>CM077809.1:149921748-150521748 GCA_039764185.1 Tamarix austromongolica
TTGTAGGCTTACAAGTCACAACTTCAGACCGACTCACGTGACTCACCCGTCTGCCCGTCCCTCACCCTTGCATCTTTAAAATTTTTCGTTCTTCAAACTTGACTATTCAACCTCCAATTTTCCACAACTCATGACCTCAGTCCTCAGACTTGAATGCCTCACTCTTACTTGCGTCTTCCCGCAGTCCCGAATCCCTATCCACAATAACCACACTGACGAGCCACAAGCCAAGCACCAGGCACCAACCGCCACTAGTCGAAGAGCGAGCCATGTACCGAACACCAACCACCAGTCGACGAGGAATGGCGAGCCACCAGTGACGAGCAAAGATGAGTCGTGCTTCACAGATGTGACCACATATCAATGACGGCGGAAGAACAGCACAGAGCAAAACACAGAGCAAAGAATATGATGATTTACTTTGGGCTCCACGCAAAATGAAAGATAGATTTTTTGGCAGGTTAGTTCGAGTTTTTTCTTTTGATTTCCAGCGAATTCTTTCCTAATATTTATAAGTAAAATCCCTCTATTATTATTGTTTCTTTTTATTTACATGTGAATTACACTGTCTCCATCCCTTTTACTTTTGCTTTCAGTGCTGCTTTCTGGTCTTCGGTGCTTTCGTTGATAGTATAGAACAGAAGGGATGGGTGTAGGACAGCTGGGCAGGGTAGGCTAGTGGTGGGATTGTGCGAATCTCGACTAGTTTGGCAGGACGTGAGTTTGTTCTTACTTGCCGATAAATTGGAGATAAATCGGCGATAACAACGTGAAATTTGTAATCTATCGCGAACCGGTTAATTAGTGTCGTGATACACTGGAATTTCAAAAATTAGTGGCCGCCACCGATTTAGTGTTCCACGATTTAATTGATTTAATTGCATGGTAGTGAAGGAGGCTTCTTAGCATAATTACCAGAACCAGGAACTATAAATTTGTACTCATTAAGGATGCAGTACCGCACCTTCAGAGCATCAACATGAGTAGGTGTGATGGTGTTGGAAATCTCATAAGGACAACGCATATCCTTCTTGAAGCAGTTGATGAGGAAGAACTTGAAGAAGTTGATGACAGCTGAGATAGCAGAGATTGAGGAGGAGACAAGACGTGCGGTTGTACGATTTCAACATTAAACGGAGAACTAGACATTCATGAATAAGGGCCAATAAGCTTCCCTGAAGGTTGAAAGTTACGTAAATAATGGAGCACGAGGATGAAAAATCAAAAGAAGCATTCAAGAGTTCAATGCAAAGAGGTTGAGGAAATTTAGAAAGTCTAGAGAATCTTGATATTCTGGCAGAAATTTGAGAAAATGTTGGGACTTGGGAGTTACAGCATATATATATATATATATAGTGGGAACAAATAACACTCAAAATCCCCAATGAATAAGGAGCAGAAATTTGATTATGAGAATAGTTATGCTTGGGGGAAGAGCGCAAGGGTATCCTTGAAAAACTCCAAGAACAATTACGTCCGTAAATCACTGGTGATAACTACGACAACACATGTCATCATTTATATAATATCTTCCTTTTGAAAGGAATTGAAAGGAATTTATATAATATCTTCCCGTCAGTACATTTATTGCACGGGGACAACGACGACAGAGAAACGAAAACGACGAGATATATGAAAATATTATTTTTTTAAATTTAAAATATGAAGACGGAAAAAATGATTAAAAAAATTATTTATTTTTAGGACATCGGACACGTGTCCCTATTACATCTATGTATCTAGAAAGCTGTCGAGCGACAATTGAGGAACCAAAGACCGATCCGAGGACATGGATCCATTTTGCTCACTTCCTAATGATCACACAACTCAAAATCCCAATCTTCAAGATTAATAAAAAGATTCATTTTCCAGAAACGGTGATGTTTAGTAAAAAAAAATAATATTAATGTGTTTGCTTAATGCAAATAGAAAATAGAAAATAAAATTTAAAATTTATTTACGTATGTTTAAGAAAAATAAAAATTAAAAGAAAAATGAGAATAACAAAAATTCCTAATCTTTAAGATCTATTTCGCATGGGGGTATGTAGTTTATCTTTGAAAATTGTAGATATCTGTATAAAAAAAATATAAAATAACCCTAAAATAATTCTTTACATAAGTTAAGAGAAAAAAACATTATAAATTAAGAAATAACACTTAGCAAATTCATTGATTTATTTCCAATATCATTTTTATGTATCAAACACATCAGACTTTGATTATCAAATTATTTCCATTAATACAAAATATGGGAATGGAAATAAATAAATCAATTTCCATTTTCATTCTCATTCCTTTATTTTCAAACTCCTATTCTCTCGTACCAAACAAGTTATAAGTATAGGCCTTTGGTTGAGAGGGTGACAAAAAGAGATAATGTGCAAAAAGCAAACCTGAAGCCATTGAATGCATAGTCGGTTACTTTGACAATCAAAAGTCAACCTTAAGAATTGGATGATCAAAAGTCAACCTTGTGATGATTTTAAAAGGGAAAATGGTGATATAAATCGTGGGCTAATCGAACTTACAAAGGCCAGGGTGTAAAAAAAAAGGGAATAATAATACGATTCTTTTATAAACAACCCAATAGCAATGAGGCAACACATTAGTATGTGTATTCCTCCCTAACCCTATGTAAAAATACCATAGTACTAGTACATAAATTGAAATGCACAGCAAGTAGCAGGGGATTTATAATTGAGATGACATGTATATCCTTATCTAGTAAGAAAAACATGAAGGGAACAACTTCACATTTTTAGCGAGAGTATATATAGAGGTTAAGTAAATAAACCATAGAGTATACCCCTACTTAAGCAACGCTTTTTGTATAAGGGTATATATGACACTTTATTTACTTAATCATCATCTATACTTTTATTTTTCTTTTTTATTTGAATTTACAAAATATATTGTAGTTTTAGGTTAGAACCGCCATGTGTACGTCCTCCCCCGATTTTCACTCATTCACGCTTTACCTTAGATTCATCTCCACAACTTTTATTTATCCAACTCAATAGAGAGAGAAATCATCAACATCATTTGAAGTGAACGTTCCCTTGCATTTGTTGCCATCCTCTAGCCATTTATGTCATCGGTCTCCCTTATTTTATTTTATTTTATTTCTCTTCGGTGATATTATATTCTCCTTATACTCATGCTATGTTACGTTCTTCCTTTCCTATTTCTATATATAAGTTTAGTTGAGCAAGTATGCATATTTTGAAATATTTTTAATGTTGCTTGTGTCTTGCAAAGTCAAACTAAGCTAGTGTATTTAGTGTAAATTCTATTTTGGTGTATATCTAGACATTATATGCTGGTAGTTTTCACTTTGATATGTCTTGTGGATGTGAAAAATCATTTCCTAAGTATAATAACAAACTATATCTAAAGACGGAGTATATAAAGGAAAGAGGTAGCATTGTAGAAATCGTATACAAGCTAGTATATTTATTATGAAAATGTTGTTGGTGTGTATATGCATATACTATAAGTTGGCATTTTTTGTTTACCTTGGGATAATATCGTGAGGTTCTCCATTTTTGTTTATAATTTAGGGAATTTCACTTTACATTATAGATCATAAGTAGATGCATACAATTAGATTGCCTAAAGAATATATAGAACATGTTAAGGACTTTCTTAAGATAACCATTTAATACTTTGCATATTGCATTGCATGTTTTAATTACTTCATAATCTATAATTTTTATCCTTTTTTTGAAGTATGGATCATCACGAAGATGTTACAAATGCTAAGGACGTAAACACACAAAAGAGAAGAAGAGTTAGGTTGATGCACATTTCTAGGAAGTAAGAAAGGGGTATTAGTCTTGATATTCAATTTAATGTTACTGAGTATCCAAGGGGTGATGATGTGGATGTTTTCATCAACTATTGTAACTCTAGGGATTATGTGAACATCCTCATCACTTACCATTATTAGAGGGATGTCCTAAACAAATTGAAGTATAGGGTATGAGATGGCACTACAATATGTTTTTAATATTTGAAATAAATGTGACTTTTTTTTGTTATTACCATATGAATTTTTTTATATGCATACTAAATATTTTATTCTTTCATTTTGTAGCAAGGATTTAATATGGATAATAATAGAAGATGCTTGATGTGAGTTGAGCTGCAAAGTCTTGGACAGATTGGAAGTAGTGGATGACTAAGAATTATATGTACGTTGGTAATTGAAGTATCATACCTATGCCATAAAGTTCTTTAGTGATGTGATCTCCCTTAAACAATGAAGGGAGATCAAAAGTTTAGGGGAATTTGAAGTACATAAGAACATATTGTTATTAAAATTTTAATATAACTATCAAGTACTTAGCCTACAAATAAAAGTAACATAATGTGACAATTGAAGAGCACCAAGAACAAAGCTAATGCATAGAAAAATATTTATGTTCACAAGATGGGTCATAGAAGCAACAAGGCATGAAAAAATATATAATTATTCTATGTAATTCAATTATGATCTAATATTGTATCAAGTATTTTTTTATTTATTAAGTAATTAAAAATTTTATTGTGAAACCAACAGTGCGTGAGAGTACAAACTCAAGAGACAAAAAATCTATTTGTTGTAGGAGCATTAATAGATTCTCAAGAAAATGAGGATTTGGCATACATAGTACTGGAGTATATTACAATATGTGTCTTTATTGATAATATGACTAACCATAAAAAGTGTAATTTGAGTAATTATTGTACGTATGTAATATATCTACAAAGAGAAGATTCATACACTTCAATATGTCAAGACACTTAAGCTTTCATATGTTACAAGTTATTACAAGTCAAAGGGAGATATTATGCATGGAAGTCAAACTTACAAGTTAAAAAGACCTAGTTATCATTCTTATATAAATTAGGGTTTTTGGTAGTTGTTTCCATGTAATAATTAGCTATATTTGTTTGTAATAATTTTTTGTTTGATTCATATACTATATAGATTAGTGGTATGTTGTTATTACTAGCTAGTGTGCTAGTTAGTCATGTGTGTATTATCTTGGCTACCTTAGTGTGCTATTTAGCAAAGTGTGACTACTTATATATGGCATGGTTGACACATCTTATAACATGTGAATCGATTATATTGAATCTAATACATGCATTACACTTGGCTATCTTTTCTCTCTTTTGTGAGTGAAATTTTCTATCTAAGACTAGTTGGTGTAATCTTAGATGGAGTAATTTGAACGTGTTCTAGGAGAAACATTCAAAGTTATCTTCTTGTTTAATCTTGATTGAAGATTCATGTCATTCTTTAAATCTTATTTGAATCTTGCTTGGAGATTCTCCATATTCTTCCTCATCTTCAACCCTTCGATTCTACTTCCTTCTTTTATCCTTCCAATCTTCCTTCTTATAAGAAGATTAACACCACTATTAGCTTAAGCTAGGTTATTTACAAAAGCCACTAAATTGGAAAAATATCTACAAGTGGAAAACCCCTTGAATCTCATAGGAAGATCTCAATTTATGACTCACAGCAAGTGATGAGCGTCTCTAGAAGATTGATAAAATTCCTTTGATTTTTTTTCCATCAAAAGGTGATATATAAAAGCTATAAAGAGTGATCTTAAAGCTATTTTATGAATTTTTGGGGTCTACCTCCTTTTCTCATCCAATATAGCACTCAGTTCCACTCTCATTATGGGGAGTGCTAAAATGCTTGATGAGGAGGTTCCACACTTGTTTGGTAAGGACTAGAAAAGAAGAGATGTGAGTGGAGTTCATTATCTTTCTTACACAAACTATAGGCTGATTCAATAGTATAGAAAAAAGCAACAAGTTTGTATTTTGCAACTAGTCTTTCTTGGATAGCAAGCTAAAGTGTTAGTTGTTGTCTTAACTAACTTAATTGATTTCATACCACACCATGCCATGGAAAATTTGGGGGCTTGGATCAAAATTTATCATAGATTTTTGTTATGATATATTTAACATTTAGGGTGTACTGTTATAAACCATCTAAAGGAGTAAATAAAGGAGCAAAATAAGTTTAAAGGCTCATTATATTCCTTAGTATGAAGGTGCAAGTGAGAGTAATGGAAACCTCCCTAAAAATCATGTTTTTAATGTAATGTGAGTGGACCCATTTCACTTAAAGGATGTCCTTATTTGTAGCTAGCTACTATAGTAAGTTTCCTTGAACAACTATATTCTAGCTAGCCAATTATATCAGGCATAAACCCCCTTCTTATTTTGGAAGACAAACCTTATCCTATGCTACTATAGCTTTATGGGAACTTTCAAGTCTAGGCTAAAGGTAGAATATGCACAATGAAATAACCTCATGAATGATATTCTTAGGGGTAAGATTACCATAATCTAATTAGATTGGATGCCAAAAAGGAACAATCTCACTAATTGTAATTTTTCAGCTTTACTAAGAAGTTGAGATTGCCATGCTCAAATCAGTATAATAGACTTTTCCATGAGAGATACGTATTCATTAAAGTAGAGTTTTTTTCCCTTTCAATAGGCATACCAAGATATCGGCCACATAAAGTACCTTCATGGAAGAAATAATTTGAAGAAATATATTAACTCACAACCATAGAAGCTGCATAGTTCTAATAAATATAACTCTTGTTGGTGTTGAGTAAGAGACTAGAAATTTCATAGAATTGATGGAAAATTGATCAAATAAATTCAATAGATGAGACATTCTCAAAACTATAGAATAGAAGGTTATCAACAAACATAAGGCTTACTAACTTAATCTTCTTACATTTTAGAAGTAGTTTGGAAAGGGGACAAGACAAAACATGAAGGAAGGCTCTCTTTAGATATTCCATTACAACAACAAAAAAATAAATAGGGTCACAACATATCCCCTTGTCTGACACCTATTTTTGCTAAGAGGAGGTCTTAATGTACCTTTGAAGAGCACAAAATATCTAACCATAGTAATATAGCTCATGATGAGCTTAATGATGTGAATGAGAAAGTTTAAACATGATTATAAAGATTGCAAAAATTTCTTGTTCACTATTTCATATGCCTTTCTCATGTCTATTTTAAGCATACATCTGAGTAAAAGGATCTTGGTATCATATCCTTTAGCTAATTCTATTGATAATAAGATGTTATTCCTAATAATCCTCCCCTAGATGAAAGCAACATGGGTCTATCCTACCAAGTTGGCTAAAGAGGTTGTAATATATCTGTGATTACTTTATCTATAGTCTTATATAACAAGTTACAATAACCTATGATTACTTTGCCTATAATCGCATGACATTTCTGCACTTAAGATATTGAGGATGAGGTTCAAAGATGCAATGGTCAAACTTGTAGGAATCTAGCCCATGGTAGAACCCTATTGTATTGATCTACATAACATTGTATCTATTATTAACTAGCTAGCCTCAAAGGTATTAATCAATTTATGTGATTGACCATTAGTGTTTAAAGACATAACATTATATCCATTAGGTCTAGGAGCCTTGTCACCATTCATAGAGAAAAGAGTTGCTTTACCTTTTTTCTTATTCACACATGCTAGAATATTTTTTTGGTGGTCATCATTGAGTATTTCCTATCTTGCAATGATTCCTTCACTAAATGGAATATTTGAGGTACGAGTTGTACCCATTAACTCTACATAGAAGTTAGTGAAAATACTAGCAATAACATCCTAATCATTATGGCATATGTCATGTGTATCCTTTACATAAGTGATATGATTCAAATGTTTCCTACCTTTGATGTGGTCATGGAAGAATTTTATATTGTTGTTACCAAGCTTAATCTTATCAATTCATAGCTTTTTCCTGAAAAAAATTTCCCCACAAGAATTATAATGCTTAAGTTTGGTAATGGCATCTTGTTCTTATATAGCTAGTGTATTATTTAAAGGGTTAGTGGCTAGCTTTGATTGAACATTCCTTAATTCCAGTCTCACTTTCTAAACCCTTTTTAAGATTCCTTCAAAGTGCTAGGAGAAGCGTGAGTAACTTAACTCCATAACTGCTAGACCAATGGCATAAAGTCGATATGGGAAGTCTAAATGTTGTAAAACTTGGAGGGATTGATACCTTCATGGTTAAAATCACTTACGATGAGGAGCATGGAAGAATCATCGGAGATGATAGGTGGAATGAAATAAGTTATATATTCCCCAAAATCATCAAATTGTATTTTATTTCCCATTATTCTATCTAATGTGCACCACAAATGAGAATAATACTCTCTTTTATTACACCCTGTGTAGTGAGCATCGGTGTACTTCATATATTTGAAACATAGATACTATTGTGCTTTAAACAAACTCTACAATATCTTCTTTATTCAATCCTTCTCTTGGGAGTTTCTCTTGTGTACAACTGATCACATTGAAATAACCTATTAAGGTAATAGGTCTAGTTGTTTGACTGAATTGGTGGATCTTGTTCGAGAGATTTCATCTCTTGGTACCACCATTTGTAGTATAAAGGAATATGGCTAGGTAGAATAATGGCCTAGATAAATTTAAGACAAAACAAAAAACTTCTTGATCTCATGCAACTCAATACTCCACTTTGGATGATGTGTGTAATTATCGAGCTAAGTCTAATTTGGAAATCCTCTCCTAACTTTGGCAACATTTAGTTCTTTATCACTTATCACAATAAAAACTACAATAGTACTATTGTTACTTCGCATCCATATAACTACTTATCATCATTTGAGAGAGTCATTTAACCATCTCACAATTCAAAATCCAATATTCATGTAAGATGAACCCTGAAATTAGGGTGGAAAACATCATCTTTCACCTTTCTTCCTTGGATGATAGAGTGCCATGGGTTCTATAGGTTCAATTCTAAGGAGGTTTCTTCACATGTATTTGATAAGGCTATAGTAATATGCCTTTGGGAGTTGATAGGTTGTGGGGAAACCATAACCTCTTGCCATGATGGGGTAGAAGGAAGTGTAATAGTAGGTGATGCATGAATACCCCATGCAATTCTAGGGAGGGATATTGTATCTGAAATGGATGATATGCCTGGATTCTTTTTAACCTATTGCTACTTAGGATGCTGCCAAGTAGGAATATATGGTTTTATAGGGCGTAGTGAATGGAAAACTGGCCAAACTTATTATATTTGGTATAGAATTGAGCTTACCATTCATAGCGGATAGGTTGATTGAGAGTTACACTCGACAGCTTTTGAATGAGGACATGATCGGGTAAGGCTTGATGAGTATCTAAATCCATCAGCATTCATGCATAAGAGATCCTATCCCAATTTTTTTTAACTCCATCTGTGCCCAAAGGTTTACTAATGTAACTTGCACTACATCTGATTGAATCTTGGGACAAAAAAGTAAGGGGAAGGCCTAGAGGAGTATTCCAATCTAAAAAAGTAAGAGGATAGAAAGTAAATTCTTGATGTTATATTTGAGGAAGAGAGGCCTATTCAAGAATGTATAGAAAGGGGTTTCAAGAATCTTTAGGTAATCTTCTTTAGTGCGATATCGAAAAGACACAAATCCCTCTTCATGTAGATGGATAGTAGTTAGGGTAACATGGGAACATGTAGATCATATATAAGCAACCATGGTTGAATAGATGGTTTTTTTTCATAGATGTAACTAATCAAAGAGTCCTCCCAAATATTTGATTCACAAAGAATTTCATATTCCTGAATCATAGTGATTGACAAACCATCTTTGAGCTGTAGTCTAACATACTTCACATGGGCTAATGAGTCAGGACATCCGTTCACCATAACAAGATCTCTATAAAATATTAGATCCTATGATTATTAGCCTATTGCATGTGGTTCATGAGTGTTAAAATTAATGGAGGCATGAATCATAGTTTGGACAAGTTTTAGTGATGATAAAGTGAGATTGATAGATGAAGCAACATGTGTTTTGATAATAAGTTCCTACTTGTCCTCCATTGAGGTCGTCTCTTGGTATTCTTCTATTTTATCTATTTTCTTAGTTTCTTATGGTGTTAATTTGCATTTTTTTTCCTTGGATATATGAGAGAAAATTAGGAATTCCTCTTCGCATATGTACTTTTTTTAATTATGACAATTATTACTACTATTACTACTACTAGTACTACTACTAATACTACTACTACTGCTAAGTAGTTTTACTTGATGCAATAAGAGAAACAACAGATGGAGGAAGCAGAGAAAAATTAGACCCCATATGTACCCTTAGAGTAAACTAGGGTAAATGAGAAGGGAGTGACTACTAATTAATCAACTCAATAGATGGTTGAGAAAATTATATGTCTAAAACTATTTCTCTTAACTTTATTTATTAATCACTAATCCCTAACTATTTTTATTACTTATAATAGGAGGGTTATAGAAAGGACTCTCTAGCTAGTGTTTTGAACAAAGAAGGTCTGAACGACCTTTTGACACACCTAAATAGTTTTGTTAACAAGCTAAATTGAACTGAATACCCTCTACTCGAGCTTGTCTTGTTTATTTTTTTAGGCTTATGATAGGCTTAAGATCAAAAGGAGTTATATGATCTCATCTCAAAATTTTCTTGATAAGGTTTGAGTCGACTCGCCTTAGTTCATTAAACTTTTAAAAGTTTTTTTTTTTCAATGAACCAATCTCATTTATCATGATTTGATTCATGACTTGACTCTTTTAACTATTTAAATCATTTAATTGTTTAAAAAGCCAAATAAAATCATTTAATTATTTAACTTTATTAAATCACCTATTAAATATCTGGCTCATTTATTAATACAATTTTATACAAGTACAACTTATAAACAAATGAGGCGAGTTTATAAATGAGCCAAGTCGAGATTGACCTAAATTTGAGTTGACTCTCGAATAAATGTGCCAAACCTTCTTTAGCTCAATCTTATCTTAGTTAATAAATGAGCATAAAAATAAGGTTATGAATTGATTCATTTACCAAAATCACCAAGCCATACCAAGTTTGCTCTAGTCAGTTCGTCGGCAACCATAGTGGCTAATGTATGGCATATCATTATGGGCTTAGCTTATATATAAGGTTTTTGGACATTGCCCTAGTTCTTGCCCTATGAAGGGTAAAGTAATGAGGATCGAGGAAGAAATGGTGGTGTTCAAGGAATCACATGAGGCAATCCTTAGGATGTTTGATGGCATGTTATCACCATTATAGTATCTTGTTTCACCATCCACATCTAGTGTCCTTGCTACATTTTTTTTAATGATTAACAAAGTAACATTGTACACTATAATTCAATTTGAATTGTTTTTCTATAAAATATAATTTACATACAACATTGTATCCATAACCAAGGTTATCAGAATTAATGTTATATGTAGAATTAGTAGGGGTTAATAAAATCATAAAATTATATCAAAACCACAAATGTTTGATCCTATAATACCTGCACGTGATAAATTATTCACATTTGAAGTTAAATAACATTATTGAAATAACCCAAATACCCTAATTTAGAAAATTATGATAAAATAGGGATTTATTAGGGAAATTAATTAAATATATTATTATTAAAATAAGGAGATAATTTAAGATAAAAACAAGAGGAAAATAATAAAGAATTTAATTGGAGAAGATTAGAGTATTTTGCTAGTTGAAAATAGAATTTAGGAAAAATTTTCTAAAATATCATAAATTAATATAAAAAGGAATTTAATTATTATTTTATTAATTTTTATTTTTTTAAGTATTCAAAAATACCAAAATACTCTAAATACCCCAACCAACGTATTTTTCCTTCCCCCTTTCCCTCATTTTTCCTTTTTCTTTCTTCTTTTTCTCCTTTATCCTTTTCTTCTCTCCCCGGATTGGGCTTGCCCCCCTTTCAACCCAACCTTCTCCTCCCTCTCTTCTCTCCCCCGCACCACCACCACTCCAACCCTCTCAGCCTAGAGAGTCCACCATCACCACAACCACAACCACCATCTCACACTCTCTCTTCTTGTCCTGAAAGACCACCTTCTTCAACCCCCACTTCTGCTGTCGTTGCCGCTGCCACCACCTAGTTGCCACCCTCACTAGGTTGTAACCTAACCTTCCTAGCCCTTAAGTATAATTAGTTCAATTATTATCCTAAACTTAAACTTATTATTATTATTGTTATCATCATCATCATCATCATCATCATCATTATTATTAACATTGGCATTACTAATATTATTATTACTATTATTATTATTATTTGAACTATTATTATTATTATTATTATTATCCAATTTTTTAATTATTATTATTGCTAATATTGTTAATCATATCTTGTCATTGACTAATATAACTACCTGAATCTATTTTGGCTAATAATAGCATGACTAATAATTTTAAGGATAACATCCTTATTTTCACTAATAAATCTACTATTCCTATTAATATCCCTAATGCTAGGTTATGGTAAAGGTAAGTAGAAAATAATGATAATGTTGGTAAGAGGGAAGTTAACCCTAGTATTTTTCTCTTATAGGTGAACCAAGTACAAGTCCTAAGGAGGGTTGGAACGTGCTCCAAGCCTGGTGTCATTTAAGGTAAGGATATGGTTAAGGCCTAATATGTGTATTATATTCTTTGTATATTATGTGTGATGATATGTTATGTACCTTATGTGATTATAACTACTTATAGCGCAGCGTGGAACTAAGGTAAGTGTTTGTGTTCTCTTATGGCATGTGTAAAATGATATGTATATTGTGCTTTGTTGTGCTTATGTGATGTGTCCCTTTAGTACATGCATTCTAGGACGCTTTAAAGATATGGTTTGGTGGTGGAAATATGAAAGTGGTAAAGGAAGTGAGTTAAATAGAGATGAGTGAGAATGACCTAATTACCTCATGACTTATGGATGGACATATAAAAGGATAATATGGATAAAATAAGAGAGTGAAGTGAATATTACATAGGGAGTCTAGGGTTTTCATGGGATGGATGGTCTTTGCATGGGGATTATCCTTACATGGGAAAAGTTGACTTGAGGTTTAAGTAAGGTAAAAGAAGAGTTGTTGGGGTGATTGGGGTACATGGGTGAAAAATAGTACTTAGGCTGGTATAAGGGTGCATGGGGGAACTTGGCTAGGGTTTAGGAGGAAAACCCTAAGTGGAGGAGATTGTGGGATGGAGAAATAATGGAGAGGAATAGAATATAGGGTAAGACTAGAAGGATGTCACATGGAGGGTGAATGTGTTTCATGTGGAAGAAGGGATGGTATGTGTAACACCCCCAAAATTCACTACTGAAAAATTTCGTTTTATTAAAAGATAATAGCGGAAGCAGATAAAAAAAACGTGAACTTTGGGAGTGTTACCGCCACACTTAGTACCAGACCGGTTCACTCATACCGTTCCAGTACCAAGTGCTAAGGCTAAGAAAATGAAATACAATTCGAAAGACATTCAACATGCATAAATCAGAGTAAATTGTAAGCTTCAACATATTTAAATCAGAGTAGCGCATCAAATCGTTTTCTGGAATAAAATCCACCAAGGGTGGTTACTTTAACAACGTTAAAATTTAAAACCGAGAAATTAAATGAGAAAGAGAAAAAGCCATGATACCGGAAAATTCCTTACTCTCCTTCCCGTAACCCACTTGAGTAGCACCTGAAAATACCTGCAAGGGCACTGCCCATTGAATAGGCAGGGGCCCCATAAAGGGAATCCCTTCAGTACTACGGTACTGAGTAACCCTTTAATACCACACTTAAAGATAGGCCCGCATACGACACAAAATTCAAGCCACACACATATAAATAATGAGAGATGCATACATAACAATGACAAACACAATACTTTATAAGTCACGATCGATACTTTGGGCCTTAAGCCATTATTCTGTCATTAATCCATCAATATCATATTTTGTATCCATGTGAGTACAAGAACCCCACTATTATAGCCGGTGGACCGGAAGTCAACACACAGGGCAGAACGCCTCTGACCACTATTATTGCCGGTGGACCGGAAGATAAACACACAGGGCAGAACGCACCTGACCACTATTATTTGCCGGTGGACCGGTCTGGCCCCGACTCACATGGTGTTCCACTATAAGTGATTAGTATTTTTCCATAATCTTATTCACATACATAACTGATTTTATTGAGTTCGGGACCCCCACTATTATTGCCGGTGGACCGGAATATATATGTAATCATCATCCAGGGCACAACGCTCCTGACCACTATTATAACCGGTGGACCGGTACTCATAATCACACACCAGGGCAACACGCTCCTGGACCACTATTATAACCGGTGGACCGATACGCAATATCACATACCAGGGCAACACGCTCCTGGACCACTATTATAACCGGTGGACCGGTACGCAATATCATAAACATCTGGGCCCGGCTCATTAATATTTCACTTTCAATAATAGTATCTTTCCTTTCGTTAATCAGCACATCAATCATATTTATTTGCCTCGATTGGGAGATTGATAACCCGGGACACAAAGGTACATCGGTCGTACCGGTGCATATCAGCTACTCAGTACCCTTTAACCATGAACCCAAGGACGCAAAGGTACCCTGGTCGTACTGGTGCATAAAGCTAATTCAGTACCCTACCGACAAGGACACCTAATCCATAAGTATGCATACCCCCTAACTAGGTCCATAGAGCTAGGAAGAGTAAGATATAGGGCCTGGCTGGGGCACAAAGGCACACCAGCAAATACTAGAATAATCGTGGACTAAACCACGTCCTTAGGGTAGCGACCCCTAAGGAGTCACCATTCCCGATCTCGAGGTCTTTCACTTTAAGTAATAGTGTCTTAGTTAAGGTGATCACAGAAAGCACGATGATCTGATACTTATTCACTTTCAATCGTTTCGATATCATTAATCGTTTCTTATTCAGAGGATTATCCAGGATGTCACAGAGAAACCATCAAGGCCATACTAATCATTAGATACTTTTACTTGGCTAATCAACATTATTTAATCATATTAATGTTCCACAATCTCAAGGACCTATTAGGTACAAATTACTCATTTGCCCTTTTCTTATATAATTGTTAAGTATCTGTTCCTTACTTGATAAATTACCACATTACCCTTAAGGTTGCATAATTACCAAATTGCCCTTTGTTCGATTTAGATTACCAAATTATCTCATACACTTTTTAGATCATCATTCACCCCTCACAATTACTATACTTATCATATTTCCCTTTTGGTTGGTTATATTACCAAATCGCCTTTCTCTTTTGTTATAATTACTAAATTGCCCTTGAGTTGGATAAATTACTAAATTACCCTCCTTCATTATCATGATTACTATTTTGCCCCTTTAGTTGGTTAAACAATTATCACTTTACCCTTTTATCCGCTAAATTGCCAAATTGCCCTTTTAGTTGAACAAATTACCAAATTGCCCTTCTCCTTTATCATAATTACCATTTTACCCCTCTCAATTATTTTAATTGCCATTTACCCTTTTTAATTATCACAAATCCCAATTTACTCTTCTTCATAATCACCAATATTAATTTACCCTTTTTCATAATCAAAATTACTATATTACCCTTCTCCATTATTAAAATTACCATAATGCCCTTTAGTTGGTTAATTTACCAAATTACCCTTCTATAGTATCATACTTATCCAATTGCCCTTCTACAATCATAATTTAATTGCTAAATTATCTTTTGTCGTTATCATAATTACCAAGTTACCCTTTACTCCCAAGTTTACCATAATATCGTTTCTTTTACAAAATTACCATTTTACCCCTTACATCCAATTTTACCATAATATCCTTTTATTTATGAAAATTACCACCATACCTCTTTTACTTTACAAATTACTATTTTACCCTTTTACATCCAAGATTACCATCTTTATCTTTCCTTACATAATTACCATTTTGCCCTTCTTTTCCAATTTACCATATTACCCCTTTACTTATAAATTTCCACTTCGCCATTCACTTATAAAATTTACCATATTACCCTTTACTTGTGAAATTATGATTTTGCCCCTCTACCTCCAAAATTACCATAATGCCCTTTTTACTTGAACGATTACCATAATGCCCTCATTCATCCAAAGTTACAATTTTACCCCTACTTCCAAAATTACCATTCTTACCACTTACTTATAAAATTACCATATTGCCCATTGACTCCCAAACTACTATTTTACCCCTACTTTCAAATTATCACAATATCCTTTTATTTACAAAGTTACCACAATACCCTTTTATTTATAAAATTACCATAACACTCCTTTTTATTTTACAAATTACTAAAATACCCTTTTGTTTACCAAATTACCAAAATGTCCTTTTTCACTTGTGAAATTTCCACTTGACCCCTTTATTCAACATTTTATGAATTTACTAACCCTACATAAAATAACAATATTAATACTTCATTTTTGTCATCTAAGTCCACCAACTTATCATTATTCAACATAATACTCATTAGCAATTATATACATTGATTCACATACCTCATAAGCATAATTACTAAAATACCCTTAGACAATAACATTATTCATGTATTAGCAACATGGTGCATCTTAAACAAGCATTTAACATTTCTATCCATATTTCCAACTCCTTCCTTATTTAACACACCTACATATGGCACAAAAGTTATCATGCTATTTCTTTTTAACAACAATATAAGAAACCATAAACATATCATGCTAAGCATACCAAACATGCATAAAATCATACTGAACCCTAAATGTGCTAGCATGCGTTTTTTCCATACATTTAAGGGAGGATTAACGGTTACCTTAATCCCGCAAAATATCAATATTACCAAGCATAATTAGCAACTCAACACCTAAAAATAATATCCATCATATTTATTAGAAATAAGAAGTTAAAAAGGATAAGACTTTATAAAATTTAATTAGTAAAACACTTAACATAAAATACCATTATACCTTTAAAATTATCCAAGAAATTCTCAAAATAAATGGGAGAGCTCACGCTGCATGGGCAGCGTGAGTTTTATGCAAAAACCATGGGGGAAAAAGCTCAAAGAGGGTGAAGGGGGCAAAAATCCATTATTTTCGGGTTAGGGTATTTAGGCTAGAAAAGAAGGTGGTTAGGGGAGGTTCTAAGGCAAGTGAGTGGTGCAGAAGTGAAGAGGGGGTGTAGGTGGAGGCTAAGGGTGGTTTCAAGGCGACTCAAGGCGGCGGAGAGGCGGCGAAGGTCGGCTGCCGAGGAGGGTCGAGGGAAAGGGTTGAGAACGAAGGAAAAGTGGAGGGAAAAATGGAGGGGTGCAAGGGTTGGTTTCGGCCAACTAATGAATGGCGGTTGTAGAGGGGGATGCAGGGTGTCGAACAGTGGGTTGGGTGGCGGCAGAGGTGGCCGGACGGCGGCGGTAGAGGTGGTTGCAGGTGGCTCGGCGGTAAGGGGAAAAATCTGGGAAGGAAAAGGAAAAGGAGGAGAAGGGAGGAAGTGTAGAGCTCGAAGGGACTATGTGGTGGTGCAGGGTGGTAGTAGGCAGTGGTAGAAGGTGGCGCAGGGGGTTGGTGAGGCGGCAGGAGCGGCGGACGGTGGTGGAAAAAGAAGAACGGGGGGCGAATGGGAGGAGGAGAAAATAGAGAGGAGGGAGCTCGGGAAGGGGGTGAGGGGCTCGACAACAATGGGCAGGGAAATGGATGAAGGGGAGAAGAAAAATAGGAGGAAGGGTAGGGGAATAGGGGCTGATCGGAGGGCAGGCTTAGGGTGGCAGGGCATCGCAGGGTTGCAGGGGAAAGGAGGGAAGAAGAAGGAAAGGGGGAGAGGCATGCGGGGCTGGTCCAGGGCCGGTTTGGCTCGAAAAAGGAAGGAAAACGACGGGGGAAGAGAGAGAGGGAGAGGGAGCAGGTGGTGGCAGCGATGGGTGCAGGCGGTGGCAGCAGGCATGGCGTCGAACGTGCAAGTCGGGCGTGGGAGAAGAAGAAGGGAAGAAGAAAGGGACGGCGGGCGGTCGGACCAGCGCAGAAAAGGAGAGCAGCCCGGCCGGTCCAAAGGAAAAATAAAGAGGAGGGCAGTTGGGCTGGAGGGACGGACGGTGCGCAAGGGAGGAGAGGGAGGAGGCGTGACGCGGGCCGAAGGCCCAATGCGCGGGGAGAAGGGAGAGCAGGCCGGGCGGGCGGCCCAAGGGGGAGAAAAAGGAAAAGAGAAGAAAGAAGAAAAGGAGAAAAGGAGAAGGAAAAGAAAAAGGAAAAATGAGAAAATAGGGGAAATAATTTAAATTACTTTATAAAATTATAAAATGTAATATTCTTGATAATTTATTTAATTTAATAATTTAATTTATTATAATCTAATATTCTAGTTTAAAAAAAAGATAAAGTTGGTAAAATATTAGTTTGGAAAATTATTTAAATAAAATAATATGATAAATAGCAAAATATTTAGTTTTAATTTATTAAATACTCTTATCCGAATTTACATACTCTGAAATCCATAAAATAATTAAAATAAATAATTTTACAAGCTAATTTTATTTCAAATAAATTTATCTATTAAAATATAGGTTTTTGAAATTTTTGGGGTATTACAGTATGTGTGACTAATGGATAGATAACATATGAGAAAAGAGAGGTGCTAGGGTTTGGAGTGACCAATTAGGGTTTTATGACCACATGTATAAAATGGGAAGTAAAGTGGGATGCTTGGAGATGAATCAAGTGAAGTGATGAATTGGGGCCAAGGAAAACATGGACCATGTGAGATAGAGGAAGGTTGGGCCATATAGGCCAAATTAGGGTTTTTTGGGAAAAACCATAGAGGGTGATAGTGAGTTGACTAAAAGATATAGGAAAGTGGGCCTTGACCCACATGCACATAAGTTGGGTATTCATGGCAAGTAAGGAAAAGGGGAAAATGATGTTTGGATATACTAGGAGGAGTAGAGATCCAAGATATGGGACCGCCTTTTCGGGAGAATAGGGGTAGATGGTTGTGTGAGCGGGTAGTCCAAAGGACATGCATATCTATGGTGGAAATATTTATCGAATAAGACATGAACAAGATAATAATCATTTTAAGAGAAAGATTGTTGAGCCAGACTTAGACCGGTCCACCAGCGAATAATAGTGGCTGGGTGCCTTGTGCCCTAGAGATCATTCCACTGACGAATAATAGTGGCTAGGTGCGTTCTGTCCTGGGTATTTTTCCGGTCCACCAACTATAATACTGAGGGATCCCGAGCTTTACAAACCAAACCTAATGATGATAAACCATGGAAAGATACTATCTACGTATAGTGAAATATAATGAGAGTCGGGGCCAGATCGGTCCACTGGTGAATAATTAAAATGCCCCGAAAATTCTAATTTTAAAGATTATAGTTAAATAAGATTTTATTAGAAAGAAATTGATTTAATAAATTATTTTTATTAAAATAAAAGGTAATTAATTAGGGAAATTTAAGAAGAAAATAATAAATAATTTTTATTATTTTTTTTGGTATTTTAGCTAATTAAGGATTTTATTTTAGAAACTAATTAAATAAATTATTTAATTTAAAATAAGAAGGAGAAAATAGTTTCAAATTAATATTAATTTTATAAATAATTTAATTGAAAAAAATTAGAGTGTTTTGCTAATTAAAATGGAATTTATGAAAAATCTTTTAAAAATCGTAATTTAGCCTAAAAAGGGATTTAAATATTGTTTTATTTAAATATTACTATTTTTAACTATCCTAAATATTTTAATTTATTTATTTAACCCAACCCTTCTATTTTTCTTTTTCCCTTTTTCCTTTTTCCTTTTCTTTCTTTCTTTTTCTTTCTTATTCTTCTTCTTCTTCTTTTTCTTTTTTTCTTTTCCTCCCCATCCGGGCCAACCCGCGGCCCAGTCCCCCTTTCCTCTCCTTCATTTTCCTTCAGCCCAGCCCAGCCGCGTGACGACCTCCTTCCTTCCCTTCTTTGCCGCACTGCGTTTTAGTGTTTGTCCCCTCTAAACGCGTTGTTTCATTTAATTCACCCCCTCACCTCGCGCCCGACCCGGTTCGCCGCCTTTTTTTCTTTATTCCCAAACCGCCCGATCCCCTACCTTTCTTCTTCTTCCTCCTTCCTCCTTTCCCTTGTCAACGTTGAGCACCATTTCCGCCGTCGTCCCTGGATTTTTGCCGCCAGTTACGCCCGTTTTGACCTGCCGTTTTCCTTCCTCTCTCTTTCCCTTAACTCGCCAGCCATTTTGGACCAATCCACCTCCCATTTCTTGCGCAGTTTCCCTCTCTTTCCTACGCACAATCTTTACCCCAAAATTTGTTGCCACCGGTCAACCATCGCCGCTGGTGACCCGAACCAACCTGCCTTATCCCCTCACCAATCCACATAACCTTAAACACTCTTCTAAAGTCTATAAATACCCTCATAGCAGCCCTGTGTCAAGATTTTAATTTCTACCCAACTCTTCCCGACCTTTCCACTGCCGCCCTTTTAAACACTTATTTCGCCGCCTCCGGCCAACACCGCCGCCCTTTCTGGCCACTTGTACACTCATTGCACTACCCCCTAGCTAATTGTGCCTTCCCCCTCCCTCGATTCTTTCTACACGAGCCACCCCGGCTGTGCAAAGTTCTCTCCTCAACCAAACCATTTTCTACCACCGCCGCCCTTCGAACCACCATTAGCCACCTCCTCCACCGCTTCTTTTCCCTCTCAAATTATTCTACAGACCCCCCTCTACCTTCCCCTACCCTTCTTTTCCTCTTCCTCCTTCTCCTCCTCTCTTCCTCTCCTTCTTCTCCATTCAGCCACCACCACCACCGCCGTGCGTCGCCACCTTTGGCAGTGCTACCACCTCCATTCTACTCCTTTCCCTCTAGGCAACTCTAAATAACCCAACTTCCACCTCCATTCTCCCTATCTTTTTCCCAGCATTCAACTTTTTCCTTTTTCTTCCCTTTTTCCGGCCACTGCCGGTGCCGCCTATTACCTCTAGCCTAAGGTTGAACCCTAGACCCTCTAAACCCTTTTCCCTATTTTTACAAGCCTTAATTTAAATTATTTTATTTATTTGAATATAAATACTATTATTATTATTATTATTATTATTATTATTTATATTTTTAATATGTACTATTGTTATTATTAGTATTAGTGTTTTTATTATTATTTCTATTGATGGCTGAAGCCCTATTGTATTTTTAATTCAATTTTATTATTCTTCTTCTTTTTTTTTCTATTATTATTATTATTATTTATATTTTTAATATGTATTATTATTATTATTAATGTTTTTATTATTATTTATACTGAAGGCTGAAGCCCTGTTGTATTTTTTTATTTCAATTTTATTATTATTATTTTTCTATTATTATTATTATTATGTGTTTATTATTATAATTATTATTTTTATTATTAATATATCGAATTACTATGATTATTATTTCATTATTAATATCACAACTATTTTACTATTAGTTTTGCTATTATTATTATTATTATTATTATTATTATTATTATTATTATTATTATTATACTACCAAATTTGGTTGTTTATTTTACTAATATTATTATTAGTAGTATTTTGGTAAAGGGGCTGAAGCCTTTATTTTACTTTGTTTTTGAATAATTCCTTTTTATTATTATTGTTACTATTATTATTATTCTTATTAATATTATCATTGATATTATTTTTAGTATCTTTGCTATTATTATTTTAGTATCATTATTATTATTATTATTAGGGCAAAGTCTTTAACCCTATATTATCAACTTTTATAATATTTCTATTATTTATTATATCTTTAGTAAAGTTAGAAATTTGTTAATGTTATGTTATTAATATGTTATTATTTGGTCAAAGCCCTAAGGAGGCGTAGGAGCATGCTTCAAAACCGGTGTTGTTTCAGGTAAGGGTGTTACTAAGGCCTTTTGTGTGTTCATATGCATTATGTGCTTCGCCTGCTATGTATCCTATGTTTATCATTATTAATTATATCGTATATGGTATGATGTGGAGTTGAAGTATGTTTTCGTGTATTTGCATGGCATGTGTATTATGTATATGTGGTGATTTGTTTGTGACCTTGTAAGACATGCATGTGAGGATGTTGATGTGATTTGTGTGGGGAGAAAGGATGAAAAAGGAGGATGGGAAAAGAAGTTGACCAAGGGAGGTGAGTTGACCTAATTACTTTAATGATTCATGAGTAGAAGAATAAAATGGAGAATTTTAGAGTTTCATGTGGGAGAATCTGATTTATGATTTTTATGGTTTTGTGTGGGAGAATATAATTTATGGTTTTATATGGGGGAATATAATTTATGGTTTTATATGGGAGAATCTAATTTATGGTTTTGTGTGGGAGAATATAATTTATGGTTTTATATGGTTTGAATTTAAGGTTTAGTATGGATGAATCTTTGGGTTTTATATGGTTTGAATCTAAGGTCTGGCATGGATGAATCTTTGGTTTTGTGTGGATTGAATTTAGGATTTTGTATGGATGGATCTAGGGTTTTGCATGACGGATTTTATGACATTGCATGGAAGAATCTAATCTAGAGTTTTGTATGGATGGATTTGGGGTCTACATGGATGAAACTAGGGTTGCATGGGAGCTTAGGGTTTTGCATGAGAAAGTTTGAAGGTTTGCATGGGAAGGTTAGCGTATACATGGGAGTAAGATTCATATGTGAAAAGTTGACTTGGGATGTAAGGAAGGTAATAGAAGAGTTATTTAGGTGTTTGGAAGTTTTGGGTGAAAAATAGTACGTATGACATTATAAGGGTTTGGAGGAGATTGAATTAGGGTTTATAGTGATTAACTATGGGTTGTTGTGATTAACTAGGGTTGGAGTGGCTAATTATGGGTTGTTGTGATTAACTAAGGTTTGGAATGGCTAATTATGGTTAAATAGGG
This sequence comes from Tamarix austromongolica, assembly GCA_039764185.1. NCBI lineage: Eukaryota > Viridiplantae > Streptophyta > Magnoliopsida > Caryophyllales > Tamaricaceae > Tamarix > Tamarix austromongolica. Next base: position 149,944,563 of record CM077809.1, read on the forward strand.
TTTGGAGTGGTTAACTATAGGTTGTTGTGGTTAATTAGGGTTTGGTGTGGTTGCTTAGGGTTTTTATGGTATCATGTGTTTGTGGTGATTAAATGTAATTATGAGGGTGAATTTATGATTTGTGATGTGTGAAGTGTAAAGGGAGTGATTCATGTATGTCTAGGGTAAAAGCCTTTGAATAAGATACTTAAGACATTAATCACTTAAAGTGGAAGATATTGAGCCGGGTCCCACCGATCCACTAGTTAGAAATAGTGGTTAGGACGCGTAGTCCTATGTGTCTTTGATCCACCAGCTATAATACTGGTTAGGGTATGTTACCCTATGTGCCTCCAATCCACCAGCTATAATAGTGGCGGATTCCGAGCTCAATAAATCTAACAGTTTGCTAAGACTTGGGAAAGATACTAATTACTTACAGTGGAATACTATGCGAGCCGGGGCCAGCCGATCCACCAGTTAGGAATAGTGGTTAGGACGCGTAGTCCTATGTGTCTCTAATCCACCATCTATAATAGTGGTTAGGGTATGATACCCTGCGTGCCTCCGATCCACCGGCTATAGTAGTGGGGGCTTTTGTACTCGTATGTATTTGATAAAAGTATGGTGTGAATTGACTTCTGATCAGAGATTAATTAAGTAATTGAATTGGATTATAATTGGGCCTTTATGTGTGTATCCGAATGATTGTTCGATAGTATGTTATCATAATGAATTTTTATGTTATTTTAGTCTTCTGCATTATTTTATGTGCTTATGTGTTGGCCTTAGTGCTCAGTTACCTTACTCAGTACATAGCGTACTAATCACCCGTTTCATGGGTGCTGCTCATTCTCACGAGTAGTAGGCCCTTTTGATTTGTGCAGGTGAGTGAGACATCAATCGGGGCTGAGTATTGAGCAGGTTTGGCTCAAGGTTCGAGAGTAGTGTGGCCGGATCCCCTCTTCTTGTTATCTTATTTATTTCTATTATTTCTTCTTATATCAGATTTATCTTGTTTGATTTATTACCTCGTATTAAATATTTCAAATAAATCTTTTATCAATTGTAATGTTATTCCCTCTAAGGAATTTTGATTTCGCACTCTGATTTTTATTTGATTCGTGATTCTTTACGCGCACTTTGATTTTTTATGTATGATCTTTCTAGTTCTTTTATGAACTATTGGTTTGAGTTTAATGTTAATAATTGTCTTTAGCCTTAGCACTTGGTACTAAAACGGTCGGAGAGAACCGGTTTGGTACTAAGTGTGGCAGTAGCATCCCCTGAATTCATGGGTTTTTAATTTAATCATTTCTATTTTAATTACTTCCATTTTCCAAAAAAAAGTAGTGAATTTTGGGGTGTTACAATAATAGTGGCTTGCTACCTTGTGCCTTGGAGACCATTCCACCGATGAATAATAGTGGCCAGGTGCATTCTACCATGGGTGTTTTTGGGTCCACCGACTATAATAATGGGGTTCCTGTACTCACATAGATTGATAAGAATGGTATGAAATGGGAATATTAACCAGAGATCTAACAATTACGTTTATCTGGGCTGAATCACGGCTTGTACTATCTGTCTTCCCTGTATGGCTTATCTACATAGTTACCTGCTTGTGTTATATGTATTTTGTGTATGGCCTTAGCTACATGGTTACCTTGCTTAGTACGTAGCGTACTGACTTCCCGTTTTATGGGTGTTGATCATTCCTATGAGTAGAGGGCCCTGCTGAGTTTGTGCAGGTAGGAGACGTCGTTTTTTATGCCTATAACACTTATGAGGTGTCAAGCGGGGCTGAAAGTTGACGTTCTTAGACTTGGCATAGGGGCCCAAGAGCGATGTAGATTAGACTCTTTTCATTTTTGTTTTCATTTTATTGTATTGTATCTTTTATCCCATTGGGGGCTTTGACTATGTAACCCTTTTCGGTTGTAATGACTTTTAATTATGCACTCTGATTCTCTCATTATGAATATTTTATTTCTATACATTTCTCTTCCTTAAGTGTGTTTAATAATTTGTTAAATTATCCTTAGCCTTATGGTTGGTGCAAGACAGGCCGAGGGCCGGGCTTATACTAATCATGGCGGTAGCAACCCTGTGCTTTTGTTTGTTTTAATTAAACGAAACTTTTTAACTGTGATTTTTGGGTTGTTACAATTATAAACTTAAGTATCAACTCACAAATATTCCAAGTTAAGTTGTAACAAACTACAAACCCATAAATTTTCAAAATTGTTCTGTAGATTAGGAAGTGTTTAACAAAGTAACAACATGAACAACCAATATCACAAAAGAAAAGTATAAATGATAATGAGATAATAAAAATCAACATCACTCATTTGTAGCCGTTGTAATTATCATCATTTACATCTTCACTTCCAAAATCGGCATCCTTTCTAGTCATACCGGTTTGAGTTGTTTCATCCTTATCATTACAAACATTTGCATCAAAATAATACAAACTCTCAATTTCATTAGAAGCAACATAAGTCAAAACAATTTCATTCTTGCTGAACTCATGTATTTCATCCACAGGAAAGAACCATAAATAAATAAAGAGACAAAATATGTAACTCATAACACTTGATAGTTAATTTAACAATGTAAATGAAAAAATTGGGAACAGAACATAAAATTAGTTTTCTCATCATCATCATTGGTGCTTTCTTCTCTATATCTTGTGCCCTTTCTAGCATATCTTCTGCTCGCTCTATCAAAAGTACTTAAGCATGCTTGATCTATTGGAAGGACGATCCCCTATCTTTTGATTATCCATTAATCATCTCAATATAACGAATCTAAGATAATATACCTTTAAGTTGTGACAAACTATTTTGGTTATTTTTTCTTTAGTTTTAAATTATACATTACAAAAACCAAATCATTTATCTTCTTTTGATGTAAACAATTTCTCTTTTTTTATGAATATATTATACAAAAATTGATTATGTGGGCAGCCTCCTTTAGGTTAAAACAAAGCCATTCTACAAGAGAGTACTATGTAAAGGCCAAAATGAAGTTAAAAATATGAGTTAAACCAAAAATAACAACTATAATCTAGTAAAATAACCATTATACATGACGGTACTACCTACACTCTATTCCAATGCACATTAACTGTATAACACAAAATCTGGATTTCAAATATAAATTCAACCAAAAAACAACACAAAATACCTAGCATCAAGTTTATTTATTTTGAATTGTAGTATATATATTATATTTCAGCAAATTCCCAAATAGTATAACCATGTAATTGGTGGTTGCTAGCTAAAAATTATAATGATTCAACCATTATGGTTTAATCTTTTATGGATCCCATTAAATGAATGATAGATACACTTGTTGCGTATACACCATAATTTAAATTTAAAAAACAAATCTTGAACATTAGCTAAGTAGGAAACAATGACTAATCTAGGATTCTAGATATAATAAAATTCTAGATTCTAATGCAGGCATGAGCTCAAGCACGAGTAAATCAATTAGGTAAGTGCCAGGCCCAAAAGCATGGCAAAGAAGTCCATGAAGCTTAATGATTTTGTCTTTTATTAAGTTACCGATAGTACTCCTAGTCAGTTAGGTAGAATATTATCTTTATTTTCATTTCATTTATAGATATTTTTCTACTGATTTTGCTACTCGCGATGATGAGGTGATATGTCCATTGCTAATTAGGGGTGAAGTAATATTTCCATTCTATTATAATAGATTCATGATGTAGTAAAGCCTCTATAAGGCCTTATATGTAATTATAGTAGTGGGGAAATGGATAATGAATTCTCATCCTTCCATCTGCAATCATTTGTTTTATTACTTCTCTTGCCTTTCCCTGACTCTATTCTTTATGGAGTTTGGCTATGCTCGAAGTAGCTAATTTATTTGCATCATTGTTGCTTTTGTTAAGAGTCACCATGAACAACGGTACTCAAACCCATCACCAAATTAGAGCTCGTACCATCAAAGAAACTATCAACTAGCTCAAAGATTCCATTCAAACACATGACATAATCATTAATAATCTTACCCAAACTATCAATAGCCTCAACCAAATTGTTACCAATCATCACACTTTGCATTTCATAATTCTAAATCAACAATCTTCCCTCCTTCCTGAAATCCTGAGAAAATTAGAAAAAAATGATAATTTACCTTCTCTATCTCAAATCGCCAACCATCTGAACACTTCTAGTTCAAACACCACCAACACGTGCCCTCTTACCCACACCGCCTATGACCCTAATGTTATTTCTAGACCCCCACTGTCACCCACACATACAAACTGGAGATCAGTATGCACTCACACTATTTAATGGAACTCGGGCTCTATATTGGATTTTCCAAGTATAACGATACTTCTCCTATAACAACACCCTAGACGAACAATGTGTCAACATTGCCTGATTCCATATGACCAAACCTGCTCTTAGTTGGTTTCAATGGATGTATCACAACCAACAACTGTAATCCTAGCTGGCCTTAGGTTGTGCGTTGGAGTTGTGGTGTGATCTGATGGCCTTTAACCATCTGAAAGCCACATTATTCAAGCTCAAACAATTTGGAGATTTAGAGGAATACCATACTTCCTTTTAAGCTACTAGCAACTGTGTCACTAAGCTACCACCTGATGCCATTTTAAATTGCTTCATCTTTAGCTTAAAAACCCATATCTAGAACGAATTGGTATAGTTTCACCTTTATAGCATCAATGAGGCACTCAACATATCTAAGAACATTAACCTCAAAAATCAAGACACCAAAGCTCCCTTCATTTGACCTAACCCTAATTTGACCCCTTCTACTACCTAATCCACCACTTCATTAATTACCTCCTTTGCCTCCCTCAAAAAGAAACACGAAAACCTCCTTTAAACTACTAATGAATGCCATATATTATCGAAGAAGGGCCCAAGGGATCTAATTATGTTGTAACAAGAAATACAAACCCAATCATGTAACACCCCCAAAATTCACTCAAAAAATATTTCACTTAAAAGAATAATGCAGAAGCCAAAATAGAAAATGGAATATGTTACTACCACATATGACACAAGATAAATATCCATAATCTATCATATACTAGATGCAAGGCTAAAATATATCCAACTACACTTAAACATTATTTATATCTAGAGGATAAAATCCCACAAGGATATATCCAATGGTAGATAGGAAGTGAAAATTTTCACTAAATAAAATCATTGTTGATAAAATGAACAAAAAACTTGTAAAATAATCCTAGATTTGAAAACTTGGTGAAATAATGAGAAACTTACATTTAGTTACAACACCATACAAATTTTGATAAAATGCTTGAAAATTGCCCAAATATATACAATAAATAAATAGGAATGCCTAGGGGGGAGAACAACTCCAGGCTGCCTACTCTTTTAAAGACCAAGTATTTAACTTGGCAATAGCAATAAATCTCAAGCTTTCATAAGAGATCTGCTCTCCACCTTTAGTGGATCATTGTAGAGCCATTCAACCAAGGTAGTAACAATAAGAGTTTAGTATTGAGTAAATCAAAACTACATAACTCATGGTGGGCACATGATGAATATTAAGGCATGGTAATATTTAAATTACAATACTCGGGCTCAAGTATACATAATGTGTGTGGGAGGGTGGAATTCACAAGTTGATGAGATTAAGCTTCAATTATGATGATAATAAATAGGATAAGGCTCGATGATGGTGGATTAGGGTTGATCACATTCAAATAGAAGGAAAAGACAGTGGTGATGATTTGAACAAAATAGATATGGTTTGAAGGTGATGTATTACTAATGGTGATGATTCGTATGGTTTGTGGTAATTGTTATATACATTCAACAATGGTTTATTGATGATGTTAAGCTTTGAAGGTTAGGGTTTATATGAAGGCTGAAGTCATGGCTTAGGGCTAGGGTTAGGGTTTGATTTGAATAAAAGTATTATGGTTACGCTTGGTTTGTATGGAAAGGTGAAGAATGCTTGGTTTAGGATTTTGGTTGTGTATACCAAATTAGGGGTTTGATTAAATTTGAATTAGAGTAGGATTTTAATGGAAATTATGGTAGGAAAAATATGGATTAAGGAAAGTAGAAAATATATGTATTAATCTCTAATTCACACAGATGAAGAGATTAAAACTTTCAAGGTAAACCTTTCACACAGATTCAATTTACTTGAGTATGAACTCACGCATAATTCACTTGTATTCAACTTCAATGTTGATGTTCAACTTCAATTCAATTCAATTTTTCGTACTCAACATTCATAGAAGCTTATAACCATTCTACCACTAGCTAAAAGCATAATTCAAAAGATTCCAAGATAAAAGATATTATGCTACCTTTATGCTAACTTTATTATCCAACTCTACTACTTAATTAATAAATTAGATAAATTACTAATAATGCTTGAAAAATCTGAAAATAAACTCCCAAATGCATGTGGCCATCATTCCATGGATGCCATGCATGTAGACACTGAGTTACTTATTTGTTATGTTTCTAGCATCATAACCATCCACTTGTCTTCAAATTTGTGGGAGACATTTTTCAAATGGAGAAAAATAGGTTCTATAATTATGAAAGCTAATTCTTGAGTGTTTTCTCTTGCATCAATACATATGATACACACACCATTTCACTCATAAAACAACCATTTTATTATATTAACTTGAGGATAAAGACTCAAAGAAATTGTAACAACAAATCTAATACTTGAACAGTACTAGCCCCAGCTAGGTCGCTCAGTACGTAAGTAGACCACCAAATAAAAAAATGCCTAATCATTTAATTATACTTATGTAATACCCCAAAATTTATGTAAACCTAATCCAAAGTAATTTACTTAATAATCTTATCCTAATCTAAAAAAAATTAATATTTCCATGATACCCTAATTCTCTAACCCTATTTAACCTAATCCTAATTTATTGATAATTAAACTATCCTAATATCCTAACCTAAATTATATTTATCTTATCCTAATAAAAAAATATATATTAATCTTCCTACGCCTTTTCCTTCTCTTCATTTTTCTCTTCTTTCTCTTTTCTTCCTTTAGTTACCTTACTCCCTCTCCTTTTTCTCTTTCCCTCTTTTTCCTACATGAAACATTGTCCATAGACAATGCCTGGCATGCCCCATCACCCCCTATTGCCTGCCAAACATGCCCTATCCCCATCATTTGTGATATTTTACATGTTCCACACATGTACTTATCATCTTCTCTGAATGTATGTATTTAAATATATCCCTAACTCGATAGTATTGTTACCTCACTTAGTACATAGTGTAGTGACCATCCTTTTCATAGGTGTTGCTCATTCCCATGAGCTGATAACCTTGATGTGTTTGTGTAATTCTTTGATGACGAGTTGGATGATTTTATTGCCTTTGATGCATTGTATGGGGAGGAGTGACTTTTTCTATACCGGGTGTTTGGGAGAAGAGTTATATTATCTGGATAATATTTTTACCCAGATACCTTATGGACTCTTTGATCTATGGTATCTCTTATTATTGTATTTTGTTATTATACTCTAGAGTTCTCCAAACTCATATTTACATTTATAAAGTTTCTCTCATTTCTACTTACTCTATTTTACTTTAAATGAATTTAGCTTTATGATTGATGTGAGGATGGTATGGTAAACTAGACTTACATAAATTACGGGGGTAACACTCGGTATTTTGGTTATATGCTTCCGCTAGAAAGTGAAATTTTTTAGTAGTAAAATTTGAGGTGTTATAACATACCCTCTATAGGGGGGGAAATATACCGAGACACGTATAAAGTAGAAGAAGACTATAGCAGAATTCATAAGGCACCTAGAATCATAAAATAGAAAAAACCGAATTGTACCAAGAAAATACCAAATCTAAATCGAATAGCTACTCTAAGTGGTGAAAGTTTCGACTCAAGATCTTTCTCTTTAAGTGATTAAAATTTTATTTAAGGATTTAACCTAACATAAATGAGGCCCACATAACAACACTTAAATCAATTACATCTCACAATGAAATTCCATTATTATATCCATTCTAACTGGCATTAAAGTTGATCAAGTTCAAGTGGCATTAAGGCTGATCAAATCCAAGTGGCATTAAAGTTGAATAGTTCCAAGTGGCATTAAAGTTGCATAATTTATGTAGTATTAATACCTAATAATTTTAAGTGGCATTAAAACTGAATAATCAAAGTGGCTTTAAAGCCGAAGAGTTGTAATGACGCTAAAGGCGAAGAATTTCCTATCCTTAAAGTGGATCATATGGCATCATACAATTTCAATCAATAATTAACCAATATAATACTTAAGATTTAAAATTAATTATTAAATAAATTAAGTTCAACACATATTACTTAAGTCATTTCAAGTTGATTTCAAAAATTGGGGAAAGGATAATATAATATAAGTTAATTTTATGAAAATAACTTACTAATTTTGTTTTACAACCAAAAGGAAAAACTAACCAATTTCAAAGAACTAATCCACATTGATAGTATGAAAAACACAATTCAAATGCCTTTTAAATCAAAGTTGGTAGCCGATTAGTAAAAGTAGTATAACTGTACCAATTTTGTAAAACTATCTCAAAAATTTAGAGTTTTTGGCACAAACTATGAACCAACTAATTCACTTTGATTACCTATAATTGATAACTTAAAAAATGAAATGAAATTAATTTTATATAAATCTAGACATTTAATTTTAACAAAATTATCTTATGAGTAGCTAATTTAAGATAATTATTTTCCAAAAATTAGGGTTTTGAAGCTTATGCCACAAAATCTGACAATTTAAATTAATTAATTCAAATTAAAGGTGTTAAAATGTAATTAAGGTTATTTTAAATAAGTTTATAATATCAATTTTAGAAGAAACAACTATATTAATGACCAATTTTATAATTTCATTAGAAATCTAGGGTTTTAGATCTAAATATACAATCTAGTTGAATTTTAATGATTTAATTAAATCAAATGTTTATAAATGCAATTAGTTCTATTTTACAACATATTGTACAATCACTTGATCATAAATAATAAAAGGAAAAATTAATTGAAAAAATTAGGGTTTTTGAACTTATAATATAAATCTGATCAAAACTTGATAGAATATTTAAGTTGATAGCTCGGGATTCAAATTAAACACATTTTAATGCAAATTATGTAATCAATTGAATAAAATAACTCAATTATGCAATCCAATTTAATTCTATAAGATTTTTGACCTAAAAATTCAATTATGATTGATTACACACAATTTTTCCAAATTGACACTTTCAACATAAAATTAAACACATTTTAAAGCATATTGTAAAATAAAATGAATGAAATAACTCTATTATGTAATTCAATTTCATAGCACATAGATTTGGACCTAAAAATCTAATTTTGATTACTTTCACACAAATTTGTTAAGTTGATAGTTCCAACATCAAATTATATATATTCTAAAGCACTTTGTAAAACCAATTTATCTAAATAGCTTAATTGGATAAACTCAAAAAATCCAGACATAATAGGGTTAAAATTCCACTTTTCACCACATACTTTACAACTAAAACATACAAATCAACCATACAAACACACATGCATAATTAAATATCTAATTTATTTTATTATAAGCCAAATCATACAAAGTCAAATTTAGGGTTTTAGAAAATTTATACTAAACAAAGAGTTGCAAATCATAGCAAGTGAAGACTAATGGAGCTTCTTTGGAGGTCAAACACCACTTGCCAGTAATCGGCTCAGCTTGAGGTGGTTACACAGTGGCTGGATTGGTGGCATGAATTACTACTTCTGTCCATCATTGTTGTTGTTGTTGCTCGCGTTGGAGCTTGACAACGGTGGTGCATGGTGTGGTAATGTGGAGGTTGGATGGTCGTTGTGGTGGTGTGACGTGACAAAGGTCGCTAGAGTGGTGGTATGGTTGACAAAGGAGAAAGGGAAGGAAGGAATAAGTGGTTGGGGTCTAGGAATACGAGAGAAACAAAGATATAAGAAGAAATAAAAGAGGGAGAGAAAGAAGAAAGCTTGGGGGAGGGATAATCAGTTTTTTTTTAATATACATATATTTAGGAGGGTAAAAAATTATCTGAAAAATATTTACAAATAATTTTATTTGAAACTCATTTATAGAAATCTCATTCTTAAAGATGTGAAGGTATATTTAAAAAAAAAACAACTGATTCTCCCTCCCCCAAGCTTTCTTCTTTCTCTCCCTCTTTTCTTTCTTCTTATAAAATCAATATAAACGCTATTTAATGCATTTCAGAAATGCTTTCTAAAGACAATATCAACGAGTGCGAGGATTCCCATTATTGACAAAATTCGTAATAAAACCTTTTAAAATATTAAAAACAACCTAGAAAAAGATTTAAACTAAATTATAAGGGATTGGGTTTACTTTAAATAATTTTCAAAAATATTCTTCCGTAAATCAAAAGGGGAAAATGGAAGACAGTTAATTTTGAAAAGAAAATCATATTTGAAAAATATTTTTAATTTAAAATTTTCTAAAGATCATAATGACCTCAGAAAAATATATAAATTCAAGGTTAGAAATATTTTATACGGATAAAATTATTAAAATATTTTTACTATTTTAAAGGGGATTTATAATTTAAAAAATTTCTTAATGAAATATAACTACAAAATAAAGTCATAATCAAATGATGAAGTTATAATAAAAAGTAAATCTAAAATATTAAAAATAAAAACATGAAAAAAATATATTTTTAAATAAAATTAAAATCATATGAATATAATAAAACATGATCGTGAATAAAGTTATATAAAATGATTCACAGTGATAACAATTAACTAAATTATAATATGAATTCAAAATTATTGATAAAATCATAAAAAAATAATCAAATAGTTTCATCAAATTATACTAAAAAATCAATAATATTTGAAAAATTAATTTCGAAAATATGGGGTATTACAAGTTAATTGTTCAAACAATGCCACATTTTACTACTATTACTAGAGGTTGACACTTATTTTGTCATGACAAAATTTCCATAGTAGTTCAAACCCATGAAATCGAAATATCTCTCCATGCCCTTACGAGTACCATTGAAAGCCACACCTTTAGACTTCCAGTCACCATTCATGAATACACGGTGGTAACACTCATGGATACAAGAACTACCCATAACTGTATTCACTCATGAGTGGTCCAATTTTTGGGCTTAAGGTGTGCTGCTGATCGATAAATTTCTTTGAATATGGGTAATGGCGACAAGATCCACGGAGAAGGAATGTGTAACACTCTTCCAACTCGCATCTATGAGGTTGAATTTTTGGTTAACCTCCATGTTCTACCAATATAGTGTCGACATGCTTTTGGGGGTGCAATGGCTCATAAGCCTAAGACTAGTTATCATAGACCACTGTGTCTTAACTATCAACTTATAGTAAAAATCCCAACCCATTAACCTTCAAGGCTTCAACCTAGCTCTTAGCCCTTCTCAAATTAATCTCAGACAATTAAAAAGTGGCCACTCCATAGCCTCTACTTTAGCCTACTTCTATTTAGCCCTTATGAAACCATCCAACCTAGTTTGAAATAAATTATATACTCCCTCTAGGTTACCACACTTATATACCCTATTAGATTAGTACCCAAATGTGTTTTCCAAGCCCAACACACTTCTTACCTACCGAACACTTCATCATCATATTAATCTTTGCCCGAATTCTAAATTTATTAATGTCTGATCTTACCAATATCCTCATTTTTAGAAAACCAAGATAGAGAAACATGTCCAACAATTGATAGCCACAAAATTAATTTAGCCTTCAACTATTCCATTTCCATCCCCTGTACTCTTAGTCAAAAATAAGGATGGTACTTGGCGATCTTGTTCTGATGATCGAGCCCTTAATGTTATCACCATTAAGGACTGCCTTCCAATTCTAATGGTAGATGAGATCCTTGAAGAATTATGTGGGTCCACCAATTTCTCTAAGTTAGACCTATGGAGTGGGTATCACGAAATAAGGATTTACCCCACTGATATCCATAAAATGGCCTTCGGCACACATGAAGGCCACTATGATTCTAGTCATACCTTGTGGCCTTACCAATGCCCCTACCTCCTTTCAAGTTACTATGAATACCATTTTTTTTACCTCACCTACGAAAATTTGTGCTAAGTTTTTATGATATTTTAATATATATCCCTACTGGACTGCCCTCCTTGACTACCTAAAAATTATCCTTGACCTCCTCCGAGCCCATCATCTCTACGTCAAATTCTATAAATGTGTCTTCAGCATTACCTCGGTTAAGTGATCTCTTCAAAGGGAGTACAAATCAATCAAGAAAAAAAATCACATTATGGTAGGGTGACCCAAGCCCCATAGGGTTTTAGAAGTTTGGGACTTCCTACGCTTTACATGGTATTATAGAAAATTTATCAAAAAATATGCTTAACATGCTTTTCTTCTTAAAGTAATCTTAAAAAAGGAGAACTTCACTTGGGGTACAGAAGTTAAGCAAGCCTTCCAGTGATTGAAGAACGCTATGACTCAGGCCTTAGTTTTAGGCTTGTCTAATTTCATGGAAGAATTCATCATCCACACCGATACCTCTAGATCAACTATAGGTGACATCCTTTCTCAGTGCCAACACCCACTCATCTTCTATAGCAAGAATTTCTCACTATCACTCCACTAGGCGTCAGCAGATTCAAGGGATATTTTTGCAATAAAAGTGGTTGTGAAGAGATGGCTCCATTATTTTCTTGGTAAACCCTTCACAGTGGTCACCGATCACCAACACTTTCATTAATACTCTCATTGATCGTCTAAAATCCAACACAATAGAAGTGGCTTGTCAAGCTATTGAAGTATGAATTCAAAATTGAATATCATCCTGGTAAAACTAATAGTGTTCTAGATGGCCTTTCAAGATGGAAAACAAAAGTTATGGGAGAATACAATGCAATGCACAATTTAGATTTTGGACTTTATAGTGATGTAGAGGCATTGGACATCCTATAGGCTCTAAATGGGAACTAACCATAATATCCACAATTTTTGGTTAGGGATGTTCTAATATTGTACCAAGGTAAATGATTATTCATTCCTTGTAATTTGCGTAATAGCATATTGCTCCTATATCATGATTCACTTATGGATGGACATTCTGGATCTACAAGAAATTTGGGTCAAATTGTAACAAATTTTTACTAGCCTAAACTTTGGGATTATGCTAGGTAATTTGTCAAGAACTGTGTAGTGTGTTTATAGGTGAAACATGAGAATGAGGCTCCAATATGGTTGTTCTAGTCCTTACCCATTCCGGAGTACATTTGGGAATACATTACCATGGACTTTATTACTGGATTACCTCCAGTTACTGGTAAGAGATGTATTTGGGTTATAGTTGATGGGCTTTCAAAATACAACCACTTTTGCACTCAATCATCATTTGTCACTACAAGCCAATTGGCCTACCATTTATCGCAAGATTATGCTCACATACATGGGCTCCCTAGGTCAATCATTTCTTAACATAATCATCTTTTATTTAGTATTTTTTTTGCAAGACTTGCTTCAACTCAATGGCACAAAGCTCAAAATAAGTAGCACTTACCATCCACAGATGGATGACCAAATAAATGTTGTGAATCGATGTTTAGAGACCTACCTTTGTGCGGTAGTGGGAGATGCTCCAACACAATGTGTTTGCTGCCTTCCATAGGTAGATTTATGGTATAAGTTATCCTTACATTCTTCTATTGGTATGACACCCTTCCAAATCGTGTATAGATGCCTTACTCTAGTCATATTTGATTATTTTCTCACAAGCACTAGAGTAGAAGAGCTAGATAAATGGTTCATGGATAGAAATCACTTGCTACAAAACATCAAGGCTAATCTAGTACATGATGTAGCTTAGAATGAAATACCAAGCTGATAAGCACCATAGTGATAAGGAGTTCTCAATAGGCTCTTGGGTGTATGTTAAGCTCCAACCTTACCATCAATCCTTTTTTCCTAATCAATGTAATAATAAGCTGTTTAAAATATATTTTAGACCTTTTTATATCCTAGAGCATGTTGCCAATGTGGCATATAATTTAAAGCTTCCTAGTGATGGCAAAATTCACCTTGTGTTTTGTATATCGGTCCTAAAATGGTGCCTATATCCTTCTGTGAGGGTACCATCCCCATTTCCAGGGAACTACTATAAGGGTTAACTATCTTATAAAGCTAAGGAATTCCTAGACATGTGTAGGGTAAAGCAAGATCATAAATGGAAAAAGGGAGTGATGGTCAATTAGGAAGGATGTGAAGCCCATAAGGCTACTTGGGAATAAGTAGTCTAGTTTGCTGCAAACTTTCATCATTTCAACCTTGAGGATAAATTTGGTATTCATAGGTAAGGTAATAATGTAGGCATGAGCCCAAGCACTAGTATAACCAATAATAAATCAAGGGAGGTAAGTGACATGCCCAAACGCAAGGCAAAGTATCCTAGTAGATTTAGTGATTTTCTCCTTTCTTAAGTTAACAATACTACTCTTAGTCAGTTAGGTGAGATGTTAATTTTTTATTGGGGGTGAGGGAATATTTCCATTTTGTTATAACATATTCATAATGTAATCAAGCCTATATAAGGCCTTGGATGTAATCATAGTTGGGGGGGAATACTTAATGAATTCTCACCTTTCTATATGTAGTCATTTGTCTTCTTAATTCTATTTCCCTTCCCCTAACTTTGTTATCTATGGAGCTTAGCTATGATTGAAGTAGCTGATTTATTTTCATCAGATTCTATATACAAAAATGGATCATTAATTTCACCCCATGGTTGTTAATATTGGAGTACTCGACGTTTATTGAGACATTGCTACCTTTGCTCGAGGTTGAGATTGCAATGGTAGCTTGCTGATGTCGCTACTCGCTACATGTCTACAACATAAGAACAAAGTGTACAAGTTGCACTACCAAAAAAATCAAAGAAACAAAGACAAATGAGACTTGAGTAAAAAAATTAAAAAAAAAATATTAGAGAAGAAATTGAAGAACGAGAACGAGGTTGAAGAAAACCAAAAATTGGAAAAAGAGGACAAACTAGATTAGGGAAGTAGACCAAAGGAGACATCATGACATTGAGGAGGAGACATCATGACATTGAAGTGGAATCTGTAGAATCAGTCTTTGAATTTCAATTTTGATCGTGTCTAAATGATTCCTAAGTGATTCCATTTATTCCACCTACAAAATGAAAAAGAAAAAAAAGGACTGTTGTATTAGATTTATAAGGCTTTACTTGATTTTTGTTTCCTATATTTTTTAGTTGACATTATGGGTAAACAGTGGAATCTGTAGAATTGGTCCTTGAATTTCACTTTTGATCATGTCTAAATGATTCCTAAGTGATTCCATTTATTCCACCTACGATTCTACACTTGTTGGTGAACGATTAGGATCATTGGGTGGAGTTAGAATCTTATCATTTTACAATTTGAAATGCAATTTTGATAACACTAGCCATAACCTAATTTTTTTATTTTTTATTTTATTGTTAAAGGGTTACTATCTTTTTGACTTGATAGCTATAGAAGATGGACATGTTGTGACCTATGCTACTACCTTCATTAGTTCAATTTAGTGCTTCATACTCAACTATATGAGGGGTTTGATAAAATTTAGGTCTCCATTCATAATGTATTACAATAGTATGCCATGAACCATTGTCCAAAGTATGTAGTGTATAGTCTTGATTCCATAGATATGGATGTGAACTCACTTTATTTACTAATTAGGATGACCATGTAACCTTGTAATTATCAAGGATGGGGCAATCCAAACATTTTTATTTTTAGATTACATTCTTTTTTGGTGGTAGTTTATATATTCTCTAAGAGTTATATTTTATACTATTTATTACATAGGGTGGTAATATTATCACAAGAATCCCTTGTATAGGGATGAAAATTGGATGGGTTTTACTTAAAGTACAATGGATTTTATCCGTTGAATATATAAATGGATATGGATATGGATATGGATATGGAGGGGAGTTGCAAAAATCTATTTGGTTTAGGTATGGAGATAGGTACTAGATATCCAAATCCATACCCACTTTTAAACATGTATCTGTACCCACATCTGTTTACCTATAATAAAAAAGACTATTTTACCCTTCATTTAAATAACACAACAATAGATCTACTAAGGTTAAAAATTGTAATTAAACAAAACCCTACAAATCTAACAAAACGAATAAAAAATGTTACAACTTATAACCCCTTAACCCCTACTGCATACCCAACTCTGTTACCACCTATCTATCATTATGTTCCTCCTTCCTTAATTCTCCATTCTTATACCCTAGTTCCCATTCCCTAGTGCCATTATGTATATGTGTGTGACCAGCATCCTCTCCCTACCTACCCGTGACTACTCCACCCTCAAGGCCTTAAGACATTCGTTGGCATCCAGTCTTCCTCTTGAGCTCTTATTCTCTCAGTCATTTAGTGCTTGTGACTGTAGGTCTTTATTATGCCACCACATCTTGTCTCGCCACCACCTCTAAATCTTGTCAACTAACATACATGCACTCATCATCAACCATTATTTTTCCTCATATTTTCTCACTACAAACGAAGGCTTTGACTCCCATCGTCAAGACATATGATGGTTCAACTCTCAAGTAGGCAAGCAAAACAAGCGTACAGCAACAACATCATGATAGTCACTAGCCATTCAAGAATTGGGTAAGATTTTAATTTTTGATTCTATAGCAAGAAGGATATTATAACTTTAGAAGAATCTAACCTATTATTGAAACATTCTAGGAATATATCATAGATTTGTTATTGAAAAATTCATATCTACCTTGTTATTTGTTGGGGATAACTAGTTATATGCAATATGTTATCTTACGATAATCATTCTGAATATGCAATTTTGCTAACTTCTATATTAAGTTAATCATTTGGAAGAGCGTTTTCACTAAATGGAGGGAATAAGATGGTACATATGAAGTTATAAAGTTAATACACGTTATCTGTAATTTGCTTGTTGAATGAGATCTTATTTGTTGAAAATCATATAGCAAACATGGTGGCAATGAAGACATTGTGGTTTATATATGTAAAACTTACATTATGAATGAAATTAAGAAAGATGTCATGATTAAATTATGTTTGATTCAATATTGACATGCAAAATGGATTAGAAAATGGCTATGTTGTTACAAACATAATTATGTTAGTGATGTGCTTATAATAATTTGGAATTGATAAAAATTATAATAATTTTTATGCAATTCTTTTTGTCTAATGTTTATAATATTTGTAAAATAGTTTTAACTTGATATTGTGAATTTTAATGTTTTATGTGCTTTCAAAATTCTCTCCTTAGGTATAAGGATGACAATTAGAGGTAGTATTATCAATTCACTAAGTTAAATACCTCCATACTCATCCACTACAGCTAGTAACCTTATTACTAATGATTCATCTACAAATAAGGATGAGAAACATGTGGAAGTGCAACAACTTACTCTAGGAAAAAAGAAATAAAGAAAAATTCAATTGTCTGGGAACATTTTATTGTGGTGGAGACTAAAGGTTGTAATAAAAGTATAAGTGGAGATCCCAAAAATGGCACTTCTCATTTGCATGACTATATAAAGAAATGTGTAGGTTTTAAGGTTATATGAGGAGGACAAAAAAACAAGTTGCAATTCACTCAAAGGAGGAAAAAAAGGGAAAGATAAATATCATTGAATACAATTAAGAATTTTTAAGGTAAGATTTATGTAATATAGTAATGATACATGAGTATCCACTTTTCATAGTGGAACACGAAGGGTTTAAGAAGTTGGTGTCAGGTTTTCCATATTCTTTCAACTGATTTCAAGGAATTCATTAAAGAATAATATCCTTAAGATGTTTGATTTTAAGAAGAAAAAGAAATGTCCCTATTTCATTGTATCAAGATTCAGCTTTCAATCATTATTTATATGTGGACCACTCAAAATCAACAGAAGGGTTTATTGGCTATAACAACTTATTAAATTGATACTCAATGGAAATTCAATGTTAGATACTAAGGGTACTTTTAATATTTTATTCACATCAAGTTCTAAGTTTAGATGTTAATATTGTATGATAATGTGTTGTTCTCATTTTTATTTGTTGTTTTGTTTCCATTTTATATTTGTTAAGGTTCATATTTTTTCCTACTCCCCATATAGTTGAAGTTCTTTGTGATATATTTTTAATTGTTTTGGTGGATTGGAATATTAATACAAAGCTCACAACTCTAACAATTGACAATTAAACTACCAATAATGCTATGATCGATGAGATGAAAATAAGATTATAAGCGAAGTATTTTTTTATTGCATGGAAAATATTTTCACATGTGTTATGTTGCACATAGTCTTAATTTTACTGTTAAGGATATGATGGATGCAATCCAAACGATAATTGAAAATTTTGTGAGAGTATGGTGTTTTGGAAGGAAATACTAAAAATAATAGAAAGGTTTGTAGAGGTTTGTCAACGAAAAGAAGTTCCATATGCTAATGCCTTAGTGCAAGATTGTAAGACAAGCTGGAAATACACTTTCTTAATGCTTGATGTTGCATTGTTGTATGAAGATGTGTTTGAGAGATTATCATCATTGAAGCATAGCTTTAAATGTTGTCTTAGTACCGAGGAATTGAAAATGGATTTGATTATTTTTTTGGAATTGTCATTGTTTTATGAGTCTACTTTGTTATTTTTGAAAAATAAATATCCTAATTTTAACTTGTATTTTCCTAAGGTATGTGAGATTAGATTGGCTTTAACTAAATTAGTCTTTGAGGAAGATGAAGAAATTAAGAATATGGCTAAAAAAATATCAAAGAAATTTGATAAATATTGGAATGTAATTCATGAGATTGTGGTAGTAGTAACCATTTTGGATCCTTGATTTAAAATGAAGTTAGGGGAATAATATTATTCCTTGATTTATCTAGACTCTATTTGTGATGATGTAAATACAGTTTATAGGACATGTTATCAGTTATTTTGTGACTATGAGGAGAAACTAAAGTGTATAGAGAGAAATATAAATACATCTTGTGGTTTAACGATTTCTAGTCATACTTCATATGGTGGTATTGTCAGTTTGGGTTATAGAGGAGTAAACATATATGAAAAGTGGTTAGCTAAGCATGTGTCACTAATTCATCACAAAAGAACAAGCTAGGTTATTACTTAGAGGAGGTGGTTATGTCAAAGATGGAGGACTTCAATATTTTATCATAGTGGAAGACACAGGCTAACTTTTTAGTTTTGCAAAATATGGATAGGGAATACTTGTTATTCCTTTTTTCATAGTTCCTTCATAATCTATTTTTAGCACGAGTGGTTGATTTATCACTCCTCACCACAATTGGTTACATCCAAAGACTTTAGAAGCATTGATGTGTGGATAAGATTGGCTTTGGGTAGCAGTGATGGATGACAATGGTAATATTTTGTTTATATTGTTAAAATTTATTTTAATTATAAAATATGTATTATTGTATCTATTAATTTTGTTATTTTAATAATTTACTAGATAATAATGATTATGAAATATCATATTATTGTGCTGCATATTGCAATTTTTTTGAGGATGAGTCTGACCATGGAAAAAATGAGGTAAAGCTTAAGTGTTTATAAATTTTATAATGTTATTAGTAAATGTAATAAATATGAATATATATATTTTTTGAATATTTATTTTTAATTTTTTTATGTACTAGGTACATGCATGATGATTGAAGTTTGAAGATTTAAGAATGAAGATTGGAAATTCCTTCCCATCATGAATTCCATTTATGTTCTACTAGTTTTTGATATTTTCTAGACATTATCTACTAGTTGTAAGCAATATTGTTGTTGACATATGTTACTATATTTTTCTATTAGCTACTCAAATATATTTTGAATAATTTTCTTGTTATTAGAAAAGTTGTAGAAGTCTAACAAGTTATAGATTGTAACATGACTTGCTCGTGTATATAGTAGAGGAACAGTTTCTTTGGTAAAGGGTGATTTGCTCGGTTTAACCACTAAGTTGATGATTTGTTGGATTTTTTATTTTATATATATATATTTTAATGTCAAAAAGTAATTTCGTAGATGAATTATGCATAATTAGAATTTTAGGCAGGTAAACGCGTAATGATAACAAGTAAATAGGTAATTTTAATATGTCAAGTAATGGGTTTGGCGGGTAATAAGTTCATCCTTCAGGTAACGGATTTTCTATTGAGTATTAGATATTCGTCGGATATGGATATGGGTGAGGTAAAGGATACTCGTTTAAGTACGGGTACGCATATGATTAAAAAAATTCTTATTAGATTCGGGTATAGGTAGGGGTATCTAATTAGTACCCTCCCTATTGCCATCCCTACCCTAGTAAGAGGGAAAGAAAGAAGATGGAGTACGAAAAAGTCCAAAAAACCTGACTAAAATAGGCAATCAAATGTCGAGATCTACAACCTCATATTAAGATGTATTTGGACATGCATTATGTTTTTGTTGAGGCTCTATTAGGGTTCCTCTTCCATCATATTTTCATATAAAATATGGTAATGTGGATTTTTAGGTTGGAGTAGAGGATATCCTACACTTGTTCCAACATGACATATTTTAATATCGATATATTATATCATATATAAGGTAATTTCAATCATTTCATGATCAACTTTATTACAATATCTAGCGAGAAATACTACTATTTTGATACTAAATATTTAATTTCTTCTTTCATGTTCATAGGTTCTTGAATGTTAATTTCTTAGCTAATATATTGGATGGGAATAATGTATATATATTTTTATATAGACATGATATTCAATGAAAATGATAAAATGAGTTGTGTTCCATATGTGGTTAACGCAATGAGGATGGCTCCATGGTGCCTCATTTTTGCTCCATTTTCCTTTAACATACATTTGGTTCTAGTGGTATTGCAACTATCTTCAAAGATTGCATATTGGTTTGATCCAATTAGTAGAGACCCTCGTTTAGACCCAATACTACTTATTTAGAGGTAAATATTTATCTATATAATGATATTAATCATTTATATACATATGAATTTAATTTATGTATGGTGATTACATTAATCAAGTTATTCAAGACATATTTTAGGCCACAAAAGAAAGGAAGGGTGCCACCACCCTGTATGACTTGGCGTAAATTTAGAGTTTTTAGTGGTTATATATTTAAGGATCATTGTTGTCTAATTGTAAGTATTTCGTATAAAACTAATAAGATAATTTTATATACTATTTTTAGTGTCCATAACAACAAGATGAAGTTAGTTGTAGATACAGCGCCATGAGATATATGAAGGAAACCATTTGCAAGTGTTGAACTAGAAAATGATAAATATGTATTTATTTTGTTTAGTTCATATTAATTAAGATTGGTTAGATGGACCTATATAATTTAATATTAACATGCTCTTTTCCATTTTTTTATACTTTTGTCTCCCTAATAAACGATGTAAATATGTTCAAGTGAAGATTGATGAAGTTAGAAAAGAATGGTTAGATTTTTATTTTTATTTTTTTTTGTATGAACTTTTATGATCGAACTTGAATATGATCATATGTGCTCCCTAAATTTTTTGTTGTCTATACTTGTATATCTAAAGTGTATGTACTTATGAATGAAATAAAATTTTGTATAGGTTCTATATGCATGGTATAAATAATGTATCACATTATTTTGATGCGATTTTGTGAATTGTAGCTTGTTTTGAATATGCAAGTGTAGCTGTAAGTGGTGATGCTTGTGAGAGCTTTCTAAAAATTGTGTGTAGGTTTATGAGTATGAAACATTATGGTACGGTGCTAGTGTGCACTACACGTTTTGTTTTGATTTTTTTTTTAAAAAAAAGGAATAGACTACAATTATACCAAAGAATCGTTGTATATATTGATAATACAAGATGATTCTATAGTATAATTATCGTCTATTATCTTGCACTATAGCTCCGGAATTGTGTCAGTGAGGGTATAAACAACATTAGTGGTATATAACTGAAGTGTATAGGTAACTTTATAATATGGTGTACTATATAAAATTGTTGTTTATAGTCTAACTTAAAAAATAACCATTTTTATGCACTTATACGGCCGTTTTCAAACCATCTTATATAATTTACGTAGGTTCTAAACCGCGGCTTATATCTCAATTTCAACCATCACTTATTGTCTTTTATTTCGTAATCTAAATAAAAGGTTCAGCCTCATCATTGTCTTGTTCTCATCTCTCTCTCACACACATATATACCTCTCCCTAATTGCCTCGGCAGGATTCCAAGCTCGTACAATCGGTAAACATATTTGGGCAAATAATATGATAAATAACATTCAGTTGGTTTAGTTGATCCTGAACATTCTGATGCGGATTTTCATTGTTTATGCATTTACTTATTTGACGAATTTCCTTTCTAAATCACATTGTAGTTTGTCCATTTTGGAGAATTCTACGCTTCCTCTCCTCGGACAACAGTTTAGCAAAGCTGTTAACACAGAGAAGTAAAATTGTGAGTACACATATAATGCGTTGCCCGACCAAGTTGAGCTGTCGTATGTCTCTTACCTCATGAGGGCAGTTTCATTACTGTCCTGTCCTTCCAGTGGATTACGTGCCTCTGGTAAACCAGTCCTCGCGTTGGTGGCTGTTACCGGCTGCTTCAGAAGAGTGTAGGCAATGTTTTTCAACTCATCTATGTGGGACGGACTAGCATCATTCATGGCCTCTGCCTTAGGATCTAAATCATATTCCTGCTTGCATGTACGTAGATATTCTGTTAAGATCAAGACGGCCGTGGAGCTGGAAGCCAGCCGGATACCGAAGATTAAGGAGGGTATACAATGCACACCTAATTAGAACACACCTGGATGCGTAAAAAGTGAGGAAAGGAATAGCCTTCTCCAAGAGTGGAGGAAGTATAGATATTTGTGGTGACATCCATCGATCTGAATATCATATCAACTAGAGGTGGATTTCCTTTCCGAGGTATCAGAAGTTCTGCGGGACCTCCTACTGAAATGTCTTGACCATTGTGTTTAACTGTACCAGTTCCTAGAGAGAGCACAAGGTAAGTATTGCAGTACCCACCGTCTAAGTCTCCAAACAGCCTTTTAGCTTCGGATAGTGCAAGCAGTGTCTGGGTCCAGAATTGCATAAACTCACTCTGTAAGCTAGTGTCACAGTTGGAAAATAAATATATATAGATTGATAGAGAGAGAGAGAGAGACAGACGGGGTTGTTCGCCACAAGTCCCCCATCATAAAGCTTGTAGCTTTTGCCATCTGCACAGAATTCGTGTGGATAGAAAAAACCAGGTGCTGCAGACGAGCCGCATATCACATCTGCCAACTTTACATCCGAGGAGTTCTCCTATACACGTGATTAAACTCTACTAAGTGTTCAAAAAGAACTATATATAGCTTATGAATGAATGGAATAATAGTGGGAAAATAGATGCTAATTAAACGGCTAATAAGCTAGCAATGAAGAGTATATATATACGCGCGCCTGTCTGGATGAGAAGATGACTGGAATCCTCCTCGTTGCATCAAAAGTGGGAACGACAACACTCGTTAACGTATCAGATAGCCGGACGTCCCGAATCTCATCGAAAACTCTAGTTCGAACAGGTTTGTGGTCGTATCTTGGGCGCTCGATTAAAGTCACAAAAGTACCTAACATATTCAATGATTTCTCTATCCATCCATTAGGAAGACCCTTACTCTGTCTATACTGATGAGTGTGCTTAGACTCTTTAGAGAATATTTGAGGTCCTTCTTTGTGATAGAAATCAATGATGTCTGCGGATGGTCTGGGACGACCATTTGGATCATCTGGATGCAGCTTCGTCGTAAGCATAGCGGTGATCAGAGCTCCTGTGCTTGTCCCCGCAATTATGTCAAAGTAATCTGCAATCCTTGCATCTTTACCATCAAGCTCCTGTTCCAACAAAAACAAACCAGGCATATATACATGTATATTATGATTCATATAATAGAGTAAAAGATCATGCTTGCATGGCATCATTTGCTTGCATGAGTTTAACTGATGGCGAGGAAAGAAAAATAATCAGATAGAGAACTTCATGCTGGCTGGAAACAAGCTGCAAAAGTAATTAATAACCTGAAGCTGCTTCTCGAGGTTATCGAGTATGACGGCAGGAATAACACCTCGAATACCGCCTCCGTCGATAGAAAGGATGGTTCTCAGCTTCCTTTTGTTGACAGGTATTTGCTCCGCGTTGTGCCCACGAGCCATTTCTCCTTTGTAATTTTACTAATTGATCGAAAGAATCCCTGTAATGAATTGCCATGCAAATATGTACATATATATACATTTATATAGATACAAACCTAGCTTGTTTGTCACTGTAGTTATTTTAATGTGCTAAGAACAAGAAAGAGATCTGGTGCAATATTCAATCCGCTTTCTTTCTATTCCTTGAGCCTGAATTCCTTGCCATATTGGCAAAGAACAGTTATTTTATGCGTGCTTCCTGCAGCACTCGCCCTTTCAAAAGCAAGGAATATACAGCATGTATGGATGACTCAACGATGGCCGGGCGCTCAACAAAATCGGAGTGCCACGTGACTTCGCCGGCGCGATGCTATTAGACGGATTTTAATAGTATAAATAATGTAATTAATATATTATTAATATAAATTTATATATAATTAAATTAAAAATTTAGTAAAATTCTAATATGTGAAATAACAAACTTTATATGGAATTAAAATCATAAAATACTATATATATATATATATAGCGTATCTTCTGCTATTGACGAAATTAATTGCACTAATTCGTAATTTATAATTTTCGGAGTTGAATTTTACTGTTCTACTCTTTTTTCCTCAAATCTGATGATGCGTGCTTATAACAAGGAACGGAAATAACGACCTTCTTTATATTTCTTCGTTTCCTTTGATTTAACATATAAATTACTAAGAATATTGAAGAAAAATGGCATCTTCCTCTCTTTCTAATGGATATATGTGTATGTATTGAAGAGGAAAAAAATTCTATAGAAAGAGACAGAGAGAGAACCAAAAAATAAAAAATATACTACTCTCTCAATCCTACACATATCATGTAAATATGACAACCAACAATTATGTTCCCTTCCTTTAATTCAAATTAAAAAAATTATTTAAATTAGAAAATTAAGATAATTTAATTAATAAGATAATTAAATTATCTTACTTAATTTTTCTATCCCACAATACATATATCTTTATCCATAACAACTTAATTCTAATTCTACCATACAACATAAACTTTATGGCCAATAACTTTATATCTAATTTAATATGGACCATATTAACGATTAATGTATACATAAAATATGAAACACTTTATTTATAAAATAATAACAATACTTTTATTAAATAAAAATATATTAATATTCTCCCATTTGGTCCATATAAAATAGATTTATGTCATGGTCTCCTTATGTTAGCATAAACTTTATGATAAAACTAATGCATGGATCATGGCTACAAGCTCTCAAAATTTCAAAAGTTGTCTTCCATGTATCACAATGCACTAATTCCATCCTTAACTTTAACTTTATGAATATACCTAACGTTTATTCAAGGTCCAAGATACAATGTGATATTTATCAACAAACTATATATATACAAACTAAATGAGAAACAATCACAACATAGCTTTACTATAATCAAACAATAATATATTATGTAATACAATCACATAGAGGGTCCACCACCTATATTGCAAACATGATCCTTAAACTTGCTTGGTGGTATGCCCTTAGTTAAAGGATCAGCTAACAAACAATCAGTGCCTATGTGTTCTAAGACCACTTCTCCTTTTGAAACATGCTCCTTTATCTTCAAGTACTTAATGTCTATGCCATTGGTATGACTATCACTTTTATTGTTCCTTAAGATAAAGATGACAGATGAATTGTCACACTTAAGCATCAAATGCCTAGATATAGAATCTACTATCCTAAGACCCGATATGAAATTTCTTAACCACACACCATGCTTTGTGGCTTCAAAAGATGAGATGAGTTCTGCTTCCATGGTAGAAGTAGCTATACAATCCTGCTTCTTGCTTTTATAGGATATTGCTCCACCAGCTAATAGGAAAATGAATCTAGAAGTAGATTTGCGTAAATCTACACAACCAATAAAGTCTACATCTGAATAAACAACTACCTTCAAATCCTCAACATGACGATATATGAACATATAGTCCTTGGTTCCCTTTAGATATCTCATAACCTTCTTTGTAGTTTTCTAGTGGTCAACTCCTGGATTACTTTGGTAACATCCTAATACCCCAACGGCTTATGCAATGCCACTTCTTGTGTAAACCTGAGTATACATAAGGTTTCCTACTACAGAAGCACATGGGATTTTCTTCATACGATCTCTTTCTAAGTTATTCTTAGGACATTGATTTAGTTGCAATTTGTATCCTTTGACAATTGGAGCCACACTTGGTGCACAATCTATCATTCTGTATCTTTCTAACACCTTATTGATATATGCTTCTTGAGATAGTTCTAATATCCTTCGAGATCTATCTCGATGAATCTTAATGCCAATGACATAAGATGCATCACCCATATCCTTCATATCAAATTTGTTAGAAAGACATTATTTCACTGTATATAACATCCCCTTATCATTGAATACAAGTAAAGTATCATCCACATATAGAACCAAGAAACAAATCTTACTCCCACTGACCTTAATGTATGTACACCGATCCATGACATTCTCTTCAAATCCAAATAAAGAAATAACACCATGGAACTTTAGATACTATTGTCGGAAGGCTTGTTTCAATCCATATATGGCTTTATTTAGCTTGCATATAAGACTTTTGTCTCCATGAGAAAAGAACCCTTCAAGTTGTTTCATGTATACCTCCTCCTTAAGCTCACCATTCAAAAATGTTGTTTTCACATCCATTTGTTGTAATTCAAAATCAAAATGAGCTACTAATGCCATAATAATGCATAGGGAATCCTTGGTGGACACAGGAGAGAAAGTCTCCTTATAGTCCTCTCCCTCTCTTTGAGTGAAACACCTAGCAACTAGTCTAGCCTTATACCTATCAATGTTCCTTGATGAGTCTCTCTTAGTCTTAAAGACCCACTTACAACCAATAGGCTTAGCCCCATTAGGTAACAGTACAAGGTCCCCAACCTCATTGACTTTCATGGAATTTATCTTTTCCTTGATGGAATCATACCATAACTCAAATTTCAAACTACTTATGGCATATGAAAAGGTTTCCGGATCATCAATATCAGAAATGTCACAGTCAGATTCTTGTAAGTACAAATAATAGTCACTAAATATAGTTGGCCTTCTTTTCCTAGTAGATCTTCTTAAAGCTAGCCCAACATCCTCTTGTGGAGTTTGCTGAGTAGATGATTGTTTAACAACTTTAGGAAGTTCCTAAACAACCTGATCTACCGAATTTATGTCAGCATTCTATGGAGTTTCAATGACTTGTGTTCAACCATGGCAGGAACTAGAAGTGCACGACGAACAAAAGTCACTCTATCACATGAAGTGGAAGCTTCCTCTACTGGATGAGCAGATTCAGAAACTAGGTCTTTGATCTGATTACTCCCACTGATTAAGTCATGTTCAAGAAATTTAGTATTTCTTGACTCCACAAACCTAGTGCTATGTGATGAACAATAGAATCTATAACCCTTAGACCTTTTAGCATATCTAATAAAATACCAACTTATGGTCCTTGGGTCTAGCTTCCTTTCTTGCGGATTATAAATTCGCACTTCAAACAGACATCCCCAAACTCTCATATGTTTTAAACTTGGCTTCTAACCCTTAAAAAGCTCAAATGGTGTCTTAGACACTACTTTAGTTGGAACTCGGTTTAAAACATATACTGCCGTCTTAAGTGCTTTATTCCACAAAGATCTAGGAAGATTAGAGTTCCTAAGCATACTCAACACTATATCTAATAATGTACTATTTCTTCTCTCAGCTACGCCATTTTGGTCCGGTGAACGAGGCATAGTGTATTGGACAACTATCCCGTTCTCTTGAAGAAACTTTGCAAATGGATTAGGTGCTTGTCCATTATCAGTGTACCTACTATAGTAATCTCCACCTCTATCATACCTCACAATTTTGATTTGCTTATCACATTGTTTCTCTACCTCAACTTTGAATACTTTAAAAGCATCTAACGCTGCATACTTATTATTTAGCAAGTAGAGATACATGTATCATGAGTAGTCATCAATAAATGAGATGAAGTATCTCTGACTGTGTGAGTCCATATCTGGACTACATATATCGGTATGTATAATATCAAGTAGCTGAGAACTCCTATTTGCACCTCTTTTAGACTTGTTCCTTTGTTTCCCCTTTATACAATTTATATAAGTGCTAAAGTCGATAAAATCTAGAGCACTAAGTATTCCGTCATTCACCAATCTCCTTATTCTCTCAATGGAGATATGATCTAATCTTTTGTGCCAAAGTATTGATGAGTCTCATTCATAACACATCTTTTTGAACTAATGTTCAAATTCATTGCAACATTTTTATCATCATGCATCAAATCAATAGAATAAAGACCTTCAAATAATGTACCATACCCAACACAATTTGCTTCATAAAACAAATTAACTAAATTATCTTTGAAAATAAAAAAGTATCCATATGGTACAAGTCTTGAAAAAAATCAAGTTTCTATTGAAACTTGGAACATAAAAAGTCTTTTCTAATATTAATACATGACTGCTAGAGAGAACTAGTCTGCATGAGCTTATTCCTTGAATAACCGAACGTATCTTTCTACTGATAAAGATACTTCGTTCATTGCCCACTAGTTCCCTCATCCTTACCATAACCTATAAGGAATTGCAAATACAGGTTGTAAAACAAGAATCAATCCACCAAGTGGCATTATTTGTATCTACTATATGAGATTCAAAATATACCAAAGAGGTTACATTACCTTTCTTCACAAGCCAGGCTTTGTACTTAGCACAATCCTTCTTCATGTGTCCCTTCTTCTTATAAAAGAAACACCTAGACTACTTCTTTATCTCACCCTAGGGTGGTACCTTACCTTTATCCTTTTGGCATACTTTCTTCTTTTTTTCCTTACCCTTGTTTGTCATTATTATGGTCTCCCTATGCTCCATCAAAAGTCTTTCCTCCTCTTGCACACACACGGTCATTAGTTCATTGATTAACCATTTTACCCTTTGTGTGTGGTAGGTGACTTTAAATGGTTTATATTCCTTTGGAAGCGAATTCAAGATGAAGTGAACTAGGAAGGAATTTGACATGTCAACCTCTAGAGACTTGAGTTGTGCTGCTAAATCTCACATCTTCATGATGTACTCACGCACACCCTTAACTGTAGTAAGCTTTAGGGATGAATATTTCATTATCAAGGTACTAGCTAAGGCCTTATTATAATGGATGAATTGTTCATCTATGGCCTTAGCAAGTCATTGACATCTTGGTGATGATCAACTGAGCCTCTGATGGAAGAAGATATCTTAGGCTTTATGTACATGTAGCTTATGTGACTGGCTTTTGTCTATCGCTTATGTGCAACCTTTTCTTCCTCAGTGCTTTCATCAGTTATCATAGGCTTTGAATACTCAATAGCCTCATCCATCTCACAATAACTAAGCTTTAGGAGAATTCTCTCCTTCCAAACCATATAGCTATCCCCTTTCAACTCAGGGACCTCAACATTAAGATTAGACATCGAATATAAACCAGGACAATTTATTGCGAGATTTAAACATACATACATACTCACAATCAATTTGAAGCCAGAACACTTATGTATATGCTCTACTAATATATAGCATATCAAAAACGCAACTAGCATGAATCAAAGACATTACAAATACTTGTGGGTTGAGTATTTAATTCAAATAAACTCATACATCTCAATATTAAAACTATTAAGTTATCTCATAATTCTTCAATCCTGTGGGGAAATTGAGAATAATAACTTAATATTTTATTCCAATGTATTATATATATACAATAAATGATCATGTGGGACAACACTTACTATATATGTAAAATATATTGCAATTAGTATCATATTAACCATATGTGACAAAATTAAATTAAACATATTAATGTATAATTTTATATAATTAGGAGTGATGTGGCTAAGTCCAAAATCACATAAAATTATACTATCACATATAATACTTATATATATATATATATATATATATATATATATATATATATATATATATATATATATAAAGTCCAAACATGACCTTAAGGTACATGAAAATACAACTATGAAATAGAATAACCCAAAAACGCTACTCGGGAATGAATATGATATAAAACAAAAATGCACATGACAAACATAAAATTCACGTAGTAAGATTAGCATAGGTGTAAGGTGTTGGGACGGAGGACTTGGGATCAAATCCCCATCACTACAGTGCGCTCCAATTTTAACTTGGGGTTACAACAAGCCCAGTTTATAAATAATAAAAAATTGGAACACGCCTATATATTAGATTATGCGGGCAATCCGGATGGCAATAGGCATACAACAGTATGTTGGAGAACACGGGATCAAGCCCCAACAAACACGCCTTTTAACCGTGTTTTTTTCAAAAAACAACAAATACGGAGGTTACGATTATCCATCCATTGATAAACATAATTAAGCACCCATAAATACAATTAACGATCAAGACAAAGGCCTTATCAGGCTTTGATACCAAATATTATATGGATTTTAATGGAATGAATCATATAATTAACACATTATTAATATGAATTCATGCACAATCAAATTAAAAGTCATGTAAAATCCTAATACATGAAATAACAAACTATATACGGAATTAAGATCATAAAATACTATATATATATATATATATATATATATATATATATATATATATATATATAGTGTACCTTCTGCCATTGATAAGATTAATTGCACCAATTCATAATTTATAAATTTCGGAGTTGAATTTTATGGTTCTACTCCCTTTTCCTCAAATTCAATGGTGCATGCTTATGACAAGGAACAGGAATGTTGACCTTCTTTATATTTATTTGTTTCCTTTGATTTCACATAGATATTACTAAGAAAATTGAAGAAAAATAGCATTTTTTCTTTCTCTCTAATAGATATATGTGTATGTACTGAAGAGGGAAAAAAATTCTGCAGAAAGATAGAGAGAGAGAGAGAAAAAGCAAAAAAAATACGTATATATACTACTCTCTCAATCCTACACATGTCATGTAAATATGACAACTAACAATTATGTTCCCTCCCTTTAATTCAAATTTAAATTTAAAAAATCATTTAAATTAGAAAATTAAGATAATTTAATTAATAAGATAATTACATTATCTTACTTAATTTTTTCATCACACAATACACATGTCTCTATGAATAACAACTTAATTCTAATTCTACCATCAATAATTAGATAGAAAGATATAGGATTAGGCTTAATTACTAACATATTACCATACAACACAAACTTTATGGCCAATAACTTTATATCTAATTTAATATGGAGTACGTTAAGGGTTAATATATGCATAAAATATGAAACACTTTATTTATAAAATAATAACAACATCTTTATAAAATAAAAATATATTAGCAGATGGACCCAATTTCATAGTATTTTTCAAATAAATTTTAGAGGCTTCCACGTAATAACTATTTAGACATAGTGTCATATTTTCTCATAATGAAAAATTATTACATTATATTAGAATATCAAATTGTTAGCATGGCACACCGAATGAAGCAATCAATTTTATATAAATTTTATAGTACTAGACTTGGTAAATTTTTAGACATGCACGTATCATTTAAGATTTAATATAAACTTAAAAATAGATTTGTATAATTGTAATACCCCTAATTTATGAACTAGAAAATTTTTATTTTTAAGATAGTGTGAGAGCAATTTAAAAAAAAGGGAGGGGGATATTACTGCCATATCAATCATAAGAGAGGTATGATCATCACCTAACCTATGCTTGATACAAGGAAAAATAAAAGAAGGAACAAAAGAATGCATGACCATAATGATAATGTGATACTACAAGAAAATAAAGACTAGAAAAAATATCATAGATAGAATTAACTTGATAGTTTACCAAATCAAATATAGGAATCTAAGTTAAGAGATTACATAACCGAAAAGATAAAAAAATCCCAATGCAGTGGGTAAAATACTAATAACCGAATAGCCTAACTCTTAGGCATGGTCATAAACCTCTAACCTCAAGCAATGTCCCGCTAGTGGCCTACATCATCACCCTCCACGTACTCTAGCTGAAGGTTGTAATCCTACAAATCATCATCTACTCCCCAGACCAGAAGCTAGATCATCACAGTGACCATACAAGTGTAGTATCAGTACGGTGAAGAACTTACAAAGCATGATACCTAAAACATGGAAGTCTCATGCAACACATTGAGGTCAAACAGTGGCATGGTATTCAATCTACTTGAAAGATGAAGTACGAGAATAGTGATATCATGTGAATACCTCAATGAAACCCGATCATATATAATTGCACACAAGCATGGTTTTCCACAACAATCTATATAAAGATAAAACACATAATATCAATATCCATTGTGGGACCAACATAGGACTGTAACTCTCACGACTGCATCACACTAGTGCCAAGGACTTTTTTTCAGGGATCTTTAACATCTACCACACTTGGTTTTCTAGGTGAGGGGGCATACGCTAAATTTTAGGTCTACCTCACTCGAAGTAAATAATCATAGAATCATAACACTTCCAATATACAATGGTGGGACAAACATAGAACTAAAACTCCCACCACAACATCACACTAGTGCCAAGGGGCATTTCTCAGGGATCTTCAACATCCACCACACTTCATCGCTTAGGTGAGGGGTCATATGCTTAATTTTGGGTCTGCCTCACCCACCACACTAGTGCTAGTGCCAAGGGACTTTTCTCAAGGATCTTCAACATCCACCTTACTTGGATACCTAGGTTAGGGACACAAAGGATAACAAAACCCTAAGTATACATACCAGGAAGGCCTCTTAGATTCTATGATTAAAATTCCACATATCAAACTAATTGGGTATTTTAAGTGTGGATAAAAACACTAACCAAGGAATACAAGCCACCACATTGGGTGTTGAAAATTTACACCATACTCATACAAAAACTAATTGGGTATGTAGACAAATCCTAAGTATACATATCAAACTAATTGGGTATTTTAAGTGTAGACAAAAACACTAACCAAGGCATACAAGCCACCAAATTGGGTGTTGAAAATTTACACCATACTCATACAAGACATTAAGCCACCAAACTAGGTGTTTAAAGATAACACCAAACATACACAAGGCATTAAAGCCACCAAGTGGGTGTTTAAAGATAACACCAAACTCATCATATCAATTGGGTATTTAAGGATAACACCAAACACCTCATACCAATTGGGTGTTTGAGGATAACACCAAATACCTTACATTAATTAGACATTTAAGGATAACACCAAACTCAACCAAAAGTAAGTCTCAAATACCATCATATTGGTTCATATTAACTTAGGTTAATCATGGTTGAAATTATAATTCAAATGTTGTAAAAACATAGAAGAATCAACACAAAAGGCCCAAGAGAAACCCAAGAAATAATAAAAAACTAGGCGGTTTCTAGTTGGACTGGTCGATTGATCCTCAGATTAGTCGACTGGTTTGGTCATACCGGACTTAGACTAAAATATGAACTATAGCACTAATCGATTGGTTAGCCTCACTAGTTTACTGTTTTTGAGAACTAGTCGACCATTTTGATCTAACCAGTTGATGGGTTAATGCAGAGACCAAACCATTGTGTCCTGTAGACAAATTGATCAATGGGTTACACCAACCAATCGACTGGTCATAGCAACCAATCGATTGGTTTGGTCCTATCGGTCGATGGGTCTAAGCAGAGGCCAATTCATTTTAGTCTATAAAGACACCAGTTGATGGGTTTAACTAATCGATCAACTTTTCATCCAAACCATTCGAATGGTTTATTAAACCAATTACATTTTCTTGCAATCAACCGATCCAAAACTCTAGACCATTTGACTACTCACAAACCCAATCAACTGCTTCAAGGAACCAATCGATTAGTCTAGGTAAAACATAACCCATACTTGCTAAACACACACCACATTTTACCATACTTTACCATATTAATCCTAGCATGCTTTTATGTTAAAATACACATAAAAATACATTCTTCACACATAGAATCACATGGAAAATTGGTGAAGTACCCACTTAACCAAATCATGATCAACAATCAATTTTATGCTTAAAAATCAATAAACTCAACAACGCTTAGAAAGAATTATACCATAAGCTCATATCATGAAACACAATTAGATCATACTCATATAAACACTAACACATGGAACCCTAATTGTAGCACCCCAAAATTCATTACTGAAAAATTTTGTTTAAAGTAAGATTTAGCGGAAGCAATTAATTTAAAATTTGTGAATTTTGGGAATGTTACCATCGTGTTAGTAAAAGATCGGCCCACGGCCTTTCTCGTACTAACCACAAGGCTAAAATCAATTTTAATAACCATTATAAATCAAACCCAATCAAGACTTCAAATAAGCATTAAATAATTGTAAGATAGAAATCAAAGTACGTGAAAAAGAGTCATAATCTAAAGTACATAGTCAAAATTCCTTAAAAGGAAAAAAGTTCTACAAAGCAATAAAGGTTTAATTTTGGAAAATCCAATACAAAATAGAAAATCACAAAGAAGAAAGTTCAGCCACGCCTCTCTCGATCTCCTTGCCAAGCCCATGCTCAACACTCAGCCCTACCCGATGCCTCGTAAGCATCGAAGGCATTGAAAAAGGTATCGCTAACCTACACAAAGTCAGAGGGGCCTTCTTCTCATAGGAATGAGCAGTACCCATAAAAGGGTGGTGAGTACGCTATATACTGAGTAAGGTAACCATGCACTAAGGCCAACACAAAAAAGTACATAATCCAAGCATGATAACATAACATCATACAATCATTTTAGATAAATAAATAAAGGCCAAATTGTAGTGCAGATAAATTAATTATTTTATCTCTGATCGGTACTCATTTTAAACCATGCTTTTTATCAATCCATGCGAGTACGGGAACCCCACTATTATAGTCGATGGATCGATCACTTGCAGGACAAAATACACCTGGCCACTATTATATGCTGGTGGATCGGTTTCCAAGGCAAAATGCTCCTGGCCACTATTATTCGCCGGTAGACCAGTCTGGCCCCAACTCTCATGGTATTTCACTGTAAGTACTTAATTTCTTTCATATGTCTTATCAAACTTAGGATTTGGTTTATTGAGCTTAGGATCCCCTACTATTATAACCGGTGGAGTAGTCACTTATAGGACAGAACGCACCTAAACACTATTATATGCTGGTAGATCGGTCTCTAGGGCACCTGGCACCTGGCACCTGACCATTATTATGTCAATGGATTGATCTGGGCTCGACTCAATAATCTTTCACTTTACATGATTAATGTTTTACCATGTCTTATTCAAAAATTTTACCTTAGACATGCATGACTAATTCCATCTATGCTTATCCTCCAAGAGGGCCCGTCTCATATCTTGAGACTCCTACACTTCCTAACTTGCCCCAACATACTTTCCTCCTTTCCTTAACTCACACCAGAATCCCAACTCCTAAATTTGTGGGTCAATGCCCACTACCTTACACCTCCAAGTCTACTTACTGTCTTACCCTATGGTTTACTCTAAAAACCCTAATTTGGGCCTATGTGGCATATCCTTCTCTACTTCACACAACCTAAACTATTTTAATACCCCACAAATCACAACCCTTAGATTCGATCCTCATCATCTCACTTTACTCCCCAAGTACACATGTGACCATGAAACCCTAGGTGGCCACACCAAACTCTAGCCGGCCACGCCAAACCCTATCATCATCCATCCATATGTCATCCCTCCATTTCTCACCTTCCATTTTTATTTTTTTGTGATGCTCATGCTCATTCCTCACATGATAATCTTCCATCCTTATCTCATACTCCACTCACCCTCATTTATTTTGCCTTTTTACCACCTTCTCGGATTAGGGTTTCCTCCCAAACCCTAGCTCGATCTCCTATGCATCCTTATACTGTCCCACGTACTATTTTTCTCCCAAGGCCTCCAATCACCCAAACATCTCTTCCATTACCTTCCTCACACCCCAAGTCAACTTTCCATGTGTAAAGTTCACTTCCATGCAGATTCTATCCATCCCATGCAAATCTTGAAGTTTTTCATGCAAAACCCTAAACTACCATGCAAACCTTAGACTCTTCCATGCAAACCCTAGGTTCTCCCACTCTTTCACTTTATTTAAAATCCGCTTTTATTACATCCACTCATGGATCATGGAATACTTAGGTCAATCCCACCTATGTTATCCAACTTACATCCCCTCAGTCATCTCACTCTCCCATTTTTCTTTTTCATCTTTCCATCCCACAACACCACATTAAATATCTCTACATGCATGTCCTAAAGGGCCACATTACATCACATCACAATTCACCACATATACATATTAAATACATACTATAAGAAGGCACACAAGCATACCTCAACTCCAAGCAGCGCTACACCTAAAACTATTAAACTAATAGCACAAGATGCATAACATATCATTATATATAGCACCCAAGGCATATAAGTCACATCGCACACATAAGGTCTTAGTTACACCCTTATCTAGCACGTCTTTAGTCTTGGAGTACGCTCCTATGCCTCCTTACAGTTTTTACTAGTTTCACCTATAAGAGGAAAAAACTAAGGATTACCTCCTACCAAAATATTATTATTTCCTATTTTATTCTAAGATTAAGGTTACTATTATTGAAGGAAACTTTACAAGAGAAAATAGGATGTTTAATAATATTTATAGCTATATTTATATTATTAAATTTAATAACTTTATTTCCTCTAATAATAGTACTAACAGTAGTTATAGCAAAAATAGCAATATTAATAATAATAGTAATATTAGTACACCTAGTAATAGAAACCCTAGTATTTTCAAGGCTAAGACTAATAATAGGGTTGGGGCTAAAATAATAATGTAATAATAGTAACACTAACAAAATACCAATATTTCTAAGGATAATAATAATAATAAAAGTAATATTTGAAATAATAATAATATAAGGATTTGAATATTTTTTCCATAATAATAATAGTGGTGGTGGTGATGATGATGATGATGATGATCATAATAATAATAATAATAATAATAATAATAATAATAATGATGATGATGATGATGATGATGATGATGATGATGATGATGATGATGATGATGATGATGATGATGATGATGATAATAATAATAATAATAATTGAAATAATGGTTAAATATGGTTTTAAACCTTCATAGTATTAGTAGTAGTAGTAATAATGATGATGATGATGATCAAAATAATGATAAAATAGGGTTTCAACCCTTAATAGTAATAATAGTATCAATATAATATAATTAAAATGAATAAGGCTTGCATAATTAGGGTTCAAGGGTTATGAGGGTTTAGGGTATCACCTAGGGTTGGTGGTGATTGGTGGCACTGTCAGCGATGCACGGCGACAGCGGAAACATCAAGGAAAGAAGTAAAACAGAAGGATAGTTGAGTGTTGGAAATAGGAGAGGGAGAATAATGGTGGAAGTTGGGGTGATTGAGGTTGCCCAAGTTGAGAGGGTTGGAATGAGGGTGGTGGTGCGGCCAAAGGCGGTGGTGCATGCAGAGGTGTTGTGGTGGAAGGGGAGGAAGGAAGGAGGAGAGGGAGGAAGGGGAAAAGGAGGGTAGGGGAAGGTAGAGGAAGTTTTGCAGGGGATTTTGGGAGGTGCAAGAGGTAGTGGTTGCAGCAAAAGTGGTGGTAAATGGTGGTGTGAACGGTGGCGGGGGTGGAAGTGTCGTTACTTAGGAAGGAAACTTTACACGGATGGGGTGGCTCGTGCAAGGTAAATCGAGGGTAGAGGGTGGTGTAGTTTGGTAGAGGATGATGTAAGGAGTGGTATTGTGGGTGGCTCGATTGGCGACGCTGGACGATGGTGATGGCAAGGGCGTCTTATCGGGCGGTGGCGCAAGAACATATATTTTTTGGGTGCAAAAAAGAGTTCAAGTATGGGGGCTGGTTATGGGGTATTTATAGGGCCAAAGGAGGGATAAAATAAGAGGGAAATAGGAGAATAGGGGGCAGGTAGGATAGGGTACACTGATTGGCGATGATAGGCTGGCGTAGGTCTACCGTAGCAGGATTTGATTGGCCAGGGTGGAAGAAAGGCGCACTAGAAGAGAGGAGGGTTGGTTGGATCGAAAAGGTAGGCGAATCAGTAGGGAAGAGAGGGAAGAGATGGCTGGTCATTAGGCATGCTTGATGGCGATAATCATGGCATAGGTTGAGGGAAGTTGCAGGTCACGATGGGGGAGGAAGAAGAAGGAATAAGAAGGAGGAGAGTGGACTGGGTGGTCTAAGAAAAGAAAAGAAAGAAAAGAAAAGGGGGAATCAGCCAACTGGGAGAAAAAGAAAAGGATGCGAGCCTGGCCGTGCGGGACAGGAAAAAAATAGAAAAATTAGGCTGCAGGCTTAGCTGGCCTAATTGGGGGGAAGAAGAGAAAGAAAAGGATAAAGGAGAGAAAGAAAGGAAAAAGGGAAAAGAAGGAGAAAAAAAAGAAAAGAAAAGGAAAAGGAAAAGGAAAAATAGGTTGGTTAAGGTTTTTGTAATATTTTGGTATTTTTGGATATTTAAAAATAATAATATTTTAATAAAATAATACTTAATTTCCTTTTTAGGCTAATTTGAGATTTTTGAAAGATTTTTCCTAAATTCAATTTTAATTAGCAAAACACCAAAAATTTTCCTAATTAATATATTTATTATTTTCTTCTTAATTTACCTTAATTAATTTCCTTTTATTTTAATAAAATAATGTACTCAATTAATTTTTCTAATAAATATTTATTTGGCCATAATTTCTAAAACTAGGGTTTTGGGGTATTTCACTAATAAACCACATAAACCTAATTGTGTTAAAGATAAGAATGTCTTACCTTGGCTTCTAGGACAAAACTCCTACTGGGTAGCCTATCTAGTAGAATTTTGTTTCCTAAAAGAATCAAAGTAAAACCATGAAAAATCCTCATCAAAAGTTCAAGAAAATATGAAAAAGAAGAAAACATAAAATACCACACTTTTGACTCAAAATTGCATGTTAAAGAGGAGTTGAAATCTCCAACTTTTCTCAACCTTAATTCTTACTTGCTTAGGGAAAAAAAGAGAGAATTGAAACCAAGATTGGAAGAAGAGAAAGAAATAAAATGATTGCATAATCAAGGGATAAATTCAGAAAGGATCTCTACTTCTCAATGGAAGGAAGAAGAAGGAAAAATGGAAAGGTCTTCAACATTTAGTGAGAGTTTCACAAGAATGGAGAAGAGAAAAAGAATACAAGTGTGGAATAATGATATATTAGTAAAATGAGAGGTATAGGAGCAAGATGGTTGACATTCTCAAGGAAAAGAGGGATTAGACAAGTGAAGTTGAGTGTGGGTAAGATAAGAAGTGAAGGATGACTTGATGGGGTGGTGAGGGTTGAGTGCAGTCAGATATGGGTATCCAAGTGGGTGTTCAAGTAAGGGAGATCCCCAAATTCAAAGATTGCTGCCCATTTACAATAAGAGAGAAGGATATGCAAGGGAAAAGGAGAAGGGAGGCTTGCCACCAAAAGTGGCTTTTTGGGAAACTTTTACTAATTAAAATCGTGTAATGGTTTAATTAATATAAAAATAATAACTAAACACTAAAACATGCTTATTAACATAATTGGACTTAAATTAGAAGCTTTCATAATCACTAGAGAGAAATTTGAATCAAAATAAGAAATGGATATGAAATCATGGGCAAACCAGTCGATTGGTTTGTCAAGAACAATAACACAAATTTTTCCGGCACACCAATTGATCGGTTATATAAACCAATCAATTGGTAAACCTAAAATTCACATTTTTATTAGAAATTTAAGCCCATTTTAAAATCAAAGATCATTTATTTTATATCAAAAAAATTCTAAATACAATTTGAAGGAATTTGCAAATGGATATTACAATAATGAATCAAGTAATTTAATATAATAAAATGAGTAGTTTTATATAATAAAGTGAGTGGTTTCACATACCATAATGAATTATTTCGTATGACCTTTTTTTTTTTGCAAAACCTACTATTTCATTTTATAAAACTACTTGTCTCATTACACAAAACTAATCTTATGTTTATATAATACTATAACTGATTGGTGTCTAAAGGTTGTTAAATGAAAAAGTTTAAACTTATAAAAAAATATACTCTCTTTGTTATATGATAATATTCATTTCATTACATAAAACTAGGTGCATCGCATCAATAAAGTAAAGTGTTGCTCCTTTCTTATGCAATATTTTCTTACAAACAACATTTGTCATAATATGAAGATTTGGACAACTAATTATGACTTTTTAAAAATAATTGTATATCAGTTATTATTTTATGAAGTGATATTTAAAAAAATATTTATTTAAGATTATTTTAAATTATAATTAGAAATTATTTTTTAAAGTGTAAAAAATACCAAAAAATTACTTTACTTGATTACAATAACCATGAAAAAATTGAAAATCAAATATTAAAACTCAAAGATTATAGTAGTAAGATTTTGGTATTTAGATCTAAACTCTAGCAGTACCTAGATATAGGCTCAACTGAGACCCTAAGATTAACCATAATTGTATATAAAAGATTCTTTTAAGAAGTGGAATTATAATTATTAAAAAATATTTAATTAAGATTATTATAAATTAAATCAAAATCATCTTGTAAAGTATAAAATTTTACAAAATAATTACTCTACATGATTAATATAATCATGAAAAATTTGAACATCAAAGACTACAACCCTAAGATTAGAGTAGTAAGATTGTGGTACCTATATCTATACTCAACTAAGACTCGTTGGATCGCAAAATTTTTGACCCAAATATAGATCTACTAAATCTTATAGGTAATCAAGTCCTGAATGCATTCAACTTAAGAAAAATGGTAAATACCTTATCTAAATATGGATATGTTTGTATTTTGTTAAAACAATTCCTCTTATGAATAAAAATATATTATAACACTTATTTCATCTTTTCGGAAGGTATTTTGATCCCTCAAGACTTTAGAAATAACATCGGTTAGTTTGTAACTAAAAAGGCATTTAAGATTGCTTATACATGTAAGGTAATTAAATATACATGTACAAAAAATAGAAGCCTAAAGAAAATTATGGAAAAGATGAAGAAATTACAATAACCCACATATAAAAAGTATTTTTTGTAAAATTTTTAAAGGAAAATGAATTATGTAAATAAGTTTGAAATTAAAGAACCAATTGATTAGTATGATAAAACCAATAAACTAGTACGCTAAAACAAGTCAAATCACTCTACTAGAACCCACAATCCCTATTCTAGTTTCAACTTTGAATATCCCCCACTCCTTCTTATAGCTTTGGGAATCTACTATATATTGATTATAAATGATTTTAAAAGGTTTGAAACCCTCATTACTAACTAATTTTAGGACTTACCTAAAATATTTTAATATTCACCTTCTTTTTCCACCTTTTCCCCTTGATTTCCTCTTTATCTATCCACCAAATTGGTTGCATTGTAGATCTATGGAATCCTAAGATCCATCTTTTAGCTACATTTTTCTGTGGATGTGAGATCCTTATACTCTCTTGGTCATTATCCTACTCACCATAGATACCCTTTTTCCTTTTTACTTCTTCTCACTCAAGTGGCTATCTATTCTTATTGTCTAGCCTTTTATCTTGACCATGCCCTTCTCCTCTCCCTTTTGTGCTCAACTAAATAACAACAAATCCACCTTGAAACTTTGGCTCTCTTTTGCATGAAAATTATCAAGCATTCTTATCCTCTTCTATAAGGTCTTCTTTTCTCACTTTTTAACCCTCTCTATTTTATTATGTTCAAATGATATAAATGATTATGTTAAGTGATTTTCTTTGATTCTTGATTAGTTAATAAAGAATCATAAGGTTGGAGTAGCATTATGGACTGGTATTATTTTCTTCAAGACTTTTTAAATAGGTAATTTGGTTAGACTTTGTAAATGTAGAATGATGTGTAATGTGCTACATGTTATTCATTTTCATGATTCAAATTTTTCTAAAAGCATGTTTTAAGTGTTTAAAGGATTGAAAATATGTTTAAAAGTATGATAGGTTTTGTAGTTTTGAATGAGAAACTATAAAGTTGAATGTTGTATGATTCTTGGGTAATTTGGTGATATAAGTGTGGATTTATGAAGTCTTGATATTAGATGTGATCTTTGGAAAGTTTCATGAGTATTGAATGTGTTTAGATTTTGATTGAAAGTATGTGTATCTTTGATTTCTATTTTTCCCTGTAGAATTAGCCAACTAGTTTAGGACAAAACCAGTCTAGTGGTTTACCAGTTGACTAGTTTTTACAAACTAGTTAACTGGTTCACTAGAAGTTGGTAAATGTTTTTATTAATTTGGTAAATGTTTTTATGTGTCAGTGATTAATTGGTTAGGTTTTTACTTGTCTATTGGTGACACTCGTCTACTGACTTTTCTATTTTACATTATTTTCTCTCAATCAGTTTTTTAGACCAGTCAATTAGTTTATGGGACTAGTTAACTAGTTTTCCTAGAATTTTTTAGGTATATTTTTCAGGTTAACCTTAAGGGTTTACTTTCTTGACCTTCTAAAATAATTTTCAAAATGGGAAAAAGTTGGCTTAATAGTGGATATAGGATATAGGATTAAGTATCACTTTTAAAAAATACATTATCGATTAACATGGAAAATAATGGATAAGTTATGCTGATTATCTATATTGGGTTAGCTAGTAGTTTTAGTTTATCCTATTTTTAACTTGTTTTGATTATATATATAAGATCAATTAGTGGTTCTAGTCTACCATATTTTTTTAGGTGTATTAATTATTTTTATTGGGTCAACTAATTGTTTTAGTCCACCTTATTTTGTAAGCTATGCTGATTATCTATATTTGTAATACCCTAAACTTTCTTAACCTAATTTTTGGGTTATTACTCTCCAAATCCCTTTTCTAACCTTTAATTCTTATGAGAGAAATTTATTTGTACATCTCAAACCCTTGATTTACCTTTCTAACCTTCGAAATCTTAGTTTCCAATTCAACTGACTAGTTGTCGACCAGACCTTACCTTTGGTTAATCAACTATTAGCGCTGCAAACCCTATCATCTAGGCCTTTAGGTGGTCAACTGCTGACCTCTTTCAGTCGAATAGAACTAAGATATTTTCACCATTCTTGATTTTCTTAATTTCTTCTGACCTCAAATCAATTTATATACTCAATGTTTTCATATATTTGGGTTCCTACATTAATTCCTCACCTGTTCTCACATATTTTAATTTTTCTCCTCTGACACTTGTTATTCTCCTTGTCTAATTTCTATTTTTTTTTTAGGTGATCAAAAGGTGAAGAAAAAGGCTTAGAGTATTTTTTTTGCATAGAGATTGAAGTAGCTAGATTAGAGCTTGTTGTGTTTATGGATTAATTTTTATGATTTTCTTGTTTTCTGCTAGAAAGCATATGTATATTTTAATTTTATTTATATGCATGTATTGTATGGTAAAATGTA
Source organism: Tamarix austromongolica (assembly GCA_039764185.1). NCBI lineage: Eukaryota > Viridiplantae > Streptophyta > Magnoliopsida > Caryophyllales > Tamaricaceae > Tamarix > Tamarix austromongolica. The sequence continues at coordinate 149,988,428 of CM077809.1, forward strand.
TGTTTTATAAATTTTGTGATTTTATGAGAAGCTGGTATATTTTCTACATTACTAGGCTTTATCGTAAAATTCTCAGCATAATAGTATATTATATTATGATTTTAATTCCATGGATGCTTATATTTAATTATTTCTAAGTATGATGATTAGTATAATATGTTGAAGTCTCAAAATTTGGGGGTTTTAGGATTGGAGTGTCCTCGGCCTTTTGGTCTTTGAGGTGTTGTGGTTTTTTAATTTTAGAAAATTATATTTCTGAGATGTTAATAATGTAATGGTGGTTGTGTGTAAAATTAATAAGATTTGGATACTTATAGAATTTTATAAATTATGGGGGAGTCTCGGCCTTGAGGGAAAATTGGTCTACTTGTGAGCTTTATTAGAAAATAAGTATTCAATTGTGTTCTTTGAAGTTCTTACAATAAGTTTGATATATATTATATAATGATTTGGATAAGATGACTTAAGTTATAAAATGATAGATTTGGAGATTTTTAGATGATTTAAGGGCATTTTGGTCATTTTTGGTTAAATCTAAAATTTTGGTGTTGCATAAGCATTATATGGGTCAAAATTTGATAATTATGATTTTTTAAGTATCTTAATAAATTTGTAGTAGTAATAACAATAAAGTTGTAGACCATTAATAATGATAATAATAATAATAACATTAATAGTAGTAGTAATAATAATAATAATAATAATAACAACAACAACAATAAGGGTTATCATGATAATACTAAAACTGTAGATCTCCATTAATAGTAGCATTAGCTATAAATATTTCAAAAGTTAGGTTAAGTAGTAGTAGTAGTAGTAGTAGTAGTAGTAGTAGTAGTAGTAGTAGTAGTAGTAGTAGTAATAATATTATTATTATTAATGGTAATAATAATAATAATATAGATAATAACATCAATATTATTAAATAACTAATTCTTGTATAAAATAGGTTTAAGGGTTGGAAAGGTTAGAGAACCACTTAAGGGCAGTGGTGGCACCGACGGCAGCGCACGGTGGCACCTACGATGGTTGTGGGAATTGGAGGTGGTGGAAGGAGGAGAAAGGAGGGAGAAAGAGAGGGAGAAAGGGATAAAGGGAGGTGTGGAGAGGTATAGGAGGCTCCCCTGGTTGTTTTAGAGGATAGAGGTGGCGTTGGTGGCGGTGGAATCAACGGCGGGCAGCGGTACTAAGGGCGGCAGGGGCTGAAGTTGGTTGTTTGGGAGGGCAACTTTGCATGGTCAGGATGGCTCATGCAGGGGAAATTAAGGGACGAGGAGGGTTTAGTTAGGTAGGGGTGATGCAAGGGGCAGTTCCGGGGGTGGTTTGGCTGGCGGAGATGGGTGGCAGATGTGGGTTGCTCGTCTGAAGGGACAGCGGCGAGAAGGGGCAGTCTCTAGGTTTTTGAATTCAAAATTCAAATTAAGGCAGCCTATGGGGTATTTATAGGTTGATTGGGTGGGCAATGAATAGGGGAAGAAGAAAAGGGAGGTGCAGATGCCAAGTATGCCGCTCCGTGGAGACGGTCAAGGCGGTTCTGCCATGGCAGGGGCGGCAGGGTTGAGGGAAGAGGGAAAGGGAAAGGGGCAGGGTGCTCGGGAGAGGGGAATAGGTTGGTTGGGGTCGAAAATATGAAAGAAAGCGACGAGAGAGGGAGGGAAGGACGGTGGCAACGATGGTGGCCGGCGGAGGGCTGGGTTGTAGCTCCTCGGTTATCACCCATGCCTAGGGGAAGAAGAAGGGTCGGATCAGGCGGCTCAAGGAGGAAAAAGAAGAAAAGAAAAAAAGGAAGGAGGGAATCGGAGCAGCCTTGGCCACAAAGGGGGAAGCTGGGCCGCGTGGCTGGCTAGCCCAGGTTGGGGGAAGAGAAGGGAAAAAAATAAAGGAAAGAGGGGAAGAAAAGAAAATGGGAAAAAGAAGAAGAAAAAGGAAGAAAAGAGAAGAAAAGGAAAGGGAAAAATATGTGGGTTGGGTATTTTGGAGTTTTTGGGTTATTTAAAATAATAATATTTAGAAAATAATAATTAATTTCTTTTAGATTAATTTAGGCTATTTTGGATAATTTTTCTTTTGATCCCATTTAAATTAGCATTACTCCCTAATTTTTCCTAACTAACTTATTTATCATTTTCCCTTGATTGTCTCTAAATAACTCCCTATATTTTAATAAAATACTTTATTTAATTAATTTTCCTAATAAATCCTCATTTATCCATAATTTTCAAAATTAGAATTTTGGGGTATTTCAAATAACCATATCTGGATATCAAAATAAACACCAACATGGTGAACCGGGTATTCCAATTTTAAGCTCAACCCTCAAATAAGCCCTACAAATCAATGACGTTCTCCATTGACCTCTATACACATATGCCTAAAAATGGGAAAACAAGAATAAATCCAGTATGATGAGTGTATTAAGTAAACTAAATTTACTAAAAGTGGATAACATGCCAGACATAAGACACATTAGAACATGTGTAGGTGAAAGAATATAAGAAAATATGCTAAAACATGAATCGTGGTAACATTTATTGAAATTCTATTATTCATAGTTATTCACTACTTGTCACACTATTCATCAAAACCCTAGGAATCACATAAACACTTAGAAAAATATTAACACCTTGCTATGTTATGATACTGAACATTGATATCATAGAATACACATATATGAGGGCCACTGGTTATTCTATTATTTATGTATATTATCACATAGTTTACCCTCTTCCACATTTTATCATGTTTTTACTAAACTACACTTTTTAGTTAGAACATGTAATACATCTATCTCTTGTGCCCTATGGAAACCATGTAACATAAACATAAAAAAAATAAAATAGTTATCTTTTGTCTCTCACGGACATCAAGCAACTTCTAAGAGAATAATCGTTTATCTCCTATATTCTAAAGACATCAATTAACTTTCACTTTAAACAATATATGAAAGAGTAACCTATCACTTGTGATATAATGGAATATGGTGTGATCCTTGCTACAAAGGCTAGGGATCGTACTCGGAATGATCTAAAGTGCTACAAAGACTTTAAGTAAATATATCTTGTGCTACAAAGGCATCAAGAAATGGTTCCATAGCATATATGGCATATGGATCTTCTTGCTACTTTGGTCATCTTAACCTTAAGTGTGTGTACTACCTATAAGCCTTGTAAGTTATCCATAAAGTTGAAAGAGGCCTAGCTAACATACAAGGCATTAGCACTATCTGAATTGTAATATCCTAACTTTTTACAAACCTAAATTAGAATACTTAGCCTTTTATCTAAAAATTTTAATCTTTAAATATTAATTTAATTATTTTTATCAAATTTTGACCTACAAATTTAGATAAATTATTTAATAAATAAATATAATTATTTTATCTTGCTATTTTTAGTTAAATAAACCCTAAAACCATAATTTTGCTAAAATTGTTTCTTAATTTGATACTCAAATTATTGGATAAATTAATGTAATATTATCCTAATAACCTAAATGTATTCTAATTTTTTAATTATAATCCTAAATCTACTTTCTTTCTTTCTTTCTTTCTTCTTCTTCTTCTTCTTTTCATTTTTCCCCTTTTCCTTTTTCCTTTTTCCTTTTTCCTTCATTTTCACCCTTTTCCTTTTATTCTTCTTCTTATTCTTCTCCCTTATCTTCTCTCTTCTTGGGCTAGCTTGTTCACTCCTCTTTTTTTCTTCCTCCATTAGCTTACACCTTTCTTTCTTTTCTCCTTTTTTTTCCTTTTGCCCAATAGCCTAGACTAATATCCTTTCTTCTCCTCCTTACCCCATCTGCCCCTACCCAAACACACCATTACCTTCTTTCCCTCTACATGAAGAGTGCCTACACCCCTACACGCCTGTGTCATCTTCTTTCCATTCTTGGCCAAACCAAGCTTTCACCACCAAAATTTTCCTTCACCTCTAGCCCCTACAACACCTTCTCTCCTCTTCTTGCATAGGTCAACCCTACAACACCCTACCTGCCAGCCATCGACCCATTATGTGCCCTCTATCATGCACGTCGTCTTCCTAAAATTATTCCCTATCATTTGTATGCCTAAGGTATCCTCCTCCTCCTCCTCCTCCTTCTTCCCTCAGTCTCTTCTCCCTTGTGCCTGACTCTTCTCTCCCCTTGACGTTTCTTTCTTTCTTTCTTTCTTCTTCCCCGCCTCTGTTTTTCCTTACCATCACTTACAGCAACATGCATCACCTCCACAGCCAACCCAACCTCCACCATCAATTGCCTTCCTTTTTCCTCCTCCCCTCCTTCTTCCTACCCTATAGCTCTTCTTACCAATCCCAACTCCCTATCACCAACCACAACCCCTATAGTTATGTCTAGGATAGTGATCACTTTTGCTGTAGCCACACCCGTCCAATCAAAGCCACCACCTCCATATTATAGCCTCTCTGCATGACCCAAACCACCACTATCCATCTTCCTTTAGCCTTACATACATCTCCTTCCTTTGATACACCACCGTACCTCCACCACCTCCTCTCATCCACCTCATCCCACTCCATTTCCCTCACCACCATAGCACCTCGTAGCCTACTTACCTCCAGCCACAACTACCGCCCACTCTTATATCATCACCTCAAAACCACACCAACACCACATCCACTCTTTCTTCTTCTCCTTTCCCTTCTCTACACCACCCCTACTTGCAGCCTACATGATCGTCGTCACCTTCTTCTATCATCCTGCACCACACCATCCAATCACTACCATCCCCACTCCCACCTCTTACACCTAATGGCCAAATCAAAACTACCCCAACCACCACCTCCAACCTCTTCCTCCATGAAATTCCCTTCCTTACGTGCACAACTTATGCTATACATGCAACTCGAGTTATGTTGTATTTTTTTAAAAGTAATTTGGTAATGTTTAATATATAAGGGTAGTTTGGTAAGTTTGTATTTTTTAAAATATTTTTTAATAAAAATTATTATTTCAATGATTAAGTATTAATATGGTATTTGTGGTATTATTTTTAGGTAGAAAAATTTTATTAATGAAACCTAATTATTTTTCAATGGTTATTGGTAAAGTTTACTTTTGCTGAAAATCAGGTAACATTTATACTCCACTAAAATTTATGGATATTGTATGATAGCACATTAGGGTTTTGAAATGTAATTTGTGCTAGACATGAATTGTTACAAATAATTATGTGGTTATCATTTTCATTGTGAAAAATCAAAAAAGAAGTCACGTTATCCCATGTAAAACATCATGTGTGCAAAAGTGTGATTAAATTGGGTCTAATATTGGAAAGTGATGTTGTTTGATATGTACATGTGAAAATTTTAGGTTAAGTATATTTAGAAACACTTATAGCAAAATTATTACTATCATATGCCTTAGGGTAATTTGTTAATTTAATCATATCATGATACTTAACCTTGATTAGAATGCCTAATGTGTTATAAATATTGTTAAGAGTGGTGGTAGGGGTTTATTATCTTAAAAACTCATGATTCGTTATGATTATTGATATTATATAGTCAAGGGTTATTTTGGTAATTTAGATTGTACTATGATGATTATTCTAATAAACACGTATAATAAGTATTACTTGATGTTCAATATGATAATAGGGGTATGTTGTCTTAGAAACTCATGATTAAGCATGATTATCATTATTATATGATATAGGGATATTTTAATAATTTAGAATGCACTACGGATATTATTCTAATAAGCATGCATGATAAGTATTATTTAATGTTAAGTATGAGAATAGGAGTGTGCTACCTTAGAAACACATAATTCAGCATGATTATCGATATTATATAGTCTCGGGGTATTTTGGTAATTTTGAGTGCAATATGATGATTATTTTAATAAACATGCATGATAAGTATTATTTGATATTAAGTATGATAATAGGAGTTTGTTGTCTTAGAAACAAAGGTTTTGGCATAATTATAATTATTATATGGCATAGGAAGACTTTAGTAATTTGGGGTATGCTATGATGATTATTTTTATAAACATGCAAAATGTGTATTATCTGTAGTTAAGCATGAGAATATGTGTTTTTATGTTCTAAAAGTGCATGTTAAGATTTTACGTGTAAAATTATGTATAAGGACAAAATGGTCTATTTGGTAATTTGATTACATAATAAATCATTTAATTATGGTATGTTATCATTTTTATGGAAATTTGATAAATAAAATGGAATTTGTGATGGAAATAGATTATAAAGTGGTAAAATTAGCCTTAGGGGTATTTTGGTTATTTTTTACCTAAAGTGACTAAGTGTGAGTAATTAAGCCTAGCATGACCTTAGTAGATTTCTAATGTTGACATTGATAATGATCTTAATTATGGTAATCTCAGAATGTTTGAAAATGAAATAAAATGGTTAAGTATGATGAACTGGATCTATGTGATTAATATATGTTTTCTTGATCACCCTTATAAAATATTAATGCCCAAAGTGAAAAACTTTAAGATTGGGAATGGTGACTCTTTAGGGGTCACTACCCCTACAGAGGTGGTTTAGTCCATGATTGTTTATAGATTTTGCTGGTGTGCCTTACTTCCCTAGTTAGGCCCTATATCTTACTTCATTTAGCTTTATGGATATAAGTAGGGGGTATACATACTTATAAATTAGTTATCCTTATCAATAGGGTGTTATTTACCTTCGTGTACTAATAATAATAGGGTATATTTGTATTCCTAGGTTGATATTTGGTAGGATACTATGCTGCTCATGTGTGCGGGTATGATCGGGGTAACTTAATGTCTCCGGGGTTGTTTGATCTAACTTCGAGTAAATAAAAATTAAAATGATTGATATTTGAATGAAAATGATTATTGGGTTGGTAGGAAGTAGCATTTGTGCCTACTTGTAGTTAAGTAGTGGCTATGGTCCCTACCTGTAATTTGGTAGTAGATTTTTTGCGTACCTATGTTTTGGTAGGAGTCTTTGTGCCTACCTATTATGATGTGTACTATTATTAGTTGTGTTGATGGGCCTACCTATGCTATGAGGAGTTGTGGGTTTGGTAATGAGAATTATGACTATGGTTATAAATTGAGAATGAGGTGGTTTTCTAATTATACTACAAAAAGCATCTCTTGGATGCTCCATTAGTAAGTTTTGTTTATTTCTAGATGAATGACCATTGTTAGCATATGATCTTGATGTTATGTGTTTATATGAATAATTGTTGTATTTCAATAAATATATGCATAATTAAATATTCATGTATTGTTGTGATGCATTTTATGAGTTTTATGTGAACCTTGTGTATTAGTTTTGTATAATAGATTACTCAGTATAGTTATACTGAAGGGTTCCTTTCTTAGCCTTCTAATTATTTAATGAGCAGTGGCCTTTGTAGGTTAGCCCGAAAACTTTATTCAAGGCTATACTTTGGGTTGAGAGTGTAGAGTTCTATAGGGTTTTGTCCAGTGACTTGAATAAGAAGTTTATGTATTTCTTATAGTAGTTATGTATTTCCTTTCGCTGACATTTTTGTGTAACCACTAATAAAGGGTTTTATTAGAAATGTTATTAATTCCTTCAACTCTTTCACCACTATGATCTATAATTGTGTTATTAATTTAAGTAAAATAATATTTTTAGTCTAGCATTTGATAACATAATGGTAGAGGAAATTGGTTTAGTACCAACTATGGCGGTGGCATCCCATGTGAAATACCCCAAAATTCTAATTTAAGAAATTATGGCCAAATAGGGATTTATTAGGAAAATTAATTAAATAAATAATTTTATTAAAATAAAAGTGAATTAATTAAGGTAAATCAAGAGGAAAATTATAAAGAATTTAATTAGAAAAAATTAGGGTGTTATGCTAATTAAAATGGAAGTTAAAGAAAATTTATTCAAAATAGACCAAATTAAAATAAATAGGAATTTAATTATTATTTTTAAATATTTTTATTTTAAATAATAATTCAAAAATACCAAATGCCCAAAATACCTCAACCCGTCTATTTTCTCTTTCTTTCCTTTCTCCTTTTTCCTTTTTTTTCCTTTCTTTTCCTTTTTCTTTCTTTTCTCTCCTTCTCCTTTATTTTTTTTCCTTTCTTCACGAGCTAGGCCAGCCCCTCGCGGCCTAGTTTTCCCTTACTCCTTCTTTTCCTTTAGCGCGACCTAGGCCCACACCACCCCTTCCCTTCGCCCGTCGCCCAATCAGTTCACCCCCTCTTTTTTTTCTTTTCTTTCTTTTCTCACCAGACTGTCGGTCCACCCTTTCCCCTTCCTTTTTACCCAGCCCTGCAACCTGCCCCTGACCTGTAGCCATTTTTTTGCCGGCAACTAACCACTTCCGACCAACCCATCCTCTCTCTCTACCCCTCATCATTTTCTTTCCAATTTTGACCCAACCAAACTGTCTTCCATCCTCCTCACACGCCTGCCCTTTCCTTTCTTCTTTCCCCAAACCAAACGTACCCTACCATGGCTAGGGCTACACCGCCTGCCACCACCGGCCAGTGGTCCAGCCTCACTTTCCTCCTCTTATCCTCTTCCTCCTTCGTCATTTTCCCCTCAATTTGGCCTATAAATACCCACAAAACTACCCCTCACTACAAAATAATTGACTTTTGCCAACAGAAACTTAGGCACAGATATTTTTTCTGTAGGTAAAAGTAACTAATACCAACAAATAATTTTCTGTGGGCAATAATGTAGTTTTTCCCACAGAAATTTTTTATCTGTTGGTATTAATATGTTATAACAACATATCTTTTACCATCACTTATATCTGTGGTTATTAGTAGCATTATACCAACAGAACTAATACCCACTTTTACATCTGTTGGTATTAGTGTTTATGAAATTCAACAATAATATTTGTTTTTATATAATTTTAATAATAATTAATTCTATTCTAATTAATATAATAATAAGAATAATAATAATAATAATAATAATTAAGTCATTAGTCATTATTAGAAATAATAGTTTACATATATTATTATTAATTATTATTTTATTTCTAATTTTTATATTAATATTGTTCATAATGGTGTCTTTTAACAATTATAATGAAATAATATATATTATATCTACTACCATTTACTATTAAATTAATTTATTATTAAATACTACCAATTATCATTCAAATCTATATTATCTTAACAATAATAAATATTATCAATAATCATTCACATTATTAATAATATATTAGTAATTATTAGATACTATTATTAATTTATTTAAAATAATGATTCTTATTATTCTTATTAATATAATTCTTTATTAATTATTACTAAGAATAATTATTTTAGGACATTATTATTATTATTATTATTATTATTATTATTATTATTATAATAAAAAAATATTATTACTAATTGTTGGAAATTATGATTAATATTTATATTATTCATATTTGTATTTATTTCCCATTATTAATTAGTTTTAATAATAATTATTATTTTATTATAAATTATGATTAATATTATCTTAATAATACATTATAAAATATTATTTTTATATTAAATATTTATAAATAATACAAATTATTATTTAAATTTATTATTTAATAATATTATTAGATAATTAATAAAAATATTATTATTATTAGTAGTCAAATTAATTATATTATTTGAAAGAGAGAAAAAAAACACCTGACCACAACCCCGACCCCGACCCCGACCCTCTTCCTTTTCCCTTTCTCTCTTCTTATCTCCCTTCTCTTCTGCTATTTCCCATCGATCTCCCTACCCTCTGCGCCCCATCGACGTCGCCACCAGCTCCTCTATTGTCAACAGCCGACCGTCGGCCACCATCGACGTTGCCACTCCAGCCGCACGCCACCGTTGTGCCTGCCAGCTCCAGCGCTACAGCAACCAGCAGTCGAAGCAGCAGCCGCACGCAGCAGTAGCCACGAGCAGCAGCACAGGTCGTGCCGCCATCCTCCGGCCACGGAGAGCCTCGCTGGTTGCGGGCGAGCAATCCTCGAACTCCGGCATATCTTCTCCGGCCTTCACCCATTCAAATTTTTCAGTTTCGTTTGGTATAATTTTCCGAAAACCCTAGCCCTTGTTTTGATTAATTGAGTATGAATTAGCTTATGATAAGCTAAATTGATTGTGTAATTATGTATATATATGTTGTATGATTAATTTAGAGTGGTGAATTGTAGTGCATTTGGTTGATTTGTGAAAATCGGATTTTAGGCCGGGTTGTGTCCGAATTTTTCAGATTCGTCCGATTAAGCTATTTTGGGCAAATTGATTTTACGCTATGCTTTAAAATGTATCTAATTTTATGTTAGAACCGTCAATTTGAGAAATTTATGTGAAATTCATTGGAATTGACTTTCTAGGTCAAAATTCGTGTGTAATGGAATTGGATTTTATAATTTGAGTTTCTTTACTCAATTGATTTTATAATATCTTTTGAAATGTATTTAATTTCATATCGAAAGTATTGATTTAGGAAAATTATGTGAAATTGATTGGAATTGGATTTTTGGGTCAAAACTCTTGCAGGTCTAAATTGGATTGTGTAATCGGGTTGTTTTACTCAATTGATTATATAAATTACATTAGAATACATTTAATTACAATTCCAAATTGTCAATTTATATACTTTAGGAAGAATTGATCGAATTTGCTTTCCGGGCTCAAAAGCCCTAATTATGCTAAATTGGATATTTCTTTTATTATTTTTGAGCAATTGATTATATGTTATGTTACAAAATATATCTAATTGTATTTCTAAACATTCAATTTAAATAAATTAATAGAATTCAATCGAATTGTATTTTCGGGCTTAAAATCCTAGATTTTAAGTGAAATTATGAAGTTGGCCATTTGTATGGTTGTTTTTCTAAACTTAAATATATAGAAATAGTTGAAATGGTATTAATTGCATCGTAACACCTTGAATTGAAATTAATTGATTTGAACTATTCAATTTTGTGTCTTGGGCTTTGAAACCCTAGTTTTGAAATCTAATAGTCTTGAATTGGCTACTTGAAAGATTGTTTTATTCCATGCCCTACTTTATATATGTTACATTAGCTCACTTAATCAAGAGATATATCATGGTGTTGTACTCTACCTCAAGGTAGTACATTTGAATGTATGTAGCTTGACCAACCTAAGGAATGAATATCAAGAATAAGCATGCTGAATCTTGGATGTCTTCATGCTAGATACACTGATAGCTAATAAAGTTCACTGTATAATATATCCCATTATTTTACCTATTTCATTTATAGATTACCATAACAGTAGCTTTAGGGTTTGATAGCTTCTTGGTCATGCGTTATGGAGTTGGTCCTTTCGGTTCTGCTCTTGAAGATTCTCATATAATATCAGTATACTGCATTATCTCCTTTTACAACCATAAAACCTTCTTAAAACAGTTTTTATGCGGTTCTATTGCCATAGATGGTTGATATTTGGAGTTTGATATCCAAAAGATGCATTTGTTGCGTTTGAAGTTGTTCACGGATTTCAATGTAGGAGCAAGAGGATGGACTTATGGTCTGGCCGCAGATTCGGAGAGAACAAATTGGGCACCGGCGGTCATAGGAAGAGATGGGATCAGAATGTGTAGGATCGTGGCGTGTTCTTCCCATAACGGTGGGGGTGGACCCGATGGCGTCGGAGGTGAAGAAAGTCTGAGCTCGAGCAACCATAGTTCTAGTTCTGGTCCTTCGGTTTCAGGGTCAAATTCGTTCCTTTCTCGGAGCCAATCATATGCTTTATTAAAACAGCAAATGGAAATAGCCGCCAAGTCTGAGGTGTTGATTTTTATTTATTTATTTGTTTATTAATTAGTATTATCCATTCTTGCTATCCTTTTACAAGTTTCTGGGTTGTAGATGAAAATTTATTTGGCTTAAAGTTTCAGAAATTTGGATTATTCTGCTAAAAAATTGATTACTATACTAAAATTCATTTGGCCAAAAGTTTATGGGCGCAAAGTTTTGGTTGTGAGATCATAATTATAATCCATAAAATTCATTAGGTTTCCTTTGCAGGGGATTATTGCTAAAATGGGCATGAAAATAGTGATTATTTGCTTCTGTTTGAATTTATTCTGGTTGGCAAATGAGTCTACATTGTGTAGGCGTAAAGCGATCAGCAGTGACATAGATTGTGGATCTATCGTGTATAGAGTTAAATAGTTAGTTATACGAATTGAAGTTCATTATATTAAAAGGGGGGATTTTTTTCTGCTCCTCTAAATTTTCAAACTCCAAATATATTTTGGATGGGATATAAGCTGGAACTTTTGTGTTAGTCAATACTTATTTTCATGGCAAAGTGCTCTTTCTCCTCACACAGATCATAAAAAATAATAGAATGGGCGCAAAAGTCACTATTTTTTTATTCTTGTCTTCTGATATTGTTGTGGTTCATAGGTGTGCTCCAGCTGATTGCCTGCGTAATATTAGTCAGCTTGTTTGCCCTACAGCATTATGGTACCCACAAGGGGGCATTTTTGTTTGCACCAATAGTGTTTATATGGTTGTTCTCTATATTTGCTATTGGGCTCTACAACATAATATATTGGAATCCAAGTATAGTACGTGCAATTTATCCATATTATATCATAAAGTTTTTCAAGGATACCGGAAAAGATGGTTGGATTTCTCTTGAAGGCATACTTCTCTCAGTTACTGGTATGTTTGATTACTTTTTTTTTCTTGTTTCTTTACTGAGATTTGGTTTTCATTATTATAATAATAGATTGATCCGAATAATTTCTTCTTCTTCTTATTCTTCTTATTTTTATATGCTTTGATTGGAGACACTAGATGCATTAGCTTTCTCTTCCATTATGTATCCCCGTAAGTCAGAGATAGAAACATGAAATTTCCAAGATGCATTTGCCAATTATGCATAGACTAGATGTTTAAACATACTTTTAGTGGATTGCTAGCGGCAACTACGCCTACATAATATATAGTATATATATACCTTGGAAATTTGTTTTTCATAATAGCCTTTTGACCATATTTCCTCCATCTATATCCATTGTTAAGTATATCAACTTGACTCCTAATCTAAAACACATATCCTTGTTTCTTCATCTTCTTGTAATAACCGCTCTTTCTACTACTATCATCATTGTAATTTTTTCTACCCAGCGGTTTGTTTGATTGTTGTTTCAAAATGAGGTTATGTGCTAATCACTTCATTTTTAATACTGGTATTTGATTGTTGTTGGACTTTTGTAGCTAAAGCAGGTATTGGTAATTGAAATTGCAAGTTAAAAACTTGGAATTACATGCATATTGAAAGACACCACACCAGTTAAATAATATCCTAGGTAATTTATATTAATCTAATTAAGTTACATGCATATTTTTTTAGGGAATATATCTTGATAATTATCAAAGAAAATATTGAAGAAGCAGAAATCGTTGGAGATGCTAAATAGGATGGGAATGAAGATGATGGTGTTTGATATGTTAATGAAGATGTCTTATATGTTAGCATAGCTTACAAAGTTGTATATATATATTATACCTATATGACTATTATCGTTTTGATAGTTAAACTAAAGAACAATGATTATATATGGTGTACTACATTTTATATAAAGATAAGTTATTGTTATAAGTAAATATTGCTACAACTGGTATTATGGACATTATTGTCATTTTACTAACAGATAATATATATATATATATATATATATATATATATATATTTGTAGATACTACTTTTAGTCACAGATTTTCTTTTGTGGGTAATAGTTTTAGTCACAGATATTGTTTTGTGGACAATACTTGTAGTCACAGATATTGTTTTGTGGATAATACTTTTAGTCATAGATATCATTTTGTGGTTAATACTTTTACTCACAGATATAATTGTGGGTATAAATTTTACCAACAGATAAATATCTATGGACATAAGCAACTAATACCAACAGATCTTACGTATCTGTGGGTAAAACTTTTAAGCACAGAGATTTTACCCACAGATTTGTCACAGAAAAATTTCTGTTAGTAAAAACTTTTGCCAACAGAAATATGGCTTTTACCAACAGATAAGGCCTGTTGGCAAAAGTCAATTATTTTGTAGTGCCTGTATCACTCTCTACCAACTACACCTTCTTCCTCCCTCAGTTTTTCTTGCACAAACCACCTCGGCAGTGCAACGTTCCCCTCCCGATCAACCCCTCATCAACCTATCAGCCCTTCACACCATCATTCGCTGCTGACTCCGCCACAACAACCACCCCCTCTACCCTCCAAAACCACCAGGGGAGCTTCCTCTACCTCCCCACACCTCCCTCTCTCCCTACCTCCCTCTCCTTCTCCCTTCTTCTCCCTCCACCACCTTCGGCCACCACACCCAGGGCCGTGTGCCGCCACCTTTGGCTACACCACAACCTTTATTCCACCCCTCTCCATTTGAGGCACCCTCCACCACCTCAATAACCCCCTCATTTCCTCTCCTTGAGCCTATGCCATCATCTCTCTACCTCTCTTCTCCCCCCCACTATCGTCGCCATGTACCGCCACCATCTCTAGGTGGTACTTTAACCTTCCAAACCCCTAAACCCATTTTATACAAGCATTAGCAATTTTGAATAATATTAATGGTACCTTCCTTATTATTATTATTATTATTATTGTTGTTGTTGTTGTTGTTGTTGTTGTTGTTGTTGTTGTTGTTGTTATGTTATCATTATTATTATTTAACCTAACTTCAGAAATATGTCTAACTAATGTTATTATTATTAAAGGTCTACAACTTTAGCATAATTATTATTACTACTACTACTACTACTACTATTACTATTACTACTACTACTACTATTATTAGTATTACTATTACTACTACTACTATGCTCATTATTATCTTTACTATTATTATTAATGATAGCTTTGGTCTATTATTATTACCTTTATTATTAGGGTAAATATTTGAACCCATATATTACCATTACCATTTTAATTATTATTAATATTAGTATTATTCTCGACATTATTATTATTGTTGTTGTTGTTGTTGTTGTTGTTACACATCACCAAGGATATTACTATTATGATTACTAGGACCTTTACTAGTATTATTCTTAAGATTAGAACTATTATTATTATTATTATTATTATTATTATTATTATTATTATTATTATTATTATTATTATTACCTTGTCATTTTTGTTAACATTTCATATATCACTAACCTTGCTATCACTACTAACATTATTATTATTTGTATCATTATGAACACTACTTTTATGTTACTAATATCACTATTATTATTATTATTATTATTATTATTATTATTAAGGTTTGGGTCGATACTAGTAGTATCATCACAATTACTATTATTATTATTATTATCATTATCCATATTGAAGCTATTACTTTTAATAATATGAATATCGCTATAAGTACTTTAACATGAACCAATGTACCTCCTAAGACCTATTTTGATTAATAGTAGCATGATTAGCTACTTTAAAGGATAATAACCCTACTTTTATTTATAAAACAACTATTACTATTATTAGCCCTAATAGTAGGTTATGATAAGGATAAGGAAGGAATAATGGTAATTTTGATAAGAGAAAAATTAACCCATATTATTTCCCTCTTATAGGTAAATCAAGTCAAAACCCTAAGGAGACGCAGGAGTGTGCTCCAAGCCCGGTGTCGTATTAAGTAAGGATATGGTTAAGGCTTTTTATGTGTAAGAGTGTGCTATGTATGTTGGTTTGATGGGTGTGCTTTATATTTTATACTATCATGTTCTTGTGGAAGCTTGCGAAGCATGGAACTAAGGTAAGTTGCTTGTATTTATGATATGTGTAATGTGGTGTTATTACTTTTACTTGAATTGTGCTTATGTAACGCTACCCCTTATGACATGTATGATAGGAGGTTCTAAGTAGTATGATGTGGTTGTGAGAGAAGTGGAAAAGAATGAGAAAAATGAGTTGACAAGAAAATGGTAATGATTGCCTAATTATCTTATGATCTATCGATGGATAATAAAAGGAATAATACGAATGAAATTAAGGGAATGGATCAAACATGCATGGGAAGTTTAGGGTTTGATGGTATGGTTAGCCTTTGCATAGGGATGACTTTTATGTGGGAATGGTTGATTTGAGGATCGAATAAGGTAAGGGAATAATTGTTATGGTGATTGGAGTCCATATGTGAAAAATAGTATGTGGACTGATGTAAGGATGCATGGTGGATTTGACTAGGGTTTTGGGAGAAAACCCTAAGTGAGAGAAATGTGTAAAGGAGGAAAAATTAATGGAAATGGTTAGATGGAAGGGATGTCACATGAAAAGTGAGTCAAGTGAGAAGAATGTATTTTGTTGTTTAGTGAGTAGCATAAATAAATAAAAAAAGGAGAAGCACTAGGGTTTTTGGTGATCATGTGTGGTAGTTGGATAGTGAGGTTGTAATGCCAAGTATGGATCAAGGGAAGAGATGGTTTTGGTAATAAAGAAGAGTCTTAGGTTCATGGTGAGTGGATAAAGGAAAAAGGAAGTCTCGGGATCATGGGTCGTGTTAGATATGTGTCATATGGAAGAGGTGATGGTAAGTACGAGTGATGAATGAATAGCATCGTATTGGGAAAGAGAGGTGCTAGAGTTTAGAGATGGATAACTAGGGTTTCATAGCCACATGTATTATATAGGAAGTAAAATGTTGTGCTTGGGGATGAATTGAGTGAGGTGATAAATTAGAGGAGTACGAGTTGTATGGGATAGAGGCAGGTTGGGCCATATAGGCTAAATTAGGGTTTTTTCAGAAGAAAACCCTAGAGAGTGATATTAAGTTAATTCGGAGATATAGGAAGTGGGTCTCGGAGTTGAGTATTCATGGTAATGAGGAAAGTGCAGGAAAGGATAGTTGTATGTACTAGAGGAAGTGGAAGTCCTAAGATATGGGACAGGAGCTCGAAAAGTTGAGTGTGCCATGCATGTCTAGTTAAGGTTGTGTGTGGAATAAGATATAATAAAACACTAAGAACTTCAAGTGAAAGATTTTCGAGCAAGGGCCAAGTAATGTTGTATATTTTTCGGTCCACCAACTATAATAGTGGTCAGGTGTGTTTTACCTTGCTGAGTGATTTTTCGGTCCACCAGCTATAATAGTGGTCAGGAGCATGTTGCCCTACTGAGTGTTTCTGGTCCACTGGCTATAATAGTAGAGGATTTTGGGCTCGATAAATCAAACCTTATATGGTAATCAATCTTGGAAAGATACTATTTACTTATAGTGGAACACCTTGTGAGTCGAAGCTAGTAAGGATATACATTTTCTGGTCCATTGACAATAATAGTGGTCTGGTGCCTTCTGCCCTGTGGAGTGTTTCCGGTCCACCGCCTACAATAGTGGGGTTTCCGTACTCATGCGGAATTAATATGAGAAATGTGTGAACCAGAAGTGTAAGGCATGAAAAGATACTAATTATTTACAGTGGAACACCATATGAGTCGGGGCTAGTGAGGTTATATATATATTCTGGTCCACCACTAATAATAGTGGTCAGGTGCCTATTGCCCTACTGAGTGATTCCAGTCCACCGGCTATAATAGTGGTCAGGTGTGTTCTACCCTGTGGAATATTTTCGGTCCACCGGCTATAATAGTGGGGTTTTCATACTCTCATGGAATTAACATAAAAGAGGTATAAGATAAATTATTAGTATAAGTTCGGCCTAATCTTGTAAATATGAATTATTGCCTTGTACGCCTTACGTGTTTATCTTCTTGCATGGCCTTACTTATGTGATTTTTGCTAATCTTACCCATAAGGTTACCTTACTCAGTACATAGCTTACTGACCACCCGTTTCATGAGTACTGCTCATTCCCACGAGTAGAGGGCCCACCTGAGTTTGTGCAAGTAGGTGATGATATCATCGATGCCTATGATACTTATGAGACATCGGGTGGGGCCAAGAGTTGAGCTTAGACTTAGCTTGGGAATCAAGAGTGACCTGGACGGAATTTATCTTACCTTTTATTTACCATGTATCGTTTTATTCTAGTTATGTTGTATCATACGACACTTTATGTCTTTAGAAAAGTTTATTTACTCACTCCTTGGGTTGTAACTCTTTTTAATTGCACTCTGATTTCTGTATGGTGAACGATTCATTTCTTTTATGAATGCTTATTTTAATTATTGACTTGTGTTTTGAAGTTAATCCTATTTATCCTTAGAACTTGGTACTAGAACGGTAGGAGTGAACCGGTTTGGTACTAAGTGTGGCAGTATATCCCCAGAATTTAGAGTTTTGTTATTTCGCTTCTATCAAATCTTTTCAGTAAATGAAATTTTTAATTAGTAAATTTTGGAGGTGTTACACCATAATTAATTATCTTAGCTTCCGCATTTAGCTTTAAAAAAAAAAAAAAAAATTGGTAGTAAATTTTGGGGATATTACATGAATGAATATATTCTTATGCCAAGGCTTACTATATAACTTATGCCACATGGCTTACTATATAACTTATGCCACATGGGCCACATATATGATCCTTGCAACAAGAGTAAAGGATTCTACTAATTTCAAATATATTCTTTCACTTTGAAATTTACCAATTTATTAGATATTATGTTAATTGTCACCCAAAAATAAGTCCACACACTAATTTTAGAAAAATTTACTATTTACCAAAATATTATTTATGTCAATGAGATTTATAGAAATATAATAAGAAGATTCTATTTTTTTTAAGAACTAAAATTTTATCATTATTAGAATTTACTATTTATGACATTTTCATTATTCATGTCAATTCACTAGTTATGATCGTAAAATCAATAGCCATAAATATCTAATTAAAGCCTTTAGATATCAAGTAATCAAAATACCCCTAATATGCCATATTCTCATAAATTAAGAATAAATAGTAAAATAACTCCTAAAAGCATGAAACTTAATAATAAAAATAATTAAACAATAATTAATATATTAATACCCATATATTTAATTAAAACATCATAATTTCATATAAAAGGACCATAGTGACCATAAACATTAAAAACACCAAAAATATCATAACTCTTAGCATATAAAGATATAACTACCCTAACTTTGCATACAAATCATTAAATACCTTTGGAACACATTAGAATACCCCATGGTTCATAATAACCTCAGCACATAAGTAGATTGATAAAAATGTATTTTTTTTTTCATGCTAAAACTTTATTAAGTCATAACTATAGTTATAAAAACCCAAATCAAAACTTTTCATATGAAAAATATCATTAATCCATTTAAAACATTAAATTACATAAAATATTACAACATAGAAAACAACCAAGAGGCTGAATAGTCGAAAAAATGTAAACACGACCATTTTGTCAGCTTTAACTAATGTAAGTAATCTAACACCTTGATTTATATATACTCTTAGTATAATTTAGTTTAAACATAATCTAAGCTCCAATATTAGCTAAAAAATCTTCTAAGATCAAGCTTGATCATCTCCTTGGAAACCTTGTACACAAAGCCATAAAAATTATCAAAAAGACTTCTAAAATGTGTAAAGAAAAAAAAATGAAAGAAAGACCAAAGCTGAAAAACACTTATTACTCCATAGGATATGGTTAGAAAATTAATGGTCCATTTGGATTGAGGTGAATTGAGGCAAGGGTAAACATTAAAAATTAACCTAGGTGAAGGGAATGGAGGTGAATCAGGGTGAATGTTTTAAAATGCTGTTTGGATGATATTGATTGAAACGGAGTAAATGTTTTAAAATTTCCGTTTAGATTGAGGCAAATGAAGATTAAAAAAATAAAATGAATGACATTTATATCCTTGTATTAAATAGATAAATCCTATTGAGGGGTATTAAAGAAAAATAATTAAATTCAAATATGATCAAATTAGAATGGTTCATGAGAAGTTTGATAGTTAAAAGTGGCTCGAAAGTTTTATGAGATTCAAAATCATAAGAAGGGTTAAAAAGTGAAATGAAACATTTTAATAATGTATCAAGGATTAAAGGGGTGAAAAAAATATTGAATTTGAAATAATTTTTCATTATTATAATAATAATAACATTTTAAAAAAGTGGAGCATTACATTGTTGGTGGTAGATAGTCTACCTATGTTATAAAATAAATTATGTTAATTATCTATCTCATGTTATTTTATGGTAGATAGTCAGCTAATTTGAGCATGGAATATGGTTATAGTAACTATTATGAGTTGATTATGAGATTATGAGAGGCTTGAATATGTGTGGCGGCATTTTATATGTACGCATGATTTACCACTTTTATGCCATGTTCTATGTAATACATGATGCCTCTATAATGGAGGCCTTATTTACTCAATACATTAATGTATTTATACTATAATTATAAGTGACTTATTTTAGGTAACTGATGAGGATGATATTGATCTTTATGCTAATGTTCCTAGGAAAGAGTGACACTATTTGGGTTAATATTGAGAGTAAAATCTATCTAGTGGTGCCTTCACGATATTTTATAACATATGGAAGGTCTCCGCCAGTTATAAGATTCAAGGTTAATTTTTAAACAACTGATTAGTTACTTTACAAACTATTCTGAGGATATACAGGAAGGAGAGTTAAAGGAGATTGATCGTGAATTTAGGATAATGATGTATATATAAATCTCAAGCAAAAGAAGTTGACTCACAAACTCATTCTTTAGCTTTGTCCATTTTGAGTTTAAAGATGAATGTAATAACCTACAATATAGGGCATATGATGTATGCCATTTTATGTGTTTGATTATTCTTTGAGTATAATTAATTAGTCTTTAGATATGTATTTAATCATGCTCTAGGTGTGTATAATCATGATTTGGGGTTGAGTTTCGGATCTAATTTGATAAGGATTTGACAGAGATTTGATTTTCAAGAGGACTTAGCTTTTGAAGAAAGTAGTCAACTGGTTACCTATTCTAGTGTTTGGAGGTCAAAATCAACCAATCAACTAATTATGATAGACTATTTAACTAGTGATACCTATCGATTGGTTTTGTTAAACCAATTAAAGTTTACGTGATTGATTTTAGTTCAAATTGCCTCCCAACTTTATTGAAACTTTGTAATTAAGTTTTAGAATGTTTGTAAATATTTTTTTTTAGAATTTTTTGATAGTTAATTTAAAAATCTCTCAATCCAAAAAGGATTTATAGGGAAAAGCTTGAAAAAAAGGGTTTTGGATGATTTCATCATCATTATCCAGTTCCCTCTCTTTTCCTCTCTTATAAACATGCCTGAATAGATGATTTCCATCCTACAGGATTGCTGCAAGCCAAATATTTTGTCTCACATGACATTTTTATTCAAATTATTTACCTATTATTGGGTTTTATGGGTCAAAAACAACCAACTAATTGATTATGATAGACTAGTCAACTGGTGATACTAGTCGATTAGTTTTGTTAAATTAGTTAACTAGTTCATATGACCTAAAAGTTTCCATGGTCAATTTGGTTCAAATTGTTTACCAATGATCCCAAAATTTTTTAGTTAAGTTCTAGTATATGGCTATCTATTATGGGCTAAAAAAGAAGAAGCTTACAGTAGTTTGCTACTTGTGGGAGAGTTACTCATTAGCTCGTGAAAGGAATAGAATAATCTTCCAAAGAAAAAATAATTTCCCAATGTAGATTATAAAAACCATAGTTGGGGAAATGGAAATAAGAGCTAAATTCGTTCATCAATATAAATCATATAGATATCTTATTGGACTAGTAGATACACTAGTTTAAAGTTTGTCCTTACTTTTGTAATGGTCAGAACTTTTGTAATCTTCTTTTCAAAGTAATATACAATTTACTTATAAAAAAATAGAAGTTAGGGTTTAGGAAAATTTATAACAATTATACCTTAAAAATTAAAGCTCATGAGGATTGATGGAGCATTGTAGGAGGTCAAGGAACATTTGTCAGTTACTAGACTAGGCTAGAAATGGTCGAATGTCTCATGACATACAATGCTAAATAGTTGTTACTATCGCTCATTATTGTTAACCTACATGGCTACTATTTTTAGTGATGAGTTGTTGTACCTTGCATTGGAGGGGTGTTGGCGAGAGCTAGAGAGGCAATCAATGGCTAGGTGTACTAGTGTTGTGGCTTGTTGATCTGACTCCTAGTTCACAGGTCAAGTTTAAACACAAATGCTTCCTTACTAAGCTACCTATTATTATAGTTGGTAAAAGTTGACCCGACTCGCCCAACCCGATCCAACCCAATAAGACCCAAAAAGTTTAGTAACCCGATATGACCCAAACTTGACTTGACATTGACCTAATCCGGTACTGATCTGATAAAAATGAACCCGACCCGACCCGACCCGACTGACATTAACCCAACCCTCCTTCGACCCAACCCGAAGTCGACCCGACCCGACATTCACCCGATCTGACCCAACATTGACTCGGCCAAACATCAAAATCTATTATAATAATAAGAAATTACAAATATTTTATTATTCATTTAAAGCTTTTAAAAATATAGCGTTTCATAAATTATACTTATTTTTTATACTTTTAACCTAAATATTCTATACAATGTCATTTAGAATAAAAAAAATCTCATAGCACCAACTTTTGATGCATATTTTAAAACAACAAATATTATATTAATTTACACAGAATACATAGATTATAAGTTTTTAACGAATAGAAAATCAAATTGAAATTCTAAAAATGTAATTACAGTGATTATTGATTACCTAATAAAATTGTAAATAGAATTGTTACCAAATAAAAATTACTAACTCTTAACACCATTATGCTATAAATTCGTTCTATTTTATAACATATTGTATACTCACTAGACTAAAAACTATTAAGGAATTACTCAATTTAACATAATTAGGGTTTTTTAGTCTGAACAACAAATTCGATCGAATCTTATTCAAATATTTAAATTGACAGTTCAAAATTGAAATTAGACATATTCTAAAACATATTGTATACTCAATTGATTAAAAAACTATTAAAGAATTACCTAATTTAATATAATTAGAGTTTTTGATCCTGAACTACAAATCTAGTCAAATCTTATTCAAATATTTAAATTAACGATTCAAAATTGAAATTAGATATTCTAAAACATATTGTATACTCAATTGATTAAAAACTATAAAGGAATTACTCAATTTAATATAATTAAGGTTTTTTTTAGCTCAAACTGCAAATCCGGTCAAATCTTATTCAAATATTTAAATTGATAGTTCAAAATTAAAATTAGACATATTCTAAAACATATTGTATGCTCAATTGATTAAAAACTATTAATGAATTACCCAATTTCATATGATCAGGTTTTTTTAGGCTAAACTATAAATCCGGTCAAATGTTATTCAATTATTTAAATTGATAGTTCAGAATTAATATTATACATATTCTAAAACATATTGTACACTTAATTGATTAAAAACTATTAAGGAATTAGTCAATTTAATATAATTAGGGTTTTTGAGTTTGAACTGCAAATTCGGTCAAATCTTATTCAAATATTTAAATTGACTATTTAAAATTAAAATTAGACATATTCTAGAACATACTGTATAGTCAATTTAATAAAATAACTCAATTATACAATCTAATTTAAATCTATAAGAGTTTTAACCTAACAATCCAATTCCTATATATTTCATACAATTTTCCTAATGTAACATTACCAACATGAAATTAAGTACATTTCAAAGTATAATATATAATCAATTTATCCAAAATAGCTTAATCAGACAAATCTAATAAATCCGAACAT
Source organism: Tamarix austromongolica (assembly GCA_039764185.1). NCBI lineage: Eukaryota > Viridiplantae > Streptophyta > Magnoliopsida > Caryophyllales > Tamaricaceae > Tamarix > Tamarix austromongolica. Next base: position 150,012,154 of record CM077809.1, read on the forward strand.
AACCGAGTAAAAAATCTAATTTTCATAATTCAACCATATATATATCAATTAACCACTCCATATCAGTCATACAATATATATATATATATATATGCATAATTTAATAACCAATTTCGATTATCATAATCTAATTCATAAAAAATTAATCAAAATAAGAGTTAGTGTTTAAGATAATTATACCAAATGAATTGTTACGAAATTGGAGGGGATAAGGGTTGCTGGAGCAACAACAGTGGTGAAGGACCACTCGCGCGGTGCTCGGGTGCATCAGACGTGGCCGAACGATGACATAATTGCTATGTCTAATGATTGTCTCTAATATTTTTAATGTAATAAATGATTATTATACATTATATAGCCATGCTTATGCCCACCTTTATTTTATAAAATTATCTTTTCTTAAGCAATCAAATATTTTAATTAATCAAATAAATATAATATATGATAAATATCTAATACTTTTACTTGTAAAATTTATAAATATTTTAAGTAACCAAATATAATATTGTTAAAACTTATAAATATTTTTATTATTTACCTTTGTAAAAATTAAGCACATATAATATTATTATTTCATTTATCTTTATTATTAATCTTATAATTGTCTCTAATATGTACAATTTAATAAATAATAATTATACATTGTATAGTCATGCTTGTGCTCACCTTTATTTTATAAAATTATCTCTTTTTTAAGCAATAAAATATTTTGAGTAATCAATTAAATATAATATATGATAAATATCTAATATTTTTACTTGTAAAATTTATAAATATTTTAAGTAATCAAATATAATAATATTAAAACTTATAAATATCTTTATTATTTACCTTTGCAAAAATAAAGCACATATAATATTCTTATTTTATTTATCTTTACTAGTAATCTTATAATTGCCTTTGATATTTACAATGTAATAAATGATAGTTATACATTATATATTCATATTTATACTCACCTTTATTTTAAAAAAATATCTTTTTTAAGTAATCAAATAAATATAATATATGATAAATATCTAATACTTTTACTTGTAAAATTTATAAATATTTTAATTAATCAAATATAATATTGTTAAAACTTATAAATATATTTAATATTTATTTGTAAAAATAAAGCATATATAATATTCTTATTTTATTTATTTATACTATTAATCTTATGATTGTCTTTAATATTTATAATATAATAAATGATAATTAATTATTGTATATTCATGTTATGATCACCTTTATTTTATAAAATTATCTTTTTTTAAGTAATTAAATATTTTAAGTAACCAAATAAATCAGAATAAATGATAAATATTTTTGTTAGATTAAATCATGCAATGTTTTTTATTATTAAAATTTATAAATATCTTTTCTTTTTACTTGTGAAAATAAAGCATATCTAATATTCTTAATTCATTTATCTGCAATAGTAATCTTACGATTATATCTAATATTTATAATATAATAAATGATAATTACCTTGACTCGAATTTGACTCAACTCGTCAAAACACGACCCAATCCAACCCATCAAGTTAACCTATAACTATTCAAATCTAACCCATCAAATTACACGAAATGACCTAACCTATCAAGTTAACCCAAAATAACTCGGGCTTAATGGAACCAATCCGTCATATTGCATGAAATGACCCAAATGGGTTGAAGCTACCTAGTTATGTGACCTAGAAAATGACCCGAAACTAACCTGGCCCTAATAGTTAAGTTAACCCAAAATAATCCGAATCCGAGTTTGCTTAACCTGAACCTATCCAACCTGACAAATTAACCCAAAATGACCAGTGCCGAAATGACCCAGCCTGAAACATGACCCAAATAAGGTAATAACTCAAAATGACCCGAACCAACCCACAACCAACCTACAAAAGTTAAATAACCCAAAATGATCCGAACCTATAATGACCCGTCCAGTTATAACCCAACTCACCTGACTTGATTGCCACCTCTACCTATTATGTTGAGATTGTCTCCAATTTGTAGTAGAAGAAAAGGGGGAGATAAATAAACAAAAGAGGCCCACTCACTTTTTTTTTATTACCACTCTTGCTCAAAATATGTGGATATGTCTCCAACAGATAATTTCCAACTTAAATAGACTCGACGAAAAAAGTTTCACATAGATCTAAAGAGATAAAATCAATGTAAAGTTTATTTCATGGATTCCCTAAAAGTTTTCTAATAGAAATATTAACGATAGGGAGAATTCATATTATTTGTAAAAATAAATATTTCAACCTTAAAATAATACCTACGAATGCTTGAAATAATATTTGAATCAAATTCTAAGCATACACAAATAATTTAAATAGTTTGCTGAATAAAATTATTAAAGATGCTTACAATAAAAAATCCAAGATTAATAGGTTTTGGAAACTTTATATGTAATTAATTCCAAACGTGGTCTTGATATTAAATCAATATGAGGGATCTACAAAATTAATAAAACATAATTTGTAAACCTCAACGAAACACTTAAAAATTAAATCAGGGATACTTTTCGATATAAAATCAAACCGAGATGTGGAAAATTAAAACAGTGATTTATAAAAGTTAGGAAACCATATAAAAAGCATAAATCTCATGATTTAGGCATATAAAAACATAAAAATATAAATTTTCCAAAGTTTTACTTGCTCAATTGAAAATTGGAGAGTTATCATAAGACTTTTACAAGAGATCAAAATTTTTAACCAAAAACCTTTTAAATACATAAATGGAAAAATATTTTTAAATGAGAAGTAGGATCATGCAAATTTAATGAAAATTATATTTGTAAACAAATAAATCTAGAATCAACTACGATGACAAATGACTAATTAAAATATTAATATGAAGCTAAAACTAATGATAAAACTAAAAATTAATTCACAAGTAAAATAATTAAACGCTTTCATCAAATTTTATTAATAAAATCGAGAAGTTAGATTATCAAAATATGGGGCATTATAATGTATATTGATGGTTTGATGAATACAAGAATTTTCTGATGAAGGGTATGCAAGCATAAGTAGAAAATAAGAAATAAGATTTAGTATGATTTACAAACATGACTCTTTTGTGAAATTTTGTGCATAAATATTATGCTCCTTGAATATGTTAAGATTTCAGCATGTAAACATGTTTAGTATGAATCATGAAATGTTTATGCTGAGTATGGAAGCATGCTTTAAATATTTTCTATTTTTGGCATATTATGATATGACATGCTTAAGTAAGGGTAGATTAATGACACTTTAAATATTTTCTATTTGTAGCATGATTTTAAGTATTTAGTTGTTAATTAATGATTATTATGTGTTAAGATGCTTGCATGCACCATGATAGATGTTTAGTTTGAGTCGGGAAAACATGTTTATTCTCGAGCAACATATCAACATTATGACTTGGGTAAATTAGTTCATTGGTTGGGGTTAGAATGGCCTACTGGTTTCACTAATTAGCTGGCATGACTTTATTATTCCACTGGATTATGGTTGCTAGTTAACTAGTTAGGGTTATAACCATTCCAATGGTTTTACCAATTAGACGGTATGACCCTATTAGTTAATTAGTTTATTGTCATTTGTTGTTATCTTGATAGGATACTAGTCAACTGATTTGAGGAGAACCAATTAGTTGGCTATACTAGTTCATTAGTTTATCCAAAACTAGTTAGCTAGGTTCTCTGTTTTGATGTTTATATTTTTTGTTGTGGTCCTAAATTAATCCACTAGTTATGTGAACTAGTTAGTCGGTTTACTAAGACATTGTGTGATGTTTTTGTGATTAAACCTTGGGACGTTGACCATGAATTAACCATGTGTTTGACTATTTGACCCTAATACTTAAAATTGAATAATTAAACTAATAACACTATTTAAAAATGGAAATTTGTGGTTTATGTCTCTAATTGCATCATAGGTCTATTGTGGAATTTCTAAGATATTTTGTTATTCACTCTTAATGATTGACCTTAGCTTAAAAGTTTGATCCTTCTCTTAACCATGTAATAATTGGATGAATAAATGGTTAAAAACGAATATCCTATAGCTTAGTCCCTAATTGGTAAACTTTAATAGTAGTTAATAGACTTTTAATGGCTTATACCTTGAAATCATGAACAATATACGTATATATATATATATATATATATATATATATATATATATATATATATATATATATATATCCTAACATGCTTAAAGTAAAAAGAAAAAAAACATAGATATATAGGAAGGCCTTAGTGCACTGCCATTTAACTCATATTGCTAACCTCATAATGTTGACATTGCTTAGACATTAGTCCTAAATTTCAATCCTCACTTGATTATTTAAACATGGGTTGACCTCTCAATGACCTCCACTTGGACCTTGACCTTATATTTAAGAAGGTTGACCTTATACCCTAATTAATTATAAGAATATATCTAAACATAAATTCAAAACATCACTTGAATTCCATTTATTTTCCTATTTTAATCAAAAGTCAAATATAGGTTAAAACCTAAGATTAAAGTCAAAATCATGGTTAATCATTCATGAAGAAGCCTAAAAAATGACACAAAATATCCCTAGGGAACTAGTTGACTAGTCTCTAAGACCAGCAAGCTAGTTTGGTTGCATAACATAAACACAATCAATTGAAAGAACATAACTAGTTGCTTGGTAAGGATCAACGAATTCTAGTGCCCTATAAAGACCATATTTCTTGAAAAATCTAAATACAACACATTTTCATCCTATAACCAGTTAACTAGTGAGGGAAGACCATTTGATTGGTAGTACCACCCATCAAATTAGTTATGACCTACCCACTTTATTGGTTCGCTTAAGGTCTCTATTTCACATTTGCCTAAAATTTAAACATGCATTCATACTTCAACCAAACCGCAATCATGCTATATACATATCATCTAACACTTAGAAATCACGGGTCATCAAATTTATACTCTAATCATGCTAAGATTCCCATTAAACCAATTTTTAATAATTTTATCTCATGTTATACCAAAATCAAAATATTTTGAAACATACATTCACATTCAGTAAAAACACTACATGTTTCATACTCACATGCTCACACATTGTAAACTTATCATATTTGAGATATATAACATATATGTGCAAAACTTATAAGAAATGACACTTGGAAATTAAGCTAATGCCACACTTTCATGCTTTCTACTCTTGCTTGCACACAATTCATAAAGATATGCTCATATCCTTAAATCACCACTTACATGCTCAGACATAAAACTCATAAATTTAAAATCCAATCACACAACCCACATGCTCACTTACTTCACTCCAAGTTAAGAATGACTTACCTCAACTCAAATTAGCTAAAACCTCACAAAAAGAGGATATCCTCCTAGCTTGAGACTTTAGGAAGCTTAAATACCTTAAAATGGTAATATTTTAACTTATTAAAACCCCCTCTAAGTTTTCATAAAAACTGAGATAAGGCAAAGCGTTAGGAAAAATAAGAAATATCATCAACTCCAAAATAGTGAAAACCAAATGACGGATTCAACCCTCAACCTTTCCTAAATCTAATCCTCTCTTATTTAAGAAAAAAATAAGGAAGATATAGGGTAAGGATTATAAGTGGAAAATAATATCATAATGAAGAGTTAGAGAGGAGAAGGTGGGTCAAAGCAATAATAGAGAGAAAAATAGGGGAACTCGGTAGTTGAGAAAGCTGAGGAGAAAAGTATACTATAATTTAAAGTAAGGCAATGTTATAATGGTAATTAAGGGTAGGTAGGGGATTATAGAATTCAAAACTCCAAATCTAGCTCAAATTCGGACCAATATGGGTAGGTTTTAGTGGCAACAAGCTGGCTTTTGCCCCTAAACTTGAAATGTGATGGCCAAAGAATTCTAGGGTGACACACATTATACATTTATAAATACCAAACAGGAATGAGACAAAAATAAGAGAGAGACAAAAGTTTCAGTGGTAGGGGATCTTCTAGGGCAATATTCGTCAGCTCTAGAGTGCACAGGAGAGAAAGCCATGAGAGAAAAAAAGACAAATCGTGATGAGGCCATCAAAGCATCTCTTGAAGTTTAATTCCATAAATTAATTTAAACACAACTAAATATATTCTAAATTGATCTTTAAACTCATAAAAATAGTTTATCAATAATCCCATGCTTAGAGATGGAAATGGGTCTCGGACTTGTCCTAGACTTGCTAGACCGGCCTCATTTTTAGCGAGTCTGGGTCCATGATTTTTAGACCCGCTGGGTCTGGATCTACATATACCTTAAAGGATCTGGGTTTGGGTCCAGTTCTAGACCTAGATCCGACCCGCCATACCTGTTTAATATACATATGTGTGTGTGTGTTTATATATATACATATATACATATATATACACACACACACACACACACATACTAATATTATATTTGTCATTATTATCTTAATCTTATTTAAACTCCTTATTCATTTTTTTTTAATTTTATTTTTGTATATTTACTTTATAAACAATATGTACAACATTGTATTATGAAAGCATTAAAATGCCATACGAATAGTTAACAAAACTATTTTAATATATTTATTTTTTCACTTAGATGATCTTTTAACTTTTGAGACCCGACAGGTCTGGATTGAGTCTGGATTTAGGTAATATAAACGGATTTGGATCTAAAAATAGTTGGACCCGACCCATTACCATCCCTACCCAAGCTAAATCATTAAGCTAGAAATTTGTCAGAAAATTTTTCAAATTAAATTGAGCATGAACATAATTAGTCATCATGTTCATGCTCCTTATATATATACACATACATACTAATATTATATTTTTCATTATTATCTTAATATTATTTAAGCTCCTTATTCATTTTTTTTTAATTTTATTTTTGTATATTTACTTTATAAACAATATGTATAACATTGTATTATGAAAGCATTAAAATTCCATTTGAAAATTTAACATAACTATTTTAATATATTTATTTTTTCACTTAGATGATCTTTTAACTTTTGAGACCTAATGTGTTTGAATTGAGTATAGGTTTAGGTAATATAAACGGATTTGGGTCTGAAAATGGCTGGACCCGACCCATTGCCATCCCTACCCAATCTAAATCATTAAGCTAGAAATTTGTTGGAAAATTTTTCAGATTAAATTGATCATGAACATAATTAGGTCAAGGAGACTAGTTGGCTGGTCTAGTACACCAATTGGCTAGTTATCAACTCAATAGAATACTCCCCTAGAAGACTACTACCCAATTGTCTGGTTTATGGCACTAGTCAATTGGTGCCCTCGAAAATCACTTCTCTCCTATTTTTCAAAAACCTTTTCAACCCCAAACTTAGTCACACACATGGATATACATCTAAACCACAAACGTACATGTTTAAATCACAATTAAACATTTGAATGGACATACATTAAGGCCTCAAATTTATGGGATATTACACATTCAATTTACCAAACGAAGCCCGAAGATGGGAATGCATCACATCAACTAATAATAATTGCGATGCATGAAGGAAGATGGTTATGCTAGACACAATAACCTCCATCCAAAGGGTGCATAAATAAACATATACGACTATAACATTAAAATAACTAGATTATTATAGATTCAATAGATATTTAATATAGGTTTGCTAAAAAATTGATACAAATTCAGCGTATATTTAGTATAGGTTCAACATATTTCCTTCACATAGGTCCTCCTCATCATCCTACCTACCTTCTCTCTCTCTCAACTTAATGCACATCAACTTACCCTTTACCGAACGAAGCCTTAAGATGGGAATGCATCGCAGCTACTAACTGTAACTGCGATGCATGAAGGAGGGCGGCTAAGCTGGACAAATAACATCCATCCAAACGGTGGATAAATAAATAAACAGAAAGGCTCAGGTTTGTTTATTATCAAGCAAGTAGATAGAACACAGAGGGCCATGGTGGCTAGAATGAGAATGCAACAGAGCCAACGAACTGTAACAGTGGTGCAAACATGCAAGGGGGGTGGGTAAAGATACTCCCAGAGCTAGTTGTAGGATAGATGTTGGCGTCTTTTCATACCTGGCAACAGCACATAATTCCACTCATGCCTCTCATGTGGCACCATCATTAGTAAGCTCGTGTGGAACGAAAAACATCATTATCATCATAATCATATCAGATACAAGTATTTTTTCTCAAATTCGCGAACAAAATCGTGCTTTTTCAGTATTCCTCCCCCTTTCCTTTAATTTAGACCGACTGCTGTCCACATCTAATGTTTTACTGTGGTCCTGTGGAAGGAGGAGAGGCTCATATAACCCATCAATTCATCATGAAAAAGAATCCAATGACGATGAACCTAAAAGTTGAACGGGATATACTTAAAAAAGTAAATAACTCTCTATATGAATATCTATGTTTATTTTATGTATTGTACTTAAAATTTTTATGTGATAAATCTAAATATTTAATATTATAAATATAACTATTTAATGCAATGAATATGAATTAAAATTTAAATACTTCCATGTGAATATATATGTTCATCAGATGTTGAACATATATATTTTATTTCTGTATAAAAAATATATCAATAAATAATGTCTATTTATATAGAAAAAATTTTGAAAAATTTTGAAAAATTTTGAAAAATTTTGAAAAATTTTGAAAAATTTTGAAAAATTTTTATTTTTTAATAACCCAAATTTAATATAATTCATTTAAAAATTTTAAAATAAAGAATAGACCATATGCATTTGAAAGAAAGGAACAAACACAAACACCTATGTTTTTCTACGAAAAAGATTTATAAAAACTATTAAGTTACAAAAATTATCTCATATATCTTAATAAAATTTATATAATTATAAATAATGACACCAGGTGCATCGATACGGATGTAAACTAAGTGAGTTCCGGAAAGGTACTAATATTTGTACCTGAATCTAAATGAATATCTATTAACATATTCATTTTCGAATCTATCGGATATCTGCTACTCGACGAATAACCTATTGACTAATTAAAGTACTCAATGATTAACAAATAAGCAAATTTATTATCCGACAATAATTTTAACCATAATATTATTCTAGATTTATATTAAAATAAAAGGTTAAAAGTAATTATATGCTGAAAAAAGGCACAAATATAAATCTAGGTATGAGTATAGGTATGAATATGAACATAGATATTCTTTATCCGTATATATACTAAAATTTCATAGATGCATTTTTTTTTTCTATTTCTATAGTTCTGTTTGGTAAAGAGCGGTTTGAAGGATTTTTAGTTATTTTGAAATAAATTAAAAGCTCGACTATATCGAACTTTTAATTTTAATATTTGTTAAAGAGTATTTTGGATTAGTAATTTGGGATTGGAAAAAATTATTTTAAAAAAGTTTAAAATATAAGCATTTTAGATTAACTTATTTAAAATTATTTTTTTAGTCATTTATACTTTCAATCGCAAATAACTACCACAATTATCAAATAATACCAAATATTTTTATATAATCAATTAAGATTATATGGTAGTCAAACTAGTTAATATAATCTACTAGTAATATATATAGTTAATCGCTAATATAATCTAATCTGCTAATTATTATAAACTATCCGTCAATTACCAAACATAACCTGTATTTATATCTCTGTTCGATAAAATTGCAGCAGATGCATGATATAAGTTCGCGCTATTATCATAAACACTCCAACTAATGATTTTTGTTGCATAATTGCATAGAAAATAAACAGACTACAATGAACGAAAACGAAACCGCCTGAAAACGCCAAAAGACAGAAACGATCGGTGACAAAAACGCAAAATACTATTCCCACCCGATAGACGATCGATCGGAATCGCTCTTCTTTTCCCTCTCCCTTGAATCTGAATTGGGGTTGGGGTCAGGGTTACAGCATTCTTTTCTTTTCTGTTTCAGGGAAAGTTTCCCTTACGTCACCGAACAATGAGAAGAACGAATTGTTGTCATAGCTTCTTAGCTTACAATTTGAAATTCCTTAACTTTCTCCAGCTTTTCGTCGGGATATGTATCATAATTTATTCTGTATACATACTCAGTCAGTGGCAGAATAGAGCGCCCATATCTCCGCCTCCAGCTCCTACTCCCAACCCTTCCATCGATGCTGCGGATCAAGTCGAACCTTTCAATGTCGCTGTTCGAATGGTTTCTGGGTTGGAGGAGGAGGTTCTTCTCTATGTGAACCAGCTTCCTGCGCCATGGTAGTTTCATTGATATATTAAAATCTTTGAAGGCTTGAATAATTGTGTCTCTGGGAAAATAGGCTCTCTTCCGTCATAAATAATTTCATTTATTTTTGTGTTTCTATGTGGCACCTGCTAGATTCAGCATTCGTTTTGCTGTATTTTTTGTTATGTCAGGTTTTCCAATCGATATTGCATAACGAGGTCCAATAACTAACTCTTACTTGAGTTTTGACATGGTTTTATTTGTATAGGATTCAGATTATTCATGAACAATTTCCCTCATATTTATCAAGTGTGCAACTTGATAATTTGAAATTGTTAAATTCAAATCTGTCTTTTTCCCCTTCGTCTCTTTATACTCGTGGCAGTTGAATTACGGGCCTTTGAGTCTGAAGAGGGTAGCTCTTGCGTTTTTGATCTATGAAATTTCTATTTTTGGACTCGCGCACCTCGAGATCCGAGTTTTATAAATTTTTGACGTGTTACTGTATTCTGCATCACTTGTTGAAGTTCGATATTATTGCTAATTGGAAATCCAATTTATTTTGGCTAAGCTTGAAATGTTTGACAAGCTAACATGATCCTAAAAGACAGTAATAGATGAAAGTATTCTAAATCTGGCGTCTTTTGATGACAGGTTCATATACACTTTTATGGGAGTTGGTGTGTTGCTGTGCTGTGTATCTTGCGTCGGCCACATTGGAGCTGAAGTGATTAATGGCTGTTGTCTGTGTTCTGTATCCTTGTTCGAACAGCACTATTTCCTTTCTTCCCAAAGTTTTTCCACCCTTTTGGAAACTTTACGTATCGGCTTATTGTTGATAAATAATTTCTATTTGAATGCTTTTGGGCTATATAGTCAAACTTTCCAAGTATTTAGTTTAAAGATTTAACATGGATGTAATACCGGCTTTGATGCTTAGGAATGGAATGTAGCTTATCTATGATGTGTTACTTCTTTAACCAGGAGAATAATAGTATACTACACTCATTGCTGTGGTCATGCTAGTCGAAGGAGCTTTGGTGGCATTTGTCGTGATTGATCACAATTGGAAAAAGGTAATTTATTCTTGATGCATAAGGACTTGATATTTTCTATATGATTTACTGAGGTTGACTCCCACCTACTTAATACCATAGGATCTTCCATATGATCCTACCGGAGAACTCCAGAAGCTTGTTTCTTTTGTAGAAGAAAATGCTGACTTATGCAAGTGGATTGGCATTGCTTTGCTAGTTATTCAGGTATATATTGGTACAGCCCTGTTCTATTTCTTGATTAACCATGGCTTCCTGTTCTGTGGGTGCTTCAATTTTCTGATTTGTGGGGGTCTTGGGTTGAGTTGCGATGATTGAGAGTAGAGGAGATTGAAGATGGAGAAGAACATGGTAAGGGGGAAAAGGGTCGGCAGGGAGGCAAGAGAGAGAGAGAGCTGTTTGCATGGAAAATTAACTTAAATCAGTTAATTTTCCAATGCTGATTTTCATTAATGAATAGGTGTCCTATTTAAACTAGTTACAAATTATGGGCTTAGCCCTTTCCGCATGATAACTATCAAAACTTCCCTAATCTTATGAGATGCTACTTGCCTAATCTTATAAGATTCTAATAAGAATAATAGTATATTAATTAAGATGATTCCCTGACAATATCTTCCTAAATTAATACCGACAAAAGTGAAAAGCTAGATAAGGGAAACACAGTAGCTTCCTAAAGATAATATGCCAAGTTCCTGATGTGATAATATCTAAATATGATAAAATCAAAATCATGCCAAAATCTGTCTAACTAAATTGTGGCAGCACTTTTCGGTCTCTTGGCAGAGGAGGCCCTATCAAAGGGTTTGTGCCATATATCGTAAATTTGTAATCATGGTGATGCTGGCATTTTTATCCTATCCAGTTACTGTAAGTAGTATTTCTTTTGGAAGTTGATCAGCACTTTCTAGTGGCATATTTATCTTGTATATTTCACATTTTGCTTAAAGAAGAACAAAATATACAAAGGTCTTTTCTGGTTATGCTGCTTTTAACTCGTAGGACATTGCAGCCATTTTGTCAAAAGTTTTCCAGATCTCTGCTTTGCCTAGCGAATGCATTATGAAGCAAATGCTTTTCCTATGCCCCAGTTCATCTGAGATATAAATAGCTAGTGTGTGTCCTTTCATTGTTGGTGCTGTACGACTTAAAGATATTCACTTATCTCTTGAGATTTAGTTATTTTATTGTTATTTATTATGATTGAGATAATAGTAAATTTAGGAGATTTAAACATTATATCACTTTAGGATTTGATTTTATCAGTCAATATCTTTTAGGTTTTTATTGTTATTACAGTTTGCTTTTATCATTATTATATTTAGGTGTCACTTTTGCCTATGTGTGGGGCCTTAGATTTATTTAGTACTTTGGACTTGAATGACACTGAATATTGACTTTTGAGCTGATCATTCCCTCTGGTTTCCTATTTTCTTTATAAATTATTCTATTCCAGCCCTATACCTGTAGTCTTCCTTTTATTTTCATTTTCCTATTTTTACAAATCGTTAGAAGTGAATGTTTTATTTGACCAAAGTGTATCCAGTATTGTATATTGATTGCCCGGTTGAAGGGCGCTAATTTCTCTGAAACACATTCTCAACATTCCTACATTCTAATCATAGCTTCATCCATTCTTCAGGTTATAACTTGCTTAACAGTAAAAAACCAATTCTGCAAGTGAAACAAGTTTCTAGCGTGCTGCAAGTGAATATCGTTGCACAAAAAAGCATATCTTATGCTTTGGGCCTTTGGCCTTTAGCCCTTTACCCTTCACATTCCTTCAAAGTTATTCTACCTGCCTATTCAGGTTCATATGAACTCTAGCAAACAACCCCAGCCACTGCATAATGTTCATCTAGACTGCTTTGATGTGATTGAAACCATAATGCAGTCATTTTGTAAACTGATTAGACGACTAGTAAGCTTTCAGAATTGACAAGGTGCTTTTCCTATGACATTCATGTATAAGGATAGACAGTTTCAATCAACAAAATGCTTATATACTGGGTAGTTTATTAAACATAATATTGTAGTATATGTGATGTCATCCTTGAGTTCAGGAGTGCACAAATCTTGCTACATGGTTGACTAATGTTCCCTAACTTATTTAGGGCTTTGATGCCTTATCACCTCAAGAGAAAACACTTGCCTATACATGTTGAAGAATTCATACATTCCTTGAGACAGTATTTGAGCCATTCAGTCGGAGTCTTGTTGCAGTACATCAGCTGAAGTCGGTAATGTTTTTAGCCTCATGTAATTGCTAATATATTTTTGAATCTTCAATAGACACCTATTTGGCTGAAATTATGTTTGGTCGAGTCTCCTTCCTTTTAATCAAGCTTTTTATATTTGGTCCTGATCAGGCTATGATTGTCGCACTTTTTCATTGACGTTAAACACTTCTATTTACTGCAGTTTGGTTGCAGCCAGAATGTTAGTTTTGACATGAAAAGATGTGAAAGGGGAACAAAAAGCCGACTTATATATGTATTATGTAGGTCAAACTAATTTGTCACTTCTGCTTACTACTTTGGATGGTTATTTCTGCACCTGATGACTAGGCTGGTTGATTCAGTTATCCCCTGGAACTATTAATGGACTCAACCTTTCCAAAAAGTTTGCAAAATGAATGCTTCGGGGAATAAATGGGAAAGAGAGAGGGGGAGGGGGTTTGTTTCTTTACTAGTTCTATGTCGAGTGTATGTGATTCCTAGCCGTAGTTTTCTGCATTGATGTTTGAATCTGCTGCCATTTTCTGACTTTCTATACTTTTAGGCTTCAACTCTTTTACTAGCGATAATTTTGAGAGCAATGCTTTCTACACAAAGAGCAAACTCTGACATTGAGGATGATTATGACGCTACAAACGGTAGAATGAGGGAGCCACTTCTTAATTCTCCTGCTACTCAATCCTCCGTGCCATTCAAGGTTGAAACCAAGGGAACTCTGTCAGATATCTGGAGTGCCAGAATGAGAGAAAAGGTATCTTGTTTTATGATCTACTCTAATCTTTATCTCTATCTTACACAGGAACATAAATTTTTCCTGCCAAAGTTTACTCCCATAGAATCATAATTATGTTCTTCATTAATTAAGAAACAATTTAGTTTTAGAGTCTACAAATAGCCGCTTTGTATTTAGCACCGATTCATATGTTCATAACTGAATTCTGTAAGCATTCAGCACATTTAGTAATTCATTTAACTAAATAGAAACACTCAATTAAATTATTGAAAGACAAATGTATTGGTTGAGTGTATATCAGACTGCCATTAAATACAATTATTGTTAGTGGATGATCAAATTTCTTATGAGACATTTGTGAAGGGAATTAAATAAAACTGATTTAAAGGGTTAGCAACAAATAATTAATATGGATAAATATTAATGGAGGCCATCCCATAAGATTAAGAAAAGAGTCTCATAAGATTAAGAAAGAATCTTTCGTGATGTAGTAATAGCAGGTGAAAATAAGAGCTGATTCATTTCCTCCATGTACAAGGAAAATTGAACCGATAATAACTACACAATGGTAATATTAATTGGAGTAACTATATATAGGCAAATAACTAACTTCTTTATACTAAATTTTTAATTTTTTTAATCAAGTTATGATGTATAATATTGTGTATATATATTTTTAAAAATTAGTTAGTTCAATTTAATGGATTTGTTATTCAATGATATGTATTAATATATTATCATGCTATATTTAATCGTTTATCTTTCACATTTCCATTTGTCTTTTAGTTATTATTTATCACCCCTTATTAAATGCTGCATCCTTTTCACAATAGATGACCTATGATTGTTTATCATGTATATTAAGCATTATTAAAGTTCAGAATAAATACTCCCTGTGTTTTTAATAGAAACTCTGTTTAGCAATTTACTCATTATTTAGGAGGTAATAAATATATTCCTAATATGGAAATTATTGCCTTCATTGGAAAATAATATGAAAATTAAGACATTGAAGAAGAAAGGAAAAAAAAAAATAGGAGTAAAAATAGAAAGTAGGCACTAACTTTTCTAAAAGAAATTTCATTTTGAAACAAATTTTTTGAGCTAAAAAGGCTTCCTTGAAAAAATGGAAGGAGTAATAGATAAGTTGACTAAAATGCCCACATTGGAACTTGAGTAATTTTATTGTTATGACATATATAAATGAGGTGAGATAGATTATATGAGGAAATATAACAATAATTTTTAGTATAACTTATAATCGGACTTATATTATGAAATAGAAATGAAAAAAAAAAAAAACCTATAGACTCTGTATTTGTGAAACAGAAGTAGTAGTTAACATTGTGTTTAATATCAAGTCAGTATTGTTTATGTTATTTTCTTTACCAAAATTAAATGAAATCCGGTTCATAGCATGTGTGAGATACTAGTATACAATAAGTGAGACAGCCAAACTTTGTCCGTTGATATTTGGAATGTCCTAATGATACAAGATGCACTAAATTATAGATCGTTCAACCATAATGCTGGCGCTGGTCTTTGATTGTGTGGAAAACTTGGCTGCATGATTTTTATGAGAGTATCAGTTTGTAGGAAAGGAAACTAATTCAGTTCATGTTCTGAGATTCTACAATACATTGTTTGGTTGTGCCATAATTGATTTATCTTGACCTAAGACATTGATTGGTTTATCAGGTTTTTATATTGCATCAAGTCAGGTTGTGTGGTATAATAATGCAAAATTATTCTGATTCACATTCTGATTAAATTATTGGTATTTATGTACAACCAAATGTAAAACATCTTAGCTTTTCCTTTTTTTGAAAAGATAAAAAAAATTATTAAATTAACTATTTATAGAAGGTGGGGGAAATTATTCAACACAATGTGTGAAGGTCAAGCCTGTTTTGGCTTTATAAAACTACTGTTGAGGAATTAAAAAAAATATATGCATATATATTTAAACCTATTGTGAGTTGTAATACTATTGTTGACTAGGCAATAATATTTTATCTGCAGCAAATTTTTTTTAATAGTTTTTTTTTTCAATAAATATTATCTAATATCGGTAAATATCGATAAATATCGGCCGAGAAATGATAAATTGCTGATAAATATGTAAAATTCTAAAACTATTGTGTATTGGGGCCGATATTTAATTATATGCTGTTGAGTCATCATACTTCTACATTTAGCTCCCCATCCGTGGACTGACGTGATTTCTGTTTAACTTTGTATTTTTAACGATATTCTTGTAAGACGTGAATTTTATTGTTTCTGCAGTATGGATTGAATGATGAGCACAAGTACAGGTCGCAGAACCAAAATGCTTCTCCAAGTATGAAATCCTAGATGCAGGCACAGCAGAAACCGCTTCCATGCTGAAGAAAGCAAGGCGGGTAAATACCGTATTCTTTGAAACTAGCTAGCTGCAGCTGAGCGATTCTTTATTGATTGATCATTCTAGGAAATCATATGCCTGAAAACGTTGTGATTTAAAGCACTAGTTCCTCTGTATCTACACTCTTCCTGCTCTCGCGACTGACTAAATGCAGTCGAGGCTCTGTTGAATGAATGACGGTTTTCCTTTGCAATGTATCGATTTGACTGATATCTGATGTGATTCCATTGGTAGAAGTTGGAGTGGTGCGCACGCTGCACCCTGATGCACGTTTTCTCTTAGGCTTTTGGTTTTTCTTTTCATTTTGATGGCATAATGGGGCTCGCATTTTCTGCATCTGGTAACTTTTGTCGAAGATGGAAGTCAAGCCGAGACTTGGTCGATAGGGTGGTTATACAATTAAAGTTCGATAGGGTGGTCTTCTCTACTCAAATAGTTTTTTATTTTTTGTATTTTAAAAAAAGTAGATTACATGCTGAAAAGTCAAGCGTGTATTAGGGACTAAATGACGTATGTATCATGTATGTTCTTTCAAAAAAAAAAAAAAAAATCCTATCTCGGAAGAGCTTTACTTTCCGCGAGTTAATTAAAGATGTAAACAAGAATACAAGTACGTTATCTCCGACCTTCCTTCCGGTCCAGGAATCCCTAAAAGCTTGGCTCCTTACAAAGCACTCCCACAAGAGAGATACATTCAATTAATCAATAATCATTTACTATTTTTTAATTACTCGCTGCCGGACCTCATTACGGTCGGTCTTATGATTCACGTGATAGCACCTGACTAGCCACTACTAATAGGAGTACGCACAGACAAAAATAAAATAATAGTAATATACTGGAGTTCATGATAAGGCATCAAAATAGGTGCGATTACATAGAGGAGCGCCTGCTATTACTATCCAATCCAGATTTGCAGTCGAGCCTAATGACGTCTCTGGTCTGGTCAGCAATTAATAATATAGTAAACAAGTGCAAGGACAGGAGATTCATCCTATTTATATAGTGATTTATGGACATCCCCGGTTTTGTCAAATCAAGTCTATAAATATTACATTGTATTTGTTGATGACTATTCCAGATATTTATGGATTTATCCCTTATGGTTCAAATCTGATGTGTATTCACACTTCTTAAGTTTTCAAAAGATGGTCGAAAATTTGTTTAATGCTAAAATTAAGATATTCCAAAGTGATGGTGGGGGTGAATTTGATAATACTCCACTACTTCAACACTTTCGAGATTCTGGAATTATTTTCCGCAAATCTTGTCCTGGCACCCAAGCTCAAAATGCCGAACGAAAATATCGACATATTGTTGAGATGGCTCGAACTTTTCTCATTCAATCTGATATGCCCGCTCAATTTTGGGTCGATGCATCCTATTCGATTGTTTATACTACTAACAGGTTGCCGAGTGCTACTCTCGGAGGAATATCTCCCTTTACAAAACTATTTCATCGACCCCCTTCCTATAATTTTTTGAAATTTTTTGGTTGTGCTTGTTTTCCGTTGCTTATGGAATCTTCATTTCACAAACTGCAACCTAAATCCAAACAATGTATTTTTATAGGTTATGCATCAAATTATAAGGGTTATAGGTGTCTTGATCCTATTACCGGTAAGGTTTATATTAGTCGTCATGTTTTATTTATTGAGCATAAATTCCCATACAGGATGCTAGTTCAGTCTAAGCCTAGTGCGTCTACCACATCTACTGACACTAATCCCTTGAATTTTGTCCCTGGTTGGTCACCCACTGTCACTACCACTTCTACATCTGTGCCTAATAATGTAGCCGTGTCTAGTCAAGCTCCTCCTTTGTCTTTGGCTCCTGTCACGGTTCCTGCCGCTACTCCTGACTTGTTGCCACCTTCGGAGTCTTCTTTGCCTAGTCCTCCAAACCACTCATCGTCCCCAACATCCCCCATATCAAGTTCTTCATCCTCTACATCTGAGTCTGCGGTCAGCATACCCACTCCTTCGTCGTCTACTCCAAGTCCTTTGCATGCACAGTCTGCATAGTCTGGTCCTATTATAAACACTCATAAAATGGTCACTCGTTTAAAAGATGGCATCACTAAACCTCGTATTTTAATGAACTTAAAAATAGATGTGCTTGAAAGTGAACCCCAATCTTATAAACAAGCTTCTAAGGATCCTCGTTGGTGTCAAGCAATGGTCGAGGAGTATAATGCTTTAATTAAAAATGATACTTAGGAGTTGGTGCCTCGTAACTATGATCGCAATTTGCTTGGTTGTAAGTGGGTATATAAGATAAAATATAATTCTGATGGTTCTGTGGAATGGCTCAAGGCTAGACTTGTTGTTTTTGGCAACCATCAACAGGCAGGTATTGATTACTTTGAAACCTTTACTCCTATTGTCAAGCCCGCCCACTACTGTGCGCTTGGTTCTCACTTTTGCTGTTACTCTTAAATGGACTATTCGTCAATTAGACGTCAAAAATGCTTTCCTTCATGGTTTTTTGAATGAGGAGGTATAAATGAGACAACCTCCTGGTTTTATTGATCCCTCCAGTCCTCATCATGTTTGTAAACTCAAAAAGTCCATCTATGGTTTAAAACAAGCGCCCAGAGCAAGGTAGCATACAACCAAGATCGAACACACCGATCAATCTGCAAATACTCATAAAATTGGGAATTGGGTTGAGTGATACCTTGCGCATCAACAAAAGTAGGGGAGGGAATAGGATATATACCATCAACTATACCAAACAATTGTTGAGAGATGAGCAGACAAGTAAATTGAGTCTTCCAAGTCAAATAGTCCTCGGCACTTTCAAGCTTCACCGTCACGAGATTCGTCACATTAGGGGCTGACAATTGAGGATAATAATAGGAAGGTGGAGGAGGTGGAGAAGGTGCCGCTGTCGTCGATAATATAACCGAAGGAGCCACCTCTGTATTTGATGGGTATGGGAAACCCGATGGTGCCCTTGAAGTAGAACGAGAGGTAGAGGCATCCGCCAGATGCGGAGGCTGATGTGCGAAGGCAGTTGCTGTCGCTGATGAGAGAGGGATGGGAAGCGTTGGCGGCGGAAGGACAGGGCACGGCCAGGCGGTGACTGAAGCAGCGTGGGTGTTGGACTGAAGCAGCATGTGCGACGGAGTAGGGGAAACCTCTAATGGAGAACCAGAGGAATGCTCACGCATGGGTGTGATGGAAGAAACATCGACATTACAAGTGGGAATCCCAAAGCAAACAGGAGGTGGAATGGCCATTAAGGAAGATTAAAAAAATAATCGGAAGAAGAAAAGAATTAATTAAAAAATTAATTAATTAGGGATCTAGGGCTCTGATACCATGTACGAGTATTTGGGATAAATGTGGCTATTCCTCATAGGTAGCCCTGGCATATATTATATATAGAGTAATACAAACCCTAAAAACAATAAAAAGACTTATCTGTCCTTACATATATACAATATACCCTAATACCCGCAAGATTGAGGTCCATGCGTATCTTATGTCACGACCGTACTCATGCCCGTTGTATGAGTGAACAATCCTCCCCTTTCTTTTTGTTTGTTTGTTTTGTTTCAGGTTGGGGGATGTCAGGATTTCAGGTGTATGTATATATGTGTCTGAGCAAGCTTCAACCAAAAAAAAAAAACTGTAATCTAGGCCGAACGATCTCCAGCCTTTATTTAACGTGGTACGCTTAGATTTTGTTTGGATGACGAACTTCTTTATAAAGTGATTCATTATTGAATTTCTTTGGCAGTTAATTCATTGTTTCGATAACAATAGAGATAAAGAAATTTGAATAATGAACTTCTCGGCTAAGGGTTTAAGAAATCCTAAGGAATTATCAATTTTGTTTCAAAGTATCCAACCCTGTATTTAAACACAGGAAGCTTATAATTTTTCTTCTAATTAAACGTAATTTATCCAAACGTATCTTTGGCATCCAAGCAATGGAACCCTTGCTAAGAGTACAACGCCTATAGACTCACCTAACGTGGAATTTAAAATGTTTGCTTTCTATTTTTTATTATTATTATTTTTTAATATTGGGAAGGAGAATATGAATTTCGTAGTCGACATACGCTAATATGGATGCCGCGCGTGAGAGGGATTCGATCGTGCAACCCAGGGTGTGTTTTTCATGTTGTTACGAATACCTGTTCGAGCAGAATTAGCATTGAAATTAAGGATACTTCGTCGCATTGCCCAGGATCGATAGGAATGTCAGAGGCTGCACCTAATTTTAGTATTCAGCTTGGTTTGCACGCCTCGACGGTGCCGGCTTTTTATCCCGGACGTTTGGGTGATTAATTTTGCTGGATCGTAGGTTGCAGCGGTGAAATGTTTGCTTGTCATGCCTTGATTACAGGCTCTCTATCGGCCGCGTCTTTGTCTGGGAACTACGGCAGGGATCTTGAGTACCGAAAGTTTGGGTCCGTGTTCCTCCGGGTGGAAAAACTTATTTTTATATTTTATATTTTTGTGTTGTCTTTGTAAAATTAAAGATTTTTCTTTTTTAAATAAATATATATTTTAGATCTTTATTTAATCTAAAATTAATATTTTATTATTATTTTTTATTTTAAAATATTTAATATAAAAAAATTAAAATAGAATTTTTTTTTCTACGTCTATTAGTTCCATACCAAATAAGTCATTAGTGATATTTTCCATCTTTATTGTACTTGTGTCACCTTTATTAATTAAACTACCAAGTTGTAATGCATAGTGAGAGATTTTTTATTTTTTTTTATATGGCTGCACGCAGTTTGATGTATTACTGCATACATTCTACGTGAGAATTGATTTAAATCTCGAGCTTAACTTATTAAAATCTCAATCTCATACAATTATTATTCTCCGCGTACGAAATCTTTTGCCGCGACTATTATGTTACAGCGTAAACCGTTTTATGTCCGCATGGGCTTAGCTCAGTTGGTTGAGGCACGTTTGTTGGAAGTAAGTGGTCCAGGGTTCGAATCTTCGTGGGATAAGCTGGAGTGTGGGAGTTTCGACCCTCCATTTGTGGAAGTGGCTCCTTGTGGACACTACAGAATTGGACCACCGTATGTTTGGTCACTGAGCCACCATGATTTACCTCTTTCGGTGCTGTCGGACCGGCTGACGGAGGTCCTGAGGGCGAGGATTATCGCCTTTTCGAAGTAAGGCGTAAACCGTTTTATATCTACCGTGTGGGGATCGTCCGCGTGGAGTGTGGGGGCAGGAGTTGCCCGTACCATACTCGGTGTGAAAGGCCAAGTGAGTCAGAGATCTAGAGTCAACAATCACTGGTCTTCCATGCAACTCTAATATGTAGACCAACGACAAACGGGCTTAGACTTTCTCCCGTCGACGCTCCCGACATAATGAAAAATAATCTCTTCATCACGAAGGCGTGCCCTTCTTTCCATCCTCATTCGCCCTTTAAATACCCCCTTGTATAGCACCACCACCAACGCCCCACCCTCACAAACACGCAAAACATACGCCACATTTCCACAAAATCTCTAGCTCCCCTGCGAACCTGAAAAACCATGGTCTCCAAAGCTCTCCTCGTCCTACTTCTTACCAGTATCCTAGCCGTCGCCACATTCCCAAAAGATGTGAGGGGCCAAAATTGCGGCTGTGACTCCAGTCTTTGTTGCAGTAAATGGGGGTATTGTGGTACCGGCGATGATTATTGTGGCGATGGGTGTCAACAGGGGCCTTGTTACTCGTCCACGCCCTCTGCCCCTAGTTCCGACGGCAGTGGTAGCGGTAGCGTTGCTGACATTGTTACCCAATCTTTCTTTGACGGAATCATTAATCAAGCTGACTCTAGCTGCCAAGGAAAGAACTTTTATTCTCGATCAGCTTTTCTCTCCGCTGCTGATTCTTACCCTGGATTTGGTACCCAAGGAAATGATGTTGCTAAGCAGGAAATCGCCGCCGCTTTTGCTCATTTCACGCAAGAGACCGGACGTAAGTAGCTCTATGGATAGCTATATATCAGCATGATTCTCATCATCATCATCATCATCCTCATCATTTGATAATTAATATTCGAATTAGATTTTTGCTACCGTCTCATGATCATCACCGTACTTCCATTAATCTTCTAATCGTATGTCTTATTTATGTATGCAGATTTTTGCTCCATAAATGAGATCGAAGGTGCCTCAAAAGACTACTGCGACGAGTCGAACAAACAATGGCCATGCAACCCAAACCAAGATTACTTTGGAAGAGGTCCTATTCAAATCTCATGGAACTTTAACTACGGTCCTGCGGGCCAAAGCATTGGTTTTGATGGCTTAAACTCCCCCGCCACCGTTGCAAGCGACCCCGTCATAGCCTTCAAGACTGGCCTATGGTTTTGGATGAACAACGTTCACTCTGTCATCACCGGCGGCCAAGGCTTTGGGGCCACGATCAGAGCTATCAACGGACGCGAATGCGATGGTGGGGACACTGATGCTGTCAACGCTAGGGTTCAATACTACACCGACTACTGTAGTCAGCTAGGTGTTTCCCCTGGGGATAACCTTACCTGCTAGAAGATCTCCTTTTATTCATATATTTTGATATGAGTCATGATCACCCCCTGCTTGCTAGAGTGGGAGAAAAATTATAGTTTGGTTTGATGAATTTTCTTTGCTTCGATAACAAATGAAAAAAAAATGTAACATGCAATAAATAATAAATGAAATAAGCTCAAATTATGAATGAAGATTTATGCTTGTGTTGTGAGTGCAAATATTAACAAAAAAAAAAAAGAAGAAAGAAACTCACTCGACTTTACTCATATATATATATATATATAGAAATTAACAAAATACATACGAATTAATATCATGAAATATGTTGAAACTAGGCCTCGGACCCATTGGATTTAATTGGTAAATTGTTCTAAATGAATCCAATTATTATTTTATTTTAAAATAAATAATTAATATAAATACTAATATATTTATATTTTATATAGCTTACTGATTCGCTACAAAAGTGTTTTTTTAGTCCACCTACACAATCTTCTCCCTTTCGCACTTCTTTTTTCAATAAGGTGCAGTAGTTGTTATGTATGTTTTCTTGAATCAAGTGCATTTGATTTGTGGAGTATGCATATCAAGTTTGGAGGCAAAATATTCTTGGGAAGGGCTTGCACAACTAGCTAGTGTAGTATTGGCACAACCGTACAAGTTTATGATTGTTTGCTGAGAGGAAGAAAGTTGCACTGCCACGCCATGCAGACTTGATATAGCTGCGTCATGGGACTCCAATCTCATTTTTAATCGTATTTCCTCATGTCTTTGACATGTCTTTTGGTTATCTTCGTTCTTAACTCACAGAGAGAGATTGAGAGAGAAGTTTTAGGGTTTTGAGATATCCACTCACATCATCAATTATCTATTTGATTTGATTAATTCAGATATTGAGAATCCATTGTCATCATCTCTGATTTTGTAATTCCTTGATTGATTAATATACCAATCCATCTCTTCTCGCCAGTGGTTTTAGGTTGATTTGACATAACCACATAAATTTCCTTTATACTTTCTCAATTGATTTAATTTGAATTTTGGTTGTCAAGTATTTTCTAATTATGCTATGATTCAAATTCAATCTTTGTTTGGTTTATTTCGCATTCCATAACATGTGGTGTCAAAGTGGGTTAATTAGTATATGCAATTGTTCCAATTTAGCAATGGAAACAAAATTTGATATTTATAAATTTAATAGGTCAATTGATTTTTGTTTGTGGAAATTAAAGATCCGGGCGATTTTGATTTAGTGTAGTTTACATACTGCGTTGGATAGAAGGGTGAAGAAGCTAACAACAATGTCAGATGAACAATTGAATGAACTTGATTTGAAGGCTATGTTAATGTCTAGTTATGGTTGTCAAATAAAGTTCTCTGTGAAGTTTTTAATGATACGACCACTATAGGTTTTTGGCTAAAATTGGAGTCATTGTATATGATGAAGAATGAAACAAATCATCTACTATTGAAGAGTAGATTAAATAATCTTCGCATTTAGGAAGATAATCCTTTAAAGACTCAATTGGATGAATTTTCATCAATTGTCATGGATTTATAGAGTATTTATGAGAATGTAATGATGAGGATCTTGATATTTTCTTTACTGTCATCATATAAGCCCGTTCGTGAAACTAGTTTATATGGTCATGATGATTTAACTATTGATGATGTTAGAGACATCTTAGTGCAAAGAGACTTCATTGATACACAGTTAACATCGAAGTCCCTTGATTCACCAAGTGATGGTTTATTTGTGCATAGTAGAACCATGAAAAAAGGTTTTGGTTCTAGTTAAGGTGGTGGTAAGTAGAGTGGTAGAATTAACACTACTACGGAAACAGGAAATAATAACGGGACATTAATAACGGTGGTTCGAAAACCGTCGTCAAATCCGTGAAAATTAATGCGCGGGAAGTTTTAATAACGGTTTTACGTAATAACCGTTATTACAAGTGCAAGGTAAAATTTTGCACGGGAATTTTAATAATGGTTGACGTAAAACCGTTATTAAAACATGATTTAATAACGGTTCAAACAAGAACCGTTGTTTAAATTAGCAAGGTTTTAATAACGGTTCCTCTAAAAACCGTTATTAAATCATGTTTTGATAACGGTTCTTGGAGGAACCTTTATTAAAACATGATTTAATAAAGGTTCTTACAAGAACCGTTATTAAAATCTCCTTTTATTTTGTTCTCTTCTGTTTCGTGCCAAAAATTTCAGACTCTGCCGCTTCCCTCTCGTACTCTCTTTCTCTTGCGAACCCTTGCACCACCGCTTCGACTCCTCTGAATTAAGGGAAACCGTCGCACCGCCATCTCTCCACCACCCCTCTGCCATTCTTGCGAACGTAGCCAGCATTTGTACCTTCGTCGTTGCCGTTCTCAACTTGTACGCCGTCGCTCCCTTTACGTATGTGTTGTTCTTCCTTCATTACTTAATTTGTCTCTACTGATATGTATATATATATATATATATATATATATATATATATATATATATATATATATATATAAATGCATGCATGTTGCACTGAAGTGGTTGTGTTTGATGTGTTGTTCGAAAATCTGTCGTTTGATGTGTTGGTGAAAAATTTTGCTGTGGCCTTTTTTGAATGTGGCCGGCCGAGACCTTAATATATATGTATATATATATATAAATGTGTTTATAATCTATTTTATAAAAATATGTATTATTATTTTAAGAGAATCCACAAGCCTAAAATATATATTATTATCATAAGATATGTACGTTCTAAGTATAAAATTAAGGTGTATATATTTTTTTAGCACTCACATTATTATATATGCAGATGATCATGTGTATTTATATGCTTTTTTTAATATATATTTTGTAAGACGTGTATGTTTGCTTTTCCGTAAAATGTGTGTTTATATGTGTTCTATTATATGTATATATATTTATAATATATTCATATATAAGATGTGTATATATAATCTTAAATAATTGTGGTTAGGGTTAGGGTTAGCTATAGGTTTAGGATCATTATCTTATGAGGTTTAGTGTTATTTTTTATTATAATTTATTAGGGTTAATTATTGTTAGGGTTAGGGGGAGGGGAGCTAGGGGGAGGGTTAGGGTTAGGGTCGTTTATTATACTAAATATAAACTAGGGCTATAAGGAAAAATCCTAAGGATAAGGGTATTGTGCATGGGGAAAAGTTGAGGAGGTTGGTTGGGCATCGGTGTTGTGATCGATAAAAATTAAATAGAGATGAATAATTATGTATAATAATAATAATAATAATAATAATAATAATAATAATAATACTAATAATAATAATAATAATCATATAGGATTTATTATATTGTACTATATATATATATATATATATTATCTTATTAATATCTACTTGATTTTACTATGCGTAGCTTGAATGATTTGATGATAGTTTGATGTTTAGCCAGTTTTTTAAATATATAACTAAAGATTATGTCCTTATTTTAAATAGTTTGATGTTGTTAGGTTTACATAGTTGGTTATGATCTGGTAGAATATATTTATGATTTGTCTAGCTAGTTGAAGATCAGTTTACATATTCTGTAATTTAGATCCTTGTAATTTCGAGAACAACCTTGATGATAAGATTTAGTGGTTCTCATTTGTAGGTAGTGATCAGATGACATACCCTCCACTGTATTTTCATATGGCGCCACATAGAGATGTATGGACTCATGTGATATGGTTATATAATGAGCTATGTCATTTGTACGCGAGTGGCTCATCCTATCACCCCTTCCATTTCAGATCTTATCACCTTCTGTTGAACCTGCCTCAGATAGAGCCATGGGCATCGGCTACATCTACTTTTTTGCAGTGGTTTGTCTACCACACTGATGCACCACACCCGAGATTTATTGAGGGTGAGCTGTTTTCTAGAGAGTATGATAGGATATCGAGAGAACTAATGGTCATCGATGACGAGTGGAGGTATCGTCATAGCTTGCCTCAGAGTATCCACCTCGGTTACCCTAGAGTATCCGTGAGTAGACTCTCATTTGATGATGTCAGAGATCAAATGATATATCGTGATGAGTGGACTTTTAGAGTTATAGTTTTTAGTTGGGCTCGACGAGGCTATCGGGGGATTTAGTTTTAGATATGAGTTTTTGTTTTTTAGGTATTTGAGTTGTAGCAACATTTTGATGTATATAGTGCTGCTATTGCTTAAATCCTATAGTATGCATATCTTTTGTAAATTGAACTATTAATTGTATAATATTTTGCTACGTTTGTATGTATGCATATATATATATATATATATATATATATATATATATATATATATATATATAATGAACTCTTTGTAAGTATGAGGAGTTTCATTGATTAGCATTAATATAATTTTGGAAACTTGTTAGCATGATTCGTATATATATATATATATATATATATATATATATATATATATATATATAGAGAGAGAGAGAGAGAGAGAATAGCATGATACATTTGAGATTAATTCTTTCTAAGCAAGAGTGATTTGAAAATTATAATACTTATAATTCAATTGATTTTTAATAATTACTTTCATGTGGGATATATCTAGATTCAAATAATATGGATCGAAAATGGTTGTCTGCAAATCGTCTGTCTAGAGAATATAACGAAGGAGTGGAGTTTTTCATCAAGTTTGCAGTTGAACATGCTCGGGACTCTAGTAGAATAGTCTGTCCTTGTTTGAAGTGTGCTTATATTCAGCGTGTCAACGCTAATGATTTGAGAGATCATTTATTTGTGTATGGAATTGATACAAGTTACACTTGTTGGATATGGCATGGGGAAACAGAGTCTAAATATGAAAATGACAATGTTGGGAGGGATAGTAGTGGATCATCATTTGATAACTATGAGGGACATTCGTTAGAGGAGATGACTCAAAAGGTTGAGGAAAGTATTCGGGATTGTCCAAAAATGTTTGAGAAGTTATTGAATGACTCGGAGAAACCTTTGTACGGTGATTGTAAGACGTTTACGCGATTATCCGCTACTTTAAGGTTGTACAACTTAAAGGCATGTAACGGATGGAGTGATAAGAGTTTCACAGAATTATTGTCACTTGTGAAGGATATGCTTCCTGATGATAACGTTCTACCCGATCGTACGTATGAAGCGAAGAAGATTCTATCCTCTATGGGCATGAGTTATGAGAAGATACATGCATGCCCTAATGATTGTATTTTATATCGCAATGACAATGCATCTTTGGATAGTTGTCCTAATCCTGAATACAAAGCACCACGATACAAGAAGAACAAGGTGCCCGCTAAGGTGTTATGGTATTTTCCTATAATACCAAGATTAAGGCAGATGTTTAATGATATTGAAGATGCCAAGAACCTAAGATGGCATGCTGATGACAAGATAGATGACGGGCTTCTTAGACATCCATCCGACTCTCCACAATGGATGACGATTGATGGGTTGTTTCCTGAATTTGGTAAAGAAACAAGAAATGTGCGCCTTGCACTTTCTGCAGATGGAATGAATCCGCACAATCAAGGCAACTACAGTTTATGGCCAGTGATTTTGGTTATATACAATTTACCTCTGTGGCTCTATATGAAACGCAAGTATATGATGTTGTCTTTACTCATTTCCGGGCCAAACCAACCTGGGAATGATATTGATGTTTATTTGGCACCTTTGATTGATGATTTGAAGTTCTTATGGGACATAGGCGTTGAAGTATTTGATGCATATGGTCAAGAAAATTTCACTTTGAGAGCATTATTATTCTGTACTATAAATGATTTTCCGGCGTATGGCAACTTGTCAGGTTATAGTGTGAAAGGCCATTATGCATGTCTGATATGTGAGGAGAATACTTCATTTGTTCAGCTAACACATGGCCGAAAGACTGTGTTCCTTAAGCATCGTAGGTTTTTACCGAAGAATCATCATTATCGTAGGCAAAGAAAAGCATTTAATGGATTCTGAGAAGAAGGGCAGGCACCAATCCGGTTGACGAGTCGACAAGTGTGGCTGAAGATGAAACATTTGAGTGTCAAGTTTGGGAAGAAGAATAAAGATAAGCCTCCATCAGTTGGGTGGAAGAAGAAGTCAATATTCTTCAACCTTCCTTATTGGGAATCTTTCTACGTGAGACATGCCTTGATGTGATGCATATTAAGAAAAATATATGTGACAGTCTTGTTGGCACATTACTTAATGTTCCACGCAAGACTAAAGATGGGATAAATGCTCGAATGGATATGGAAGAAATGGGTATTAGATGGGAACTGACACCGTGAGACAACAGAAGAAGAACATATTTACCGCCGGCGTGTCATACTCTTTCCAGAAAAGAGAAAATTTCATTTTGTGAATTCTTGCACGGTGTCAAGGTTCCGGAAGGGTATTCTTCAAATGTCAGAAGGCTCGTGTCGATGAAAGAGTTGAAATTAATTAACATGAAGTCTCATGATTGTCATATCTTGATGCAACACTTGTTGCCGATAGCTATACGTGGAATTTTGCCAAAACGTGTTCGAATTACTATCACGAGGCTTTGTTGGTTTTTTAAAGCCATCTGCTCTAAAGTTATACATCCTGATAGTTTGGACGCCTTGCAAAAAGGGATTGTGATTATTTTGTGCCAACTTGAAATGTATTTTCCACTGTCATTCTTTGACATTATGGTACATCTAACTGTTCATTTACTTTATGAGATAAAGATGTTAGGACCTGTTCATGAGTATTGGATGTACCCCTTTGAACGATTTATGAAGTTGATAAAAGGTTATGTGAAGAATCGATATCGGCCGGAAGGATGTATTGTTGAGAGTTACCTGGTGGAAGAGGCAATTGAGTTTTGCACAAAGTACTTGTCAAATGCTGAAGCTCTTGGTATTCCTAAGTCTCGACATGCGGCCAAATTTGAAGGACAAGATATTAGAGGCAGACAGCTTGGGCGTGTAGACTCTAACATGTTCCGTGCAGCACATCTATATGTATTACACAACAGTGATGATGTTCAGCCGTACATTAAACAGCATATGACTTCTTTACGGATTGAAAATCCATCCAAGACTGAGAAATGGATTATCGATAAACATAATCTTTCCTTTATTGATTGGATAAGAGATCGCATCATTCCACTCATCGGTCATTCCCCAACTTTAATTTCCGAAACCCTACATTGGTTGTCTCAGAAACCTCGTTATGAAGTTTTTCAATATACCAGTTATGTGATCAACGGTTGCACTTTTTATACAAAAGAATAAGATGGGAAGAGTACAATGCAGAACAATGGGGTGAATTTAGTGGCTGAGGCAATGCATGTTGCTAGTGCGAAAGACAAGAATCCAACTTATGCAGATATGAATTATTATGGTGTGATTGAACATATATGGGAGTTAGATTACACTGTATTTAAAATCCCTGTATTCGGCTGCAGATGGGTTGATAACGGCAGTGGGGTTAGATATGAAGATGGATTCACATTAGTAGATCTTAATAGGGCAGGGCATAAACAAGACCCATTCATCTTAGCATCACAAGCGACACAAGTATTCTATGTCACTGACCCTGCTGATAACAGATGGTCCGTGGTACTATCTACGAAAAAAAGAAATGCCAATGAATGTGATGATGAAAATGATGCCAATTGGAATAACGAGTGTGTCTCAGCTGTGCAAGCAACTCAATTATTAAACAATGATAACAATACAATTAATGAGGAGGAAATATATGTCAGGGATGATCATCGTGAAGTAATATATGTATCAGATCCTGAATCTAATCCAAAAACAAGGGGGAAAAAAAGAAGGAAAAGAAGGCAATGAGGGTAATAATATTGTAACATATAATATCTATGTTGGTTTTTTTTCAACTCAATTATGCTCAATACATAACATTCTAACATAATTTATTTATTGATTTCTTTTAGAGATATGGCCAATAAGAATATTGATAGGGACAACAGTGATGAAGAAGGGAAAAGAGGGCCGACAATTATGAGAATCATCACAGATATGAGGAATAAAGGACAACTGGTCGAGTTGGGATGGAATACTTACAATCTTCCCATTGGCCCTTATGCAGACATGTTTTTAACTTACATTTCACTTGTGACACGTAACCATGTTCCTATCTCCTATAATAATTGGAAGCAGGTTCCAACGGGTCATAAGGAGCATATTTGGCAGGAAATCATGGTAAATATACTATTTTATGTAATCATTTATGTATGTAAAATGTTATTAATTTTAATACATTAATATCGGTATACATTTGTATGTCTTACAATGCAGAGAGTATTTAATGTGCCAGAGAGTAGGAAGAAATGGCTTCTTAGACATTGTGGGGAGCGTCTAAGAACATTTAGGTCATTTTTAGCTCGTAGGAAAATGTACAGAAAGAGTGATGGTTCTCTACGGCAGAATCCACCCAAACAATACGGTTTCATCGATCAAGAAAGTTGGAACCAATTTATTGCATATTGTCTTACGGGTGATTTTAAGGTATTTGTTAGATAACAATTAAATTTTTTTTATCGATCCTAGTATTGTGCATAATATTGAAATAACTATGTCACTATGTTTTGGCTGGTGACATAGGAAAAAAGTGCCAAAAATAAAGAGATTGCAAAGCAGAATAAATACCGGCATAATATGGCTCGCAAAGGTTATGCAGGCCTTGAAGAGGAGTTGGTATGTATTTTGTGATTTATCTATTTACAGCGTACTGATGAATTTTATAATATTAGTACATTATAAGAATATTTTTTGATTTATAGCTCATAGCCCAAGACTTAGACCCATGTACCTCGTCCATTAATATTGGTACATTATGGAAGAAGGCTAGAGCAACAAAAGATGGATATATTAATGAAGATGTAGATGTTACAGCGAAAAAAATTGTAAGTTTGTAGATATTTGGAACCCTGCTTACTTTTCTTTTAGAAAACTATTATATTATGCTTATTCATGTAAGCTAATTTTACATATATTATATACATTACAGGAAAAACTTCAAGCGTCAGATGGTGAGGAGGGGGTAGACCAATATAACATTGTATCACAGGCTATAGAAATTGTAGAACACCCTAGAAGACACAGGGGTCTTGGATTAGGTGTTACGAAAACGAGCGTACGTGGTCGATCTCGTGGTTCTCGTAACACTGATGAGCAAGTCGCCATCCTTACACAGAAATTGAACGTGGCATTTGAACGGATGGCAACAATGGAGCAAGAGTTGTCATTTATTAAATCTCAAGGGTATAAGCCATCCGATTTAGTCGACCATGATCAGCTTCACATACCTAATGTAAATAGTGTCAAAGACAGTTGTGAAGCTGATGCACGTCTTTCTTCTCTTTCCGAGGTAAGCATTACATAACTTTGAATTGTTATTAAATGTATTCGGTGTCATAAATAATTAATAATGTGTAATATTTTCGTTTAGGGTTTGCATAAATGTGACTTGTTAGCGAATGATCTTTCAACTCTTTTGGCGAAAGGAAGGGTCCGCATCAGTCACAGTACCCAAACGCAAACTGTCCACGGGTACAACTTAGCCCTACTTACAAGGCCAGTGAGTATTGACACTCCAATCATTGGTAGTGCGCCCTTGCCTTGTTATAAAGAGGGCAATGAGGCAGCCACAGTGCTAGAAGCTCATGGAAGCTTCGTGCCTTGGCCTGTGGATCAGATACGTCTCACTACTGAAGAGGTATTGACATTTAATATCTTCATTAGACCTAGTTTAGTAGTTACATTGTTTATACCTTTTTCATATATATATGCTCAATACATATTTTGTTTATTATTATTATTTAAGGAATCAAAGAAGAAGACTGCTCCTGCTAGTAAAACTAAGAGAGGTACTAGTAGAACGAGCAACACAAAAGAGGGCACTGCCAAAGGAAAGAGAGCTAAATCTGAAAAATCAGTTTCCCCACAAAAGATTCGTTCTTCGGAAATACGCCAACCTCCACCAGCATTAGCTTTATTGTATTTCTATGCCCAAAACTACCTCGGGAATAATTATATTTCCATTGATTGTCGTCCTGAGTATGTTGGAAGGGACGATGCTACTTACATGGTATCGATAGTTGACATAAGAAACATTTATAATCAGGAATGGATGTCAACCACGAGTGTCGCCGTTTATGTCACGTAAGCATTATTTCATATTTCAGATTTTAGTACTCTTGGAGACATAGAATTTTTACGACCTCTTAAGCTTATATGAGTTATTAGTTATTAACAAATATCCATTATTATTTTCGTCCATATATAGGTTGGTAGCTAGTCGCGCTGCGTTGGAGGGAATGCTGTCCTCTATTGTTTTTGTGTGCCCATACTACAAAGCTGACAGTAGTACAATAACAGAGGGTAGGCACATAAACTATTTAGCGGATCGCATTTTGATTGAGGGACACAACAAGCTCTATCTCATTCCTCACCTCGCAACTGAACATTGGGTTTTGTACGCCGTCCGACCTGATCTTAATAAAGTTTATGTGTTTGATTCCCTTCAAACCTATGACGTGCCTTTTGAGGTCGCTTGTCGTGGTGGGAAGGAATTTATAGACATGTTAGTATACTTTTCACTTCTTACTTCATTAGCTTATTTATACATATATATATTCTACTTTCATTATTTGAGGTATATATATTTACAATATTATGTATCCAACTCTATTTATTAGGGCACTACAGACGGCATATCAAAGGAGAGGTGGGAATGGTGTCTCAGACCCAAAGAATCTTCAATATGAGCCTATCATGATAAGTAGGAATACAACTATTTTATATTTTGTTTTAATTCAAATTAATATATAATAGTTAGAGAGCTAATTGAATTCATTTGATAGTGTCTACAACAGCAAAACGGCGATGATTGTGGATACTATGTATGTAGAGCAATGGATCTTATAGTCCAGAATAGATCGGTCAATATAGATCCAAGCCATGTATGTTTGCTTTTCCATATTTTTCTATTAATGAATCATGACATATATATTTTTGACCTAATGTGTAACTGTATATTAATTGAAACATGGGTGTTGTAGTTTTTCACCGATGACTATGTACGAGGCCAGCAATATAATATTGATGAAATTGATGAAGTTAGAGACCAATGGGCCAAGCACGTGCACTCATTCATTCGGTATTAGGTAGCGATCTATTTATTCTACATGCATTTTCAGGTTTGTATTTTGTCTACATCTTTCGGTCTTCCAGCCTAGATCTGTGAACTCTTTACTTTGGGGTGTAGAGCTACCAAGTTGTGGTATGCCCACTAATTTTTATTCCTAAGTATAGTTGGTGTATTGAGACATGCATACCAATTATAGATTGATTGAAATTATGGTGTGATACCCTGCTGGTATGAATTGATGTTGTTTTACATTGCAGATTTGGTAATTGTTTGAACATACAACTGTGTATGTGGGCAGGAACAAAACAGAAAAATTCTAAAAAAAAACATATACTTTTAATAACGGTTCTATGAAAACCGTTATTAAAACCTATTCTTTAATAACGGTTTTAAATAAAACCGTTATTAAACACTAGGTTTTAATAACGGTTCTATAGGAAACCGCTATTAAAACCTTAGTTTTTAATAACGGTTTCACATAGAACCGTTATTAAAGCATCGGTTTTAATAACGGTTTTGTTTACGAACTGTTATTAAAACTCATTATAATCTGATATTTATGCGCATTTAATGCGTATTAGAGGGTTTAATAAATGCATAATCAATGTCCGAAACGTAATTCGATGATGTTTTAACAACAGTTTTTTTATTAACCGTTATTAATACATGGTTTTCAAAAACGGTTTTTTCTGATAAACCGTTATGAAAACCTTATTTTTAACAACGGTTTACTGCGAAACCGTTATTAAAAGCTCCATTTTTAACAACGGTTTTTAAGTAAAAACCGTTATTAAATATGAAGTTTATGCACATATTCGCGGGTTTTTGTGTATTTTTCATGACGGTTATGAACCGTTATTAAAGATATAATAATGGGCGATTCAATAACGGTTGAAAACCGTTATTAAAACTGTAAAATAACCATTATTAAAAGCCCTTTCCATGGTAGTGTAAGTCTAGATCAAACAAAAATAAGATTTGTATTTACTAGCATAAGAAGGGCCACATAAAATCTAAATTTTAGAAGCTTAAAAAGAAGAACCAACATACTTCAGTTCATGATAATAAATATAAAAAAATCCTACTAAAGATGATTTTGTAGGTGATACTAGAGATCTTGATGTGTTGATTGTTATTATTGATACGATTGATGATAGGACTGATTGGATTATGGATTCTTGTTGCTCATACCATATGTGTCTTTTCCTTGATTTTTTTTTTCTACCTATGATTTCGTTGATGGTTGGAAAGTGTTGATGGGCAATAATGCTATATGTAAGGTTGTTGGCCTTGGTACTATTAGAATCAAGATGTATGATGGAGTGATTAGAACTTTATTGAATGTCCGGCATGATCCTGATCTCAAGAAGAATCTTATCTCTTTGAGCACTTTCGATGCTAACAAGTGCAATTTTTCTGTTATAGGTACGCTTTGGTCCTTATGAGGGGTAAGAAAGTTGACACTTTATATGTTTTATAAGGCATTACAGTGGCTGACTCTGAAGATGTGTCATTATCTTCATCATTATCTATTGTGAATAATGTGGACTGAAGGGATCCAAACCAAAAACTAGAATTAACAAGATTATAAACAATTGAGGATTTAATAACAAAATAGAACAATTGAGGAAAAGCAATGATCTTTATTCATTCTCTTGTGTGACTATAGGATGATTAAACTAATCAATCAATTAATTACATAAATCTATAATTCTCTTTAGATGGAAAATTCTATGGAGAAGAAGAAGAAGAAGAAAAAGTTGGGTTGTACGACTTGATGGTAAGGGTTTCATCATGCCTTCTTTTATAGAAGACAAAACCATGCGGAAAAAACCAATGTGTTTTGAAAGAAAAAACATGGTCCGTGTTTAGGAAACATAGAACCCCAATGTTTATTTCCTTACTTTTGACTTTTTCCTAAAATACATCAAAGATTTCACTAAGAAACACGGTATGTGTTAATTAACACATGACCTCTGTGTTTCTCATAAACTTCACATTCTATACACTTCTCCAACACCTACAAAAATCAACACAATGTTATGTTTTGCTCAAATGCTATATTAAAACACATAATTGTCCACCTTGATGCAGTATTTGTGATACATGACATGTTAATACCTCTATAAAAAACCCTAGCCCAATTTTAATACCCTAAATTGAGCGGAATGCTATAAGGATTGATTTGGCTACTTATATCAATATAGTATACCATTTTTTTGGTGATTCCATCCTAAGAACTCCATAGTTAAGCATGCTGGCTATGGAGAAATTTTTATTCGATGATTGCACTTTAGCTATCATTATGAACAACTAGAGTACCATGACCAAACCCCAACTCTTGTACTAAACTACCAAGCCACAATGATTCCTAAAAGCCTCTATCATAATCATATAATCTGCCTTAGTAGTGGACAAGGCTGTCACCTTCTATGAGGAAGACCTTGAGCTAATAGCTGAACCACCAAGACAGAAAACATATCCATTGGTAGATCTCCTTCTATCAAGGTCTTCTCCATAATTAGAGTCCACGAACCCAACCAATGAATCAATTGATCTCCCATACTCAATACAAGCTGATGTCATTCCCTTCAAGTACCTAAGGATCTACTTCACTACTTTCTACTGAGGCTTTTCTGGATTCGCCATATATCAACTTATAACACTAAAAACTTGAGCAATATCAGGTCGGGTACACACCATAGCATACATGATACAACCAACAACATTCAAATATGAAAAAATTACCATAAACTCCTATTCCTCTTTGGATTTGGGACAATCCAAAGCAGAAAATCTAATGTGAGTAGCCAATGGAGGGATCACTGTCTTGGAATCCATCATATGTAGTTTCTCCAGCACCTTGTTCACATAGGGCTCCTATGACAAGTAAAAAAAGTTTCTGCTCATAGTTTCTAATGATTTCCATGCTAAGAATCCTCTTTGTAGATCCAAGATCCTTCATCTCAAACTTACTTATAAGCATTGCCTTTACCTTATCAATATCAGACATATCTTTTGCTACCATAATCATATCATCAATATATAACAAAAGATTCATAAGAGAGCCACCCTCCATCTCCTTCAAGTACACATCTATCATACTCACTCATTGAGAAAGTAAGCTCAAGCATAAACTTATTAAATCACTTATATCACTGTCTAAGAGATTGCTTCAGATCGTACAATGACATCTTCAACAAGAATACAAGATCATGCATCCCCTCAATAGAAAAATCCATCAGGTTGTCACATGTAAATCTCCTTATCGAGCTTACCATGTAAAAATACAGTTTTAACATCCAACTACACCAACTAAAAATTATGCATAGCCACTAGTGTGAGCAAGGTATAAATAAAAGTATTTCTTATAGCTTGGACTATAGGAGAAAATGCCTTGTTATAGTCTATGCCTAGTACCCGATTGAATCCATGTGGAACTAAATGAGTTTTATACCTTGGTCTCTCAACCCTTAGATCTCCCTGTTTGAACTTTTACAGCCATTTACAATCAATAATCGTTTTCTTTCTTAGTGTCTCTAAAAGTTCTCATGTCTACTTCTTCAATAAGGGCTCTATCTCCTCCTCCATAGCAACACACCACTCAGAAGAATCATTATGCTCAATAACCTTTGACAATGATGCTAGCTCATGCATATCAATAATAATCTTTACACTAGATAAAACATAGCCAAATAATTCTTCATAATTGTACCTGATCGAAGGCTTAACAATCCTTCATGCTTTACCTAAAGTAATTCCCCTTTTCTCCACCTGCTACCCATATCTACCCATTTCAAGAATATTGGGTCTATTAGAAGGGTCTCTACCATCCAACTCAACCTCAACCTCTACCTAGTCCGAAGCACTATACTACTCCACCTTCTTAGAGACATCATCAAAAGACTCATTTTTATAGAGGAACATAAACTCATTGAAGGTAACATCTCTGCTGGTCAAGAACTTAGATTCAGCTAAGTCCTATAACCTATACCCCTTCACTCTAGATGTAAAGCCAATAAAGATACACTTCTTGGCTCTAGGCTCAAGTTTACCATCATTCACACAAGCATAAATAGATAAACCAAAGATATGTAAATAAGAGTTATCAATTGGCTTAGTAGACCACAAGTCCTCAATTGTATTCCACTTAGTGGACATATTTGGTGATCGATTCACTAGGTATGCTACCTTGTGAACCACCTCAACCCAAAACTCTCTATCTAGCCCTTCTTGTGATAACATACATCGATCCTTCTCCAATATGGTTTTGTTCATTTGCTCAGCAACCCCATTCTACTATGGTCTTTCAACACAGGTTAGGTGTCTCCCTATCCCATGTTTTGGCAGAAATTAGTGAAACTCTACTCAATAAACTCAAGACCATTATATGTCCTGATACCCTTAAATTGCTTCCCATTCTACTTCTCTATCAAGGTATTTCAGCATTTGAAAACATCACACACATCATTCTTATGCTTTAAGAAATAAATCCATACCTTTATAGAGAAGTCATCAATAGTTGTGTATAAGTATCGCAAACAACCTTTGAAAATCATTATCGTTGGACCCCCAAATCTGAATAGATAGATTCAAGATGCCTTCACGTACTATGCTTAGTTACTGAAAAGCTAACCCTCTCCTGCTTGCCAAATATAGTGCTCACAAAAGTCCATAGTCCATGTAATATATTCATCCAATAGCCCCTCTTAGAGAGCTTAGGCAAACCCCTGATACTCTTGTGTCACATTCTTATATGTCAAAGTCTCATAAGATCCGAGTCTGATAACCTCGATAATGTCATAGTAGTTTTCCCCACAATAGTGGAATCAACTAACTCATACAATGTTCCAACCCGCTTCCTCATCATTACCACCAGATCCCCTTTTATAACTCTCAAGGTACTATCCTCAATAACACATCGATATCCATTATAATCTAAGGAACTCAAAGAGATGAGATTCTTGGTCATCTTTGAGACATGTCTCATGTTGGGCGGTGTCCTAACCACACTGTCATGCATCCTCACCTTTACTATGCCAATCTAAGCAACTTTTCAAGTAACATCATTTTCCATGAAGAAAACTCCACCCTAAGCCACCTTAAATGTCTAAAACCAACTCTGGTTGGGACATATATAGTAAGAACACCCAAAATCTAAGATCTATCTATCATTGATCTTGTTCTATCTTTCAGTGGTCGATAACACATCTCCATCACTATCATCATAGGAAACTACAACATCATCCTTTATACTTGATGACTCACCAGATATAGCATCGGACATCCTATTAGGACAAAAATTTTGAACATTCCCCTTCTTGTGCCACCTATAGCATGTCACATTCTTCTGCAACTCTTCGACTTAGATATGGATTTCTTATTATCACCAAACTCCCACTTTTGTGTCCTCTCTCTAGCTACCAATCCCTCATTGTGTAAGTCCCTAAAAGTACCGTTGTCATTTAACTAACTATCAATTAAATCCCATTGTAGAAGAGTGGATTTTACATCCTCAAGGACTAAATTTTCCTTCGCATACGAATAGTCAAATGAAAAAGCTTAAATCTTGTGGACAAAGAACATAACAACATAATAGTAAATCTTCATCATCTAATTTAACATCTATACTATGCAAATCTATAACTCTAGAGTCAAATTCATCCAAGTGACTTTTGAAAGATTGACCCTTACCTAATTTCAGGTCATGAAATTGACTCTTCAATAGTAATTGATTTGCTATTGATTTTGTTATATACAATGATTCAAGCTTTAACCATAAGACAGTCACTATTGATTCCCTTTCCACTTCCCGCAACATCTCATTTGACAAATACAATTGTATGGTTGAGAGGGCCTTCAAATCTCTCATCTGTTATTGATTCTAGCTTTTTCAAATGATCAGATAAAGATTTTTCCAATCATTTATGAATTAGAATCACCCACACCTTCAATTTGCATAATCTAAATTTTACATATTGATTAAACTTATCAATATCTAATCTTGTACCCATCCTGATAACCAGATCTCTTCAATAATACAGCTCTGCTACAAATTTTTGTGGAATAGCATAGATTAAAAGGATCTAGACCAAAAACTAGAATTAACATGATTATGAAAAATTAAGAAATCAATAATAAAATATAATAATTAAGAAAAAATTAGAGATCTTTATTCATCCTCTTATATAATTATAGAATGATTGAACTAATTAATCAATCAACTACAAAAATCTATAATTCTCTTTGAGTGAAGAATTTTATGGTGAAGAGGAAGAAGTTGGTTCACACAACTTGATGGATAGGGTTTCATCATGCCTCCTTTTATAGAAGATAAAACCCTATAGGATAAAATAATGCATTTTTAAAATAAAGAAAAAACAAAGTCTATGTTTAGGAAACATAGGACCCTAGTGTTTATTTCCTTACTCTTGAATTTTTCCCAAAACGTATCAAAGATTTAATTGAGAAACATGGTTTGTGTTAATTAACATTTGACCCTTGTGTTTCTCATGTACTTCACACTCTACACTTAAAGTTCTCCAACACCTAAACAAATCAACACAATGTTATATTGTGCTCAAATACCTACTTTAACTTACACTATCTGACTCAAATGTCACTAGATTGTGGCATATGAGACATAGTTATATGGGAGAGAAAGGCATGCCTTTAAGTAAGATATGACTCTCTTGTGGAAAAGAGGTGAGAAAATTAGTATTTTGTGAGCATAGTGTTAATGGAAAACATAAGAGGGTTAGCTTAAACATAGCAACTCATAGTAGCAGGGACCGCTTGGCTATGTTCATTCTGACTTGTGTGGTTCTTCATCAATTTCTTCTCATAGAGGTGCTAGGTACTTGCTGAAATTTATAGATGATTACTCTAGGAAATTCTGGTTCGATTTTCTCAAGCATAAAAATGATGTATTTCATGCATCTGTTGATTGAAATACTATGATTGAGAAACATATTGATTTTCATATTAAAGGTCTTTGAACCGACAATGGTTTGGAGTTTTTTTAAGAAGGTGTTTAGCGTGTTTTGTAAGAAGAATGACATTTTTTTCACCACACTTGTGTTGGTAGCCCACAAAAAATGGTATTATAGAGCGTATCAATAGAACTCTTGTTAAAAGAGCTTGGTGCATACTATCAAATTCTAGTTTGAGGAAGATTTTTTTAGGTAGAAGCTATTTCTACTACTTATTTTTTGTGAATTGATCTCCTCATTCATCCCTTAATTTGAAGACTCCTCAAGAGGTATGGCATGGAAAACATTATGATTATTCAATTTTGAAAATTTTTGGTTTTCCTACCTATATATATGTGAATTAAGGAAAGTTAGATCATTAGGCCAAGAAGTGTGTTTTCTTGGGAAATGGCTTGGGTGTTAAGGCATATTGGCTTTAGGATCCTGAATCTAAGAAAGTTGTTATATCAAGAGATGTAACATTTGTTGAATCTGCCATGCTAACTCCTAAAAGGGAGGTTTTTGTTTAAAATTATTTAGGTTCATTGCAGGGTGTTGAGAAAGAGGTGGAGCATGTTTTAGTTGATTCATATGTTTCTAGTTAACCATCTCTAGTAGAGAGTTCTGATGTCCTACATGCTTAGTCTCATTCCGTTCCACATTCTATTGGGAGATAGACCAAGATGATAGATCAGACCACCTTAGAGATTTGATGATATTAAATATGTGTCTTATGCTCTATCTATTTCTAGTTAGGTGGAGGGCATTGATGGTCCCATTTCATATAATGAAGCTATTTCATCTCCAAATTATGATAAATGGATGATTACAATGCAATAAGAGATGTAGTCCTTACACCACAACAAGACTTAGGTTTTGGTTGATGCACCTCAAAGAAAGAAGATTGTTGGTTGCAAATGGGTGTTTAAGAAGAAATAGGGCTCTCAAGAATTCATTTATCCTTGCTATAGGGCTAGAGTTGTTGCTCAGAGGTTCGGTCAGGTTGAAGGTATTGATTTTCATGAATTATTTTCTCCTTTTGTGAAGCACACTTCTATCAATGCTCCACTAGTTATGGTGGCTCATGATGATTTGGAGCTAGAATAGCTTGATGTCAATACATCGTTCCTTCATAGGGAACTTGACGAAGATATTTACATGCAGTAACCCAAGGGGTTTGTATATGAAGAGAAGGAAGATAAGGTGTGTCTATTGAATAAGTCTTTATATGGTTTAAAACAATCTCCTCGACATTAGTGTAAATACTTTGATTCATTTATGGTTACTCATAGGTATGTTTGTAGTAACCATGATAGCTGTGTTTATTTTTAAAAATTGTTTGATGGTTGCTTCATCTCTTTGTTGTTATATGTTGATGACATGCTCATTGTGTAACACCCCCAAAATTCACTACTGAAAAATTCGTTTTATTAAAAGAAATTGCGGAAGCAAAATATTAAACTGTGAATTTCGGGGATATTACCGCCACACTTAGTACCAGACCGGTTCACTCATACCGTTCCACTACCAAGTGCTAAGGCTAAAGAACAAAATATCAATTGCGAGAAATTCAAACCATTATTAAATCAGAGTAGCACAAGTAAGCATTTTATAATAATAGATTCCACCAATGGTGGTTACAAGAACAAGAAATACATTTAAATCAGAAAGTAAAAACAAAGGAGGAACCCTAAAATTCCGGATAATCCTTACACTCTTTCCCGTTGCCCACTTGAGTAGCACCTGAAAAGACCTGCAAGGGACACTGCCCATTGAATAGGCAGGGGCCCCACGAATGGAACCCTTCAGTACTACGGTACTAAGTAACCCTTTAAAATCACACTTAAAAGCAGGTCTGTAATGTCACACATGATACAAGGCTATATACATATATAAAAAGATGTGTACATATAACATTCACATAATTTACAATCACATCAGATATCAATAGGTCATTATGAACAATCGATACTTTTGGACCTTAAGCCATGTCATAATGAAGAATCAATACATTCGGGCCTTAAGCCATTAGTCCATCATTATTCAATCAACTCTCATATTTTATATCCATGTGAGTGCAGGAACCCCACTATTATAGCCGGTGGATCAGTCACTTATAGGGAAAAATGTACCTAACCAC
This sequence comes from Tamarix austromongolica, assembly GCA_039764185.1. Taxonomy (NCBI): domain Eukaryota; kingdom Viridiplantae; phylum Streptophyta; class Magnoliopsida; order Caryophyllales; family Tamaricaceae; genus Tamarix; species Tamarix austromongolica. The sequence goes on from CM077809.1 coordinate 150,055,520, forward strand.
TATTATATGCCGATGGATCGGTTTCTAGGGCAAAACGCTCCTGGCCACTATTATTTATCAGTGGATTGGTCTGGCCCCGACTCACATGTTGTTCCACTATAAGTGATTAGTATTTTTTCATAACTTTATTCACATCCATGACTGATTTTATTGATCTCGGGACCCCCACAATTATTGCTGGTGGATCGGAATATATATCAACATCATCCAGGGCAACATGCTCCTAGGCCACTATTATGTCCGGTGGATCGGTACTCATAATTACTTGACAGGGCAACATGCTCCTGGGCCACTATTATAACCGGTGGATCGGTACTCATAATCACTTGCCAGGGCAACACGCTCCTGAGCCACTATTGTAACCGGTGGATCGGTACTCAATATCATAAATCAAATGAATTATTACCAAATGAATAGAAAATCAAATTGAAATTCTAAAAATGTAATTACAGTGATTATTGATTACCTAATAAAATTGTAAATAGAATTATTACCAAATGAAAATTACTAACTCTTAACACCATTATACTATAAATTCGGTCTATTTTATAACATATTGTATACTCACTAGACTAAAAACTATTAAGGAATTACCCAATTTAACATAATTAGGGTTTTTTAGTTTGAACAACAAATCCGATCAAATCTTATTCAAATATTTAAATTGACAGTTCAAAATTGAAATTAGACATATTCTAAAACACATTGTATACTCAATTGATTAAAAAACTATTAAAGAATTACCTAATTTAATATAATTAGAGTTTTTGATCCTGAACTACAACTCTGGTCAAATATTATTCAAATATTTAAATTAACGATTCAATATTGAAATTAGATATTGTAAAACATATTGTATACTCAATTGATTAAAAACTATAAAGGAATTACTCAATTTAATATAATTAAGCTTTTTTAGCTCAAACTGCAAATCCTGTCAAATCTTATTCAAATATTTAAATTGATAGTTCAAAATTAAAATTAGACATATTCTAAAACATATTGTATACTCAATTGATCAAAAACTATTAATGAATTACCCAATTTCATATGATCAGGGTTTTTTTTAGCCTAAACTATAAATCCGGTCAAATATTATTCAATTATTTAAATTGATAGTTCAGAATTAATATTATACATATTCTAAAACATATTGTACACTTAATTGATTAAAAACTATTAAGGAATTAGCCAATTTAACATAATTAAGGTTTTTGAGTGTGAACTGCAAATTCGGTCAAATCTTATTCAAATATTTAAATTGAGTGTTTAAAATTAAAATTAGACATATTCTGGAACATACTGTATAGTCAATTTAATAAAATAACTCAATTATACAATCTAATTTAAATCTATAAGAGTTTTAACCTAACGATCCAATTCCTATATATTTCATACAATTTTCCTAATGTAACAATACCAACATGAAATTAAGTACATTTCAAAGTATAATACATAATCAATTTATCCAAAATAGCTTAATCAAACAAATCTAATAAATTCGAACATAACCAGGTAATAAATCTAATTTTCATAATTCAACCATATATATATCAATTAACCACTACATATCAGTCATACAACATATATATACATAATTTAATAACCAATTTCGATTATCATAATCTAATTCATAAAAAATTAATCAAAATAAGAGTTAGTGTTTAAGATAATTATACCAAACGAATTGTTACAAAATTGGAGGGGATAAGGGTTGCTAGAGCAACAATAGTGGTGAAGGACCACTCGCGCGGTGCTTGGGTGCATCAGACGTGGCCGAACGATGACATAATGTAACACCCCAAAATTCACTAATTTTTTTTTTAAAACGGAAGCAATTAAGATAGAAACACTTAAAACCTGTGAATTCTAGGAATGTTACCGCCACACTTCGTACCAGACCGGTTCTCTCCGACCGTTCCAGTACCAAGTGCTAAGGCTAAAGAAAAGATTTACGTTAAATTCAAATTAGCAATTCCTAAAGAATTCAAAAGATCATACAACAAAATCAGAGTACGCATAAACTTTTATTAACACTTATAACTTCCAAATAGAAATACATTTAAACAAGATAAAACCCGATGGGTCAAATTCCGGATTGCCTACTCACTCAAGTCAGGCCTGCCACCCCAAAACAGTCTCTGATCTTAAACCTGCACAAGAGGTCTGCTCTCCACCATCGGTGGATCATCACAGGACCCGTCAACCAAGGTAGTATCAGTACGGGTCCAGTACTGAGTAAGGTGACTTGATCACTAAGGCCAACACACAACCACATAAATCATGCAGAACATAAAAGGGCATAATTACCAACACAATGACATAAGGTGCTTACAACCATCCAAGTAAGAGTACAAGGCCCAATTGTAGACTTGATTAATTTTTAAATTAATCTCTGATCAGAATTCATTTCACACCATACTTTTTATCAAATAAATGCGAGTACGGAAGCCCCCACTATTATAGCCAGTGGATCGGAGGCACATAGGGTATCATACTCTAACCACTATTATAGCTGGTGGATCGGAGACACATAGGACTACGCGTCCTAACCACTATTCCTAACCGGTGGATCGGTTGGCTTCGACTCGCATGGTGTTCCACTGTAAGTAATTAGTATCTTTTAAGCATTCTGGTTTGTGACTGTTGAGCTCGGGAACCCCCATTATTATTACCGGTGGATCGGTCACACATAGGACATCATGTCCTAACCACTATTATAACCGGTGGATCGGTCGCACATAGGGTAAAACCCTAACCACTATTCCAAACCGGTGGATCGGTTGGTCCCGTCTCAATGATCTTCCTCTTAGGATAATTAATGTTTTAAGTATCTTATTCAGAAGCTTTCACCGTTGACATGCATGAATCATCACACATCACAGATCATAAAATTCGACAATCATAATTACACTCAATCACCATATACACATGATAACATCAAAAACCCTAATCAGCCACCATAGACCTCAATTAACTACAACAAATCATAACTAACCACTCCACGCTTTAGTTAATCATAACAAACCACAATCATCCACTCCAACCCTAGTTAATCACAACAATCCCGAGTTGATTACTCCAAACCCTAATTCAATCTCTTCTGTACCCTCATAATGCCCCCACATACTATTTTCATCCCAAGTGCTCAAACATCCAAAACAACACTTACATTACCTTTCTTACATCCCAAATTAACTTTCCACACGTAAATTTCATACCCATGTAGACATTAATCTTCCCATGCAAACCTTCGAACCTTTTTCATAGTATTTATATGTAAATAATTGAAATAAAATAATTTAAGGGTTATAAAAATAGGGAAAATAGCTGAGAGGGTCTAGGGTTCAACCAAATGTTGGTGGGGATAGGCGGCACCGGCGGTGGCCGGAAAGAGGAAAGAAAGAGGGGAAAGTTGCATGCTGGGAATAAGATAGGAAGAATTAAAATGGGAGCTGGGGTGTTTTGAGTTCCCCAGAAGGAGAGGGACAGAATGAGGGTGGTGGCGGAGTCAAAGGTGGTGGCTCACGGCGGCGGCGGTGGTGGCCGAATGGAGGAGATGAAGAAAGAGAGGGGAGGAGAACGAGAAAAAGGAAACTAAAGGTATGGGAAGGTAGGGCAGGGTCTGCAGCATAGTTTGGGAGGTGAAAGAAGCGGCCTTAGAGGCGGAGGAGGTGGCTAAGGGCGGCGCGAAGGGTGGCGGGGCAGAAAACAAGGTTGATCGGGAAGGGAACTTCGCACAGCTGGGGCGGCTTGTGCAGGAAGAATCGAAGGGTGAGGTAGATTTGGTTAGCTATAGGGCGGTGTAAGGATGACACGGGTGGCCAGAACGGGCGGCGAAGTTGGCGGTAGGCGGAGGACGAGGCGTCTAAAGGAGTGGCGGCGACAAGGAAGGATTTATGGGTTAGGAAATCCAAACTCGAACCAGGGTATATTGTGAGGGTATTTATAGAGTTAGAGGAGAGGTTAGGGTTATTTAGGTCGGTGCGGGGATAAGGAAGTAGGGTTCGGGCTTACCGGAGGCGAGGGTTGGCCGGCTGCAGCAAAACGGGCATGGGTGTGCGTAGGAGAGAGAGAGAGAGGATGGCGCGAGAAGAGGGAGATTTGGTTGGGTCAAGAGGGTCGGCGATTCAGGGGAAAGAGATAGGAATAAAAATCGCCGGTCAAAACGACCGTAACCGGCGGCGAAAAACCAGGGGGTGAGCGGCGGTGCAGGTGCTGGTCGACGTCGGGGCTGGCAGGCGCGAAGGAGGAAGAAGACAAGGTTGGGTCGGGCGGTCGGCGAAGGAAAAGAAAGAAAAGAAGGGAGGACCGGGCGGTTCGGCGATTTTTAAATTAATCTCTGATCAGAATTCATTTCACACCATACTTTTTATCAAATCAATGCGAGTACGGAAGCCCCCACTATTATAGCCAGTGGATCGGAGGCACATAGGGTATCATACCCTAACCACTATTATAGCTGGTGGATCGGAGACACATAGGACTACGCGTCCTAACCACTATTCCTAACCGGTGGATCGGTTGGCTCCGACTCACATGGTGTTCCACTGTAAGTAATTAGTATCTTTTAAGCATTATGGTTTGTGACTGTTGAGCTCGGGAACCCCCACTATTATTACCGGTGGATCGGTCACACATAGGACATCATGTCCTAACCACTATTATAACCGGTGGATCGGTCGCACATAGGGTAAAACCCTAACCACTATTCCGAACCGGTGGATCGGTTGGTCCCGTCTCAACGATCTTCCTCTTAGGATAATTAATGTTTTAAGTATCTTATTCAGAAGCTTTCACCGTTGACATGCATGAATCATCACACATCACAGATCATAAAATTCGACAATCATAATTACACTCAATCACCATATACACATGATAACATCAAAAACCCTAATCAGCCACCATAGACCTCAATTAACTACAACAAATCATAACTAACCACTCCACGCTTTAGTTAATCATAACAAACCACAATCATCCACTCCAACCCTAGTTAATCACAACAATCCCGAGTTGATTACTCCAAACCCTAATTCAATCTCTTCCGTACCCTCATAATGCCCCCACGTACTATTTTCATCCCCGGTGCTCAAATATCCAAAACAACACTTACATTACCTTCCTTACATCCCAAATTAACTTTCCACACGTAAATTTCATACCCATGTAGACATTAATCTTCCCATGCAAACCTTCGAACCTTTTTCATGCAAACCCTAAAATTCCACGTGAAACCCTAAATTCAACCATGCAAACCCTAATATCACCATACAACCGTCAATGTCACCATGTAAATCCTAATACCACCAAACAACTATAATTACCACCATACAAACCTTAATATCATCCTACAAAACTTAATACCAACATACATCCATTAATACCACCAGGCAAACCCTAGATTCCGTCATACAAAACCCTAAATTCAATCCAACCAAAAACAAAGATTCACCCATACCAAACCCTAAATTCAAACCATAAAGATTCTTCCACATAAAATCATAAATTAGAATCTCCCAAGGAAAACCATAAATTGAATTCCCCCAAGCAAATCATAAATTAGATTCTCCCAAACAACCATAAATTCGATTATTCCATATAACCTCATAAATTACCTTCTCCCAATTAACATCCTAATTTAAATTCTCCCAAACAAACCATAAATTCGAATCTCCCATATAACATCATAAATTACCGTCTCCCAAATAACATCCTAAATTAGATTCTCCCAAACAAACCATAAATTCTGCTCTTCCACACATAAAATCATACATTAGATTATTCCTTATAAAACCATACAATTAGGTTAACTCACTTCCCTTAATCAAATTCTTTCCCCAACCTCCTTTTTCATCCTTTCTCTCACACAAACCACATCGACTTCCTCACATACACAACACATATCATCATATATAATTAATACACATACCATGCACAACATACTTCAACTCCAAGTCATACCACATATAAAATATTTAATAATAATAAACACTGGATACATAACATGCGAAACACATAATACACATAAGCACATAAAAGGCCTTAGCACTCCTTACCTAAAACGACACCGGTCTTGGAGCACGCTCCTACGCCTCCTTAGGGTTTTGACTGGTTTTACCTATTATGAGATAAGAGCTAAAATTAGACTCTCTCCTATCAAAATAATATTAAAAACTAACGTAATATAAGACTAGGCTTTTGATAAACTAATAATAACAAAAGTACAAAAATAATATCAGTATTCATTTTAATAAGATTAATAAAAATAGTAAAAATAATAATAATAAGGCATTACTCAAAAATAAAGTGAAATAAGGGATTCAGACCCTTTACCAAAATAATACTAAAAGATTATTTGTAAATTACATAACCAAATTCAAAAATAATAATAATAATAATAATAATAATAATAATAATAATAATAATAATAATAATAATAATAATAATAATAATAATAATAATAATGATGATGATGATGATGATGATGATGATGATGATAATGATAATAATAATGATAATAATAGTAAAATTAATAACAATACTAATGTTAAAATATTTGTATTAATAATGATGGAATAAGAATAAGGGAAATTCGATGTAGAAAATAATAATTATTATTATGCTTAAACATTTTAATATTAATAATAGTAAATATAGAATTAATAAGAAGAATAATAATAAAATCGAATTAATATATATTAGGCTTCAGCCCTCTACATAAATAATAATAAAAATATTAATACTAATAATAATAATAATAATAATCCATATTAAAATATAAATATTAAGAATAATAATAATAGTATTTATATGTAAATAATTGAAATAAAATAATTTAAGGGTTATAAAAATAGGGAAAATAGCTGAGAGGGTCTAGGGTTCAACCAAATGTTGGTGGGGATAGGCGGCACCGGCGGTGGCCGGAAAGAGGAAAGAAAGAGGGGAAAGTTGCATGCTGGGAATAAGATAGGAAGAATTAAAATGGGAGCTGGGGTGTTTTGAGTTCCCCAGAAGGAGAGGGACAGAATGAGGGTGGTGGCGGAGTCAAAGGTGGTGGCTCACGGCGGCGGTGGTGGTGGCCGAATGGAGGAGATGAAGAAAGAGAGGGGAGGAGAACGAGAAAAAGGAAACTAAAGGTATGGGAAGGTAGGGCAGGGTCTGCAGCATAGTTTGGGAGGTGAAAGAAGCGGCCTTAGAGGCGGAGGAGGTGGCTAAGGGCGGCGCGAAGGGTGGCGGGGCAGAAAACAAGGTTGATCGGGAAGGGAACTTCGCACAGCTGGGGCGGCTTGTGCAGGAAGAATCGAAGGGTGAGGTAGATTTGGTTAGCTATAGGGCGGTGTAAGGATGACACGGGTGGCCAGAACGGGCGGCGAAGTTGGCGGTAGGCGGAGGACGAGGCGTCTAAAGGAGTGGCGGCGACAAGGAAGGATTTATGGGTTAGGAAATCCAAACTCGAACCAGGGTATATTGTGAGGGTATTTATAGAGTTAGAGGAGAGGTTAGGGTTATTTAGGTCGGTGCGGGGATAAGGAAGTAGGGTTCGGGCTTACCGGAGGCGAGGGTTGGCCGGCTGCAGCAAAACGGGCATGGGTGTGCGCAGGAGAGAGAGAGAGAGGATGGCGCGAGAAGAGGGAGATTTGGTTGGGTCAAGAGGGTCGGCGATTCAGGGGAAAGAGATAGGAATAAAAATCGCCGGTCAAAACGACCGTAACAGGCGGCGAAAAACCAGGGGGTGAGCGGCGGTGCAGGTGCTGGTCGACGTCGGGGCTGGCAGGTGCGAAGGAGGAAGAAGACAAGGTTGGGCCGGGCGGTCGGCGAAGGAAAAGAAAGAAAAGAAGGGAGGACCGGGCGGTTCGGCGTGACGAGGGTGCGTCAAATGAAACACAAAAGTGTAGGGCGGAAGAAATGATAACTTGCACCGTTTAGAAGGGAGCCAGAACGGGGCAGCTGCGCGGCTGGGCCGAAGGAAAGAATAAGGGAAATGGGCCGCGACTGGCCCAGTTCGGGAGAAGAAGAAAAAAAAAGAAAAAGAAAAGAGGAAGAAGAAGAAAGAGAAAAGGAAAAAGGGAAAAATAAAAATAGTGGGTTAGCTTAATTAAATTAATTAGAATATTTGGGATATTTAAAAATGATAATATTTAAATAAAATAATATTTAAATCCTTTTTTAGGCTAAATTAGGATTTTTAAAAGATTTTCCATAAATTCCTTTTTAATTAGCAAAACATCCTAACTTTCTCTAATTAAATTATTTATAAAATTAATATTAATTTGAAACTATTTTCTCCTTCTTATTTTAAATAAAATAATTTATTTAATTTATTTTCAAAATAAAATGCTTAATTAGCTAAAATACCCAAATTCTTTTCTAATAAAAATACTTATAAATTTCTTCTTGATTTGCCCTAATTAATTCAATTTAAAAATAATTTATTTAAATAATTCTTATAATAAATATCCTTTAAATGTAGTCTATAAAATTAGAAATTTTTGGAGCATTTCACATAATTGCTATGTCTAATGATTGTCTATAATATTTATAATGTAATAAATGATAATTATACATTATATAACCATGCTTATGTCCACCTTTATTTTATAAAATTATCTTTTCTTAAGCAATCAAATATTTTAAGTAATAAAATAAATATAATACATGATAAATATCTAACATTTTTACTTGTAAAATTTATAAATATTTTAAGTAACCAAATATAATATTGTTAAAACTTATAAATATCTTTATTATTTACCTTTGTAAAAATTAAGCACATATAATATTATTATTTCATTTATCTTTATTAGTAATCTTATAATTGTCTCTAATATGTATAATGTAATAAATAATAATTATACATTGTATAGTCATGCTTATGCTCACCTTTATTTTATAAAATTATCTCTTTTTTAAGCAATCAAATATTTTGAGTAATCAATTAAATATAATATATGATAAATATCTAATATTTTTACTTGTAAAATTTATAAATATTTTAAGTTATCAAATATAATAATATTAAAACTTATAAATATCTTTATTATTTACCTTTGTAAAAATAAAGCACTTATAATATTCTTATTTTATTTATCTTTACTAGTAATCTTATAATTGTCTTTGATATTTACAATGTAATAAATGATAGTTATACATTATATAGTCATACTTATACTCACCTTTATTTTAAAAAATTATCTTTTTTTAAGTAATCAAATAAATATAATATATGATAAATATCTAATATTTTTACTTGTAAAATTTATAAATATTTTAATTAATCAAATATAATATTGTTAAAACTTATAAATATATTTATTATTTATTTGTAAAAATAAAGCACATATAATATTCTTATTTTATTTATTTATACCAGTAATCTTATGATTGTCTTTAATATTTATAATATAATAATTGATAATTAAATATTGTATATTCATGTTATGATCACCTTTATTTTATAAAATTATCTTTTTTTAAGTAATTAAATATTTTAAGTAATCAAATAAATCAAAATAAATGATAAATATTTTTGTTAGATTAAATCATGCAATGTTTTTTATTATTAAAATTTCTAAATATCTTTTCTTTTTACTTGTGAAAATAAAGCACATCTAATATTCTTAATTCATTTATCTGCAATAGTAATCTTATGATTATATCTAATATTTATAATATAATAAATGATAATTACCTTGACCCGAATTTGACTCAACCCATCAAAACACGACCCGATCTGACCCATCAAGTTAACCTATAACTATTCAAATCTAACCCATCAAATTGCACGAAATGACCTGACCTATCAAGTTAACCCAAAATAACTCGGACTCAATGGAACCAATCCGTCATATTGCACGAAATGACCCAATTGGGTTGAAGCTACCTAGTTATGTGAACTAGAAAATGACCCGAAACCAACCTGGCCCTAATAGTCAAGTTAACCCAAAATAATCCGAATCCAAGTTTACTTAACCCGAACCTACCCAACCTGACAAATTAACCCAAAATGACCAGTGCCGAAATGACCCGGCCTGAAACATGACCCAAATAAGGTAATAACTCAAAATGACCCGAACCAAAAATGACCCAACCCAACCCACAACCAACCTGCAAAAGTTAAATAACCCAAAATGATCCGAACCTATAATTACCCGTCCAGTTATAACCCGACTCACCTGACCTGATTGCCACCTCTACCTATTATGTTGGGATTGTCTCCAATTTGTAGTAGAAAAAAAAGGGGGAGATAAAGAAACAAAAGAGGCCCACTGACTTTTTTTTTATTACCACTCTTGCTCAAAATATGTGGATATCTCTCCGACAGATAATTTCCAACTTAAATAGACTCGACGAAAAAAGTTTCACATAGATCTAAAGAGATAAAATCAATGTAAAATTTATTTCATAGATTCCCTAAAAGTTTTCTAATAGAAATATTAATGATAGGGAGAATTCATATTATTTGTAAAAATAAATATTTCAACCTTAAAATAATACCTACGAATGCTTGAAATAATATTTGAATCAAATTCTAAGCATACACAAATAATGTAAATAGTTTGCTGAATAAAATTATTAAAGATGCTTACAATAAAAAATCCAAGATTAATAGGTTTTGGAAACTTTATATGTTAATTCCAAATGTGGTCTTAATATTAAATCAATATGAGGGATCTACAAAATTAATAAAATATAATTTGTAAACCTCAACGAAAAACTTAAAAATTAAATCAGGGATACTTTTTGATAGAAAATCAAACCGAGATGTGGAAAATTAAAATAGTGATTTATAAAAGTTAGGAAACCATATAAAAAGCATACATCTCATGATTTAGGCATATAAAAACATAAAATATAAATTTTCCAAAGTTTTACTTGCTCAATCAAAAATTGGAGAGTTATCATAAGACTTTTACAAGAGATCAAAAATTTAAACAAAAACCTTTTAAATACATAAATGGAAAAATATTTTTAAATGAGAAGTAGGATCATGCAAAATTAATGAAAATTATATTTGTAAACAAATAAATCTAGAATCAACTACGATGATAAATGATTAATTAAAATATTAATATGAAGCTATAACTAATGATAAAACTAAAAATTAATTCATAAGTAAAATAATTAAACACTTTCATCAAATTTTATTAATAAAATCGAGAAGTTGGATTATCAAAATATGGGGCATTATAATGTATATTGATGGTTTGATGAATACAATAATTTTTTGATGAAGGGTATGCAAGCATAAGTAGAAAATAAGAAATAAGGTTTAGTATGATTTACAAACATGACTCTTTTGTGAAATTTTGTGCATAAATATTATGCTCCTTGAATATGTTAAGATTTCAGCATGTAAACATGTTTAGTATGAATCATGAAATGTTTATGCTGAGTATGGAAGCATGCTTTAAATATTTTCTATTTTTGGCATATTATGATATGACATGCTTAAGTAAGGGTAGATTAATGACACTTTAAAGATTTTCTATTTGTAGCATGATTTTAAGTATTTAGTTGTTAATTAATGATTATTATGTGTTAAGATGCTTGCATGCACCATGATAGATGTTTAGTTTGAGTCGGGAAAACATGTTTATTCTCAAGCAACATATCAACATTATGACTTGGGTAAATTAGTTAATTGGTTGGGGTTAGAATGGCCTACTGGTTTCACTAATTAGCTGGCATGACTTTATTAATCCACTGGATTATGGTTGCTAGTTACACTACCCCAAAAAGTAGTTTTAATAACAGTTATTTTACAGTTTTAATAACGGTTTTCAACCGTTATTAAAACGCCCGTTATTAAATCTTTAATAACGATTCATAACCGTTATCAAAAATATAAAAAAACCCGCCAATATGAGCAAAAAATGCATTTTTAATAACGGTTTTTGAGAAAAACTGTTGTTAAAAAAGAGGGTTTTAATAACGGTTCTGAAGAAAACCGTTATTAAAAGGTAGGTTTTAATAACGGTTCTTATGAAAACCGTTACTAAAATACCAGAGCTTTAATAACGGTTTTAATAAGAACCGTTATTAAAACCTACCTTTTAATAACGGTTTTCATTAGAACCGTTATTAAAACTTCAGTTTTTTTTTTAGTTTTTGCAGTTTTGTTCCTGCCCACATACACAGTTGTATGTTCAAATAATTACCAAATCTGCATTGTAAAACAACATCAATTGATAACATATCTGCAATCACATCATAATTTCATTAAATCCCTTGTTAATACACCGGACATATATACTCAAGAATCAAAATTAGTAGGCATACCACAACTTGGTAGCTCTACACACCAAAGCAAAATGTTTATAAATCTAGCTTAATTACAAGACTTAAAGACATAGACAAAATACAAGCCTGCAGAACATGCATGTAGAATATATAGATCTCTACCTAATACCGAATGAATGAGTGCACATGCTTGGCCCATTGCTCTCTCACTTCATCAATTTCTTCAACACTGTATTGCTGGCCTTGTGCATAATCATCGGTGAAAAACTACAAATCCCAAGTTTTGATTAATATACAGTTAGCACTTACGTCAAGTATCAAACATATATGTCATGATTCATTAATAGAAAAATATCGAAAAAAAAACATACATGGCTTGGATCTATGTTGACCGATCTATTTTGGACTATCAGATCCATTGATCTACATACATAGTATCCACAATCTTTGTCGTTTTGCTGTTGTGGACACTGTCATATAAATTCAGTTAGCTCTCTAACTATTAGATATTAATTTTAATTAAAATAAAATACGAAATAGTTGCATTCCTACTTACTATGACAGGCTCGTATTGAACATTCTTTGGGTCTGGGACACCATTCCCACCTCTCCTTTGATACGCTGTCCGTAGTGCCCTAATAAATAGAGTTGGATACACAATATTGTAAGTACGCATATATACCTCAAATAATGAAAGCTAGCTAGACAAATATATGTATAAATAAGCTAATGAAGTAAGAAGTGAAAAGTATACTAACATGTCGATAAATTCCTTCCCACCACGACGAGCGACTTCAAAAGGCACGTCATAGGTTCGAAGGGAATCAAACACATAGACTTTATTAAGATCAGGTCGGACGGCGTACAAAACCCAATGTTCATTTGCGAGGTGAGGAATGAGATAGAGCTTGTTGTGTCCCTCAATCAAAATGCGATCCTCTAAATAGTTTATGTGCCTACCCTCTCTTATTGTACTACCGTTAGCTATGTAGTATGGGCACACAAACACAATAGAGGACAGCATTCCCTCCATCGCAGCTCGAGTAGCTACCAACCTATGGACAACAAAAATAATGCATATTTGTTAATAAATAATAACTCATATAAGTGGTCATAAAAATTCCAATTGTATAAGTTAAGAGTACTAAAATCTCAAAATGAAATTATACTTACGTGACATAGACGGCGAAACTTATGGTTGACATCCATTCTTGATTATAAATGTCGCTTATGTCAGCCGTCGATACCATGTAAGTAGCATCGTCCCTCCCAACATACTCAGGACGACAATCAATGAAAATATAATTGTCCCTGAGGTAGTTTTGGGCATAAAAATATAATATAGCTAATGCTGGTGGAGGTTGGCTTTGCTGATCTGAAGAAGGAATCTTTTGTGGGGCAACTGATTTTTCAGATTTAGCTCTTTTTCCTTTAGCAGCGCCCTTTTTGTGTTGCTCGTTCTGCTAGTACCTCTCTTGGTTTTACTAGCAGAAGCAGTCTTCTTTTTTGATTCCTTAATTGATAATATTAAACAAAATATATATTGAGCATATAAATATATATATATGAAAAAGGTATATATAGTGTAACTACTAAACAAGGTCTAATGAACATGTCAAATGTCAATACCTCTTCAGTAGTGAGACGTATTTGATCCGCAGGCCAAGCCACAAAGCTTCCATGAGCTTCTAGTACTGTGGTTGCCTCATCGCCCTCATTATAACAAGGCAAGTGTGCACTGTCAATGATTGGAGTGTCAATACTCATCGGCCTTGTATTTAGGGCTAAATTGTACCCGTGGATTGTCTGCGTTTCAATACTGTGACTAATGCGGACCCTTCCTTTCACCAAAATTGTTGAAAGGTCATTCGCTAATAAGTCACATTTATGCAAACCCTAAACAAAAATATTACACATTATTAATAATTTATTACACCGAATACATTTAATAACAATTCATAGTTTGTAATGCTTACCTCGGGAAGAGTAGAAAGAAATGCATCAGCTTCACAACTATCTCTGACGCTATTTACATTAGGTATGTGAAGCTGATCATGGTATACTGAATCGGATGGCTTATACCCTTGAGATTTAATAAATGACAACTCTTGCTCCATTGTTGCCATCCGTTCAAATGCCACGTTCAATTTTTGGGTGAGGATGGCGACTTGCTCATTAGTGCTACGAGAACCACGAGATCGACCACATATGCTCGTTCTCGTAACACCCAATCCAATGCCCCTATGTCTTCCAAGGTGTTCTACAATTCCTGTAGCCTGGGCCACAATGCTATATTGGTCCACCTCCTCGCCTTCTGACGTTTCAAGTTCGTCCTGTAAATTTAACTTATAGGAATAAGCATAATATAATATTTTTCTAAAAGAAAACTAAGTAGGGTTCTAGATATCTACAAACTTACAATTTTTTTGGCTGCAACATCAACATATTCATTAATATATCCATCTCTTGTTGCTCTAGCCTTCTTCCATAATGTACCAATATTGATGGACGAGGTACATGGGTCCAAGTCTTGGGCTAGGAGCTACAAATCAAAAAATATTCTTAATTAAGAATATTATTATAAAATTCAACATTTACATGTAAATAGATAATGACAAAATGCATACCAACTCCTCTTCAAGGCCCGCATAGCCTTTGCGAGCCATATTATGCCGATATTTATTTTGCTTGGCAATCTCTTTATTTTGGGTACTTTTTTCCTATGTGACAAGCCAAAACATAATGACATGGTTATTTCAATATTAAGCATAATACTGGGATTGATACAAAAAGTTTAATTGTTATCTAACAAGTACCTTAAAATCCACCGTAAGACGATAAGCAATGAATTGGTTCCAACTTTCTTGATCGATGAAACCGTATCGTTTGGGTGGGTTCTGTCGTACAGAACCATCCTTCTTTCTATACATTTTTCTACGAGCTAAATATGACCTAAATGTTCTTAGACGCTCCCCACAATGTCTAAGAAGCCATTTCTTCCTACTCTCTGGGACATTGAACACTTTCTGCAAAATAAGACATGTAGATGTATACCGATGTTAATGTAACAAAATTAATAACATTTGACATACAAAAATGATTACATAAAATAGCATATTTACCGTGATTTCTTGCCAAATATGCTCCTTATGACCCTGTGGAACCTGCTTCCAATTATTATAGGAGATAGGAACACGGTTACGGGTCACAAGGGAAATGTAGGTCAAGAACATATCTGCGTAAGGGCCGATGGGAAGATTGTAAGTATTCCATCCCAAATCGACTACTTCTCCTCTATTCCTCATGTCTACGATAATTCTCATAATCGTAGGTCCCCTCTTCCCTTCTTCATCACTGCTATCCCTATCAATGTTTTTGTTGGCCATATCTCTACAAAAAATAAATAAATAAATTATGTTAGAATGTTATGTATTGAGCATAATAATGTACCATTATATTATCGATACGAATCATGCTTAGAAAGAATTAATCTCAAATGTATCATGCTATTCTATATATATATATATATATATATATATATATATATACGAATCATGTTAACACGTTTCCAAAAAGATATTAATACTAACCCTAGCCCTAATTAACCATAATTAACCATAATAAACGATAAACCCTAACCCTAACCCTAGCTAATTAACCATAATTTATTATAATAAAACCTAACCCTAAACCACAAAAAAAACCTAATCCCTAAACCTAGCTAAATGTAATTAAAGCATAATATATAAATCATATTATTAATTATTATTATTATTATTATTATTATTATTATTATTCTTATCATACACAATTATTTCTCTCTATTTAATTAATCTCAAATGTATCATGCTATTCTATATATATATATATATATATATATATATATATATATATATATATATATACGAATCATGTTAACACGTTTCCAAAAAGATATTAATACTAACCTTAACCCTAATTAACCATAATTAACCATAATAAACGATAAACCCTAACCCTAACCCTAGCTAATTAACCATAATTTATTATAATAAAACCTAACCCTAAACCACAAAAAAAACCTAATCCCTAAACCTAGCTAAATGTAATTAAAGCATAATATATAAATCATATTATTAATTATTATTATTATTATTATTATTATTATTATCATACACAATTATTTCTCTCTATTTAATTATTCACTTTTATATATTCCTTATTCTCTATATCTATTTAATCCTCATCAAATAGCAATCATTAACATATGCATATATAAAATATATTTGCATTTTATTATATGACATTTCCTATATCTTATTGCTAGTGATCTCCTATACTTATTAATGAAAATATGTGTGTGTGTGTGTGTGTGTGTATAGTTTTTATGAGTGAAAATGTATATAATTCTACACTCACATTCATATTATATATATATATATATATATGTAAAGGTCTCGGCCAACACATGCATTTGTTAATATATAACAATAACGCAACAAATTCAACAAAAAACAGCAAAATTTTCAGCCAATACATTAAACAACCCATTTTCGAACGACAAACCACAATCTTTCAATAACAAACAAACGAAACCCTGTACCAACATGCATGCATTTATATATATATACATATATAAGTAGATAAAATGTTACGAGAAGAAGAACAAACACATACATAAAGTGAGCTAGCTACAAACACGACGGTGAGAATGTTGAGAGAGGCAAGGGCTTCAAACACGACAGAGGATGGTGCAAGTGCTAGCTAGCTTCGGAACAATGACAGCACGCACATGCAGAGCCGGCAATGTCAGAGGCGTGGTGGAGAGTTGGCAGTGCGAGGGTTTCCTTTACTTGAGAGGAGCCGGTGTGGTCGTGCGAGGGTTTGCAAGGAGAAGGAGAGCAAGAGAACGAAGGTGCAGAGAGTCTGAAAATTTTGGCACGAAACAGAACTGAACGAAATATAAGTTTGATTTTGTGGTTTTAATAACGGTTCCTGAGAGAACCGTTATTAAAAAGAGGATTTAATAACGGTTCTATGAGGAACCGTTATTAAAACATCTTTTAATAACGGTTCTTCCAATAACCGTTATTAAAAGCTTCTGACTTTTAACAACGGTTCTAATATGAACCATTATTAAATCCTCTTTTAATAACGGTTTACCTAAAACCGTTATTAAACCATTCGTCCAAATTTTAACGTTGCCCTTTTAATAACGGTTTTTAAATAGAACCGTTATCAAAACTTCCCGCCGATTAATTTTCACGCGTTTGACAACGGTTTTCGAACTACTGTTATTAATGTCCCGTTATTATAACCCGTTTTCGTAGTAGTGTTAACTAGTTAGGGTTATAACCATTCCAATGGTTTTACCAATTAGACGGTCTGACCCTATTAGTTAATTATTTTATTGTCATTTGTTGTTATCTTGATAGGATACTAGTCAACTGATTTGAGGAGAACCAATTAGTTGGCTATACTAGTTCATTAGTTTATCCAAAACTAGTTAGCTAGGTTCTCTATTTTGATGTTTATATTTTTTGTTGTGGTCCTAAATTAATCCACTAGTTATGTGAACTAGTTAGCCGGTTTACTAAGACATTGTGTGATGTTTTTGTGATTAAACCTTGGGATGTTGACCATGAATTAACCATGTGTTTGACTATTTGACCCTAATACTTAAACTTGAATAATTAAACTAATAACACTATTTAAAAATGGAAATTTGTGGTTTATGTCTCTAATTGCATCATAGGTCTATTGTGGAATTTCTAAGATATTTTGTTATTCACTCTTAATGATTGACCTTAGCTTAAAAGTTTGATCCTTCTATTAACCATGTAATAATTGGATGAATAAATGGTTAAAAATGAATATCCTATAGCTTAGTCCCTAATTGGTAAACTTTAATAGTAGTTAATAGACTTTTAATGGCTTATACCTTGAAATCATGAACAATATAAGTATATATATCCTAACATGCTTAAAGTAAATAGAAAAAAAAAAAAGCATAGATATATAGGAAGGCCTTAGTGCACTGCCATTTAACTCATATTGCTAACCTCATAATGTTGACATTGCTTAGACATTAGTCCTAAATTTCAACCCTCACTTGATTATTTAAATAAATAAATGAATAATATATACATGGGTTGACCTCTCGATGACCTCCACTTGGACCTTGACCTTATATTTAAGAAGGTTGACCTTATACCCTAATTAATTGTAAGAATATATCTAAACATAAATTCAAAACATCACTTGAATTCCATTTATTTTCCTATTTTAATCAAAAGTCAAATATAGGTTAAAACCTAATATTAAAGTCAAAATCATGGTTAATCATTCATGAAGAAGCCTAAAAAATGACACAAAATATCCCTAGGGAACTAGTTGACTAGTTTCTAAGACCAGCAAGCTAGTTTGGTTGCATAACATAAACACAATCAATTGAAATAACATACCTAGTTGCTTGGTAAGGATCAACCAATTCTAGTGCCCTCTAAAGACCATATTTCATGAAAAATATAAAAACAACACATTTTCATCCTATGACCAGTTAACTAGTGAGGGAAGACCATTTGATTGGTAGTACCACCCATCAAATTAGTTATGACCTACCCACTTTATTGGTTCGCTTAAGGTCTCTATTTCACATTTGCCTAAAATTTAAACATGCATTCATACTTCAACCAAACCGCAATCATGCTATATACATATCATCTAACACTTAGAAATCACAAGTTATCAAACTTATACTCTAATCATGCTGAGATTCCCATTAAACCAATTTTTAATAATTTTATCTCATGTTATACCAAAATCAAAATATTTTGAAACATACATTCACATTCAGCAAAAACACTACATGTTTCATACTCACATGCTCACACGTTGTAAACTTATCATATTTGAGATATATAACATATATGTGCTAACTTATAAGAAATGACACTTGGGAATTAAGCTAATGCCACACTTTCATGCTTTCTACTCTTGCTTACACACAATTCATAAAGATATGATCATATCCTTAAATCACCACTTACACGCTCAGACATAAAACTCATAAATTTAAAATCCAATCACACAACCCACATGCTCACTTACTTCACTCCAAGGTAAGAATGACTTACCTCAACTCAAATTAGCAAAAACCTCACAAAACGAGGATATCCTCCTAGCTTGAGACTTTAGGAAGCTTAAATACCTTAAAATGGTAATATTTTAACTTATTAAAACTCCCTCTAAGTTTTCATAAAAACTGAGATAAGGCAAAGCGTTAGGAAAAATAAGAAATATCATCAACTCCAAAATAGTGAAAACCAAATGAAGGATTCAACCCTCAACCTTTCCACACAAACTCTGTCCGTTGATATTTGGAATGTCCTAATAATACAAGATGCACTAAATTGTAGATCGTTCAACCATAATGCTGGCGCTGGTCTTTAATTGTGTGGAAAACTTGGCTGCATGATTTTTATGAGAGTATCAGTTTGTAGCAAAGCAAACTAATTCAGTTCATGTTCTGAGATTCTACAATACCAGTAATAGGTTGTTGTGAATCTCTTGATTGTGTTGTGCCATAATTGATTTATCTTGACCCAAGACATTGATTGGTTTATCGGGTTTTTATATTGCACCGAGTCAGGTTGTATGGTAGAATAATGCAAAATTATTCAGATTCACATTATGATTAAATTATCGGTATTTCTGTATAACCAAATGTAAAACATCTTAGCATTTCCTTTTTGTGAAAAGATAAAAAAATTATGAAATTAACTATTTATAGAAGGTGGGGGAAATGATTCAACACAATGTGTGAAGGTCAAGCCTGTTTTGGCTTTCTAAAACTACTGTTGAGGAATTAAAATATATATATATATATATATATATATATGCATATATATTTAAACCTATTTTGAGGTGTAATACTATTGTTGACTAGTCAATAAAACTACAGTCATGATTGTGGTTGCAGTTACAATATCAAGGTGTCGCAAATAATATTTTATCTGCAGCAAATTTATATATATATATATATATATATATATATATATATATATATATATATATATTTTTTTTTTTTTCAATAAATAGTATCTAATATTGGTAAATATCGGCCGAAAAATGATAAATTGCTGATAAATATGTAAAATTCTAAAATCATTGTGTATTGGGGCCAATATTTAATTGTATGTCGTCGAGTCATCATACTTCTACATTTAGCTTCCCATCCGTGTGTGGACTGACGTGATTTTTGTCAACTTTGTATTTTTAACGTATTTTCTGATATTCTTGTAAGACGTGAATTTTATTTTTTTCTGCAGTATGGATTGAATGATGAGCACAAGTACATGTCGCAGAACCAAAATGCTTCTCCAAGTATGAAATCCTAGATGCAGGTACAGCAGAAACCGCTTCCATGCTGAAGAAAGCAAGGCGGGTAAATACCGTATTCTTTGAAACTACCTAAGGCGCAGCTGAGCGATTCTTTATTGATTGATCATTCTAGGAAATCATCTGCCTGAAAATGTTGTGATTTAAAGCACTAGTTCCTCTGTATCTACACTCTTCCTGCTCTCGCGACTGACTAAATGCAATCGAGGCTCTGTTGAATGAATGAGGGTTTTCCTTTGCAATGTATCGATTTGACTGATATCTGATGTGATTCCATTGGTAGAAGTTGGAGTGGTGCGCACGCTGTTGGAAGTTAGTTAAATAGCTAATATTAGTTAGGTATATTTTTCGAACTTCAGTTACCTATATATATACACATATGTCATTAAGTAGAAAATAATAAAAACAGTATTCTTTCTCTCATCTTCGATTTCTTCCTTTCCTTTCCTTTATTCTTCTGTCTCGTGTAATGCAGAAGAATATATTCAAGTAATAAATTCTTTATTTCTTGATTACATTGCTTTCTGCAATTCTTGTTTTTCTTTTCCTTCAAGATTGTTCACACATGGTATCAAAGCATCTTCCAATCCGATCCTGATTAACACAATCGATCATGGCAACCACGAATCCAAACAATACAGTCTCCAATCCATCTCATTCCTCATCCTGGTTCTTGATTCACTCATCCGATACACCAGGAGCCTTACTAGTTTCGGAACGATTCGATGGAATTGGCTACATGGCATGGCACAGATCCATAAAGATCAGTCTCTCTGCCAAGGATAAACTTTGTTTTATCAATGGAACCTGCATTAAACCCCAAGAAACTGATCCAAGCTTTCGCCAATGGGAAAAGTGCAACGACATGGTGATAGCTTGGATACTCAATGCTGTAAGCAAACCAATTGCCCGCAGCATCATGTTCTCTTCAACAGCCCGAGAGATTTGGCTAGAACTTGAACAAAGATTTGGTCAAACTAATGAGGCTCAACTATTCCAGATTCAGAAAAGTCTTTGCTCCATAGCACAAGGCTCCGACAGTATTACGACCTACTTTACAAGACTAAAGAATCACTGGGATGATTTGTCCTCTGTACTCATAGGAACCATTTGCAGTTGTGGTTGTACCTGCGGAGCAAATGAGAAGCGAATCAAGAATGATGAAAAGATGAAACTGATACAATTCCTTATGGGATTGAATGACAGTTACTCTAGTCATCAAGGGAACATTCTAATGATGAAGCCTCCTCCCTCCCTCTCAGAAACCTACTCTATCCTACTTCAGGAAGAACAGCAACGAGAAGCTTACTCCACCAATAATCTCCAAGAACACTATACAGCTTCTTTCAATGCCCAATTCCCCAAGAATAAGCTAGGAACAAGAATCAACAATGCAGATAGAAAGATCAGTGAGAAGAAGTCCAACCTGCACTGCAATTATTGCAAGAAGCCTGGCCATACCATCGAGCAATGCTACAGGCTTCATGGATTCCCCAATGATTTCAGGTTCACTAATTCAAAACCTAAAGTGAGTGCTTCAGCACAATCCAATTCATCTTCTGATAACTCTCAAAATGCCTGCAATCCTGGTTTGAGCCAGGAACAATGCGCTCAACTCATCAACATACTCAATCAACACAATTTGTCTGCTCCATCCTCAAAGTCTGATGCTCAATACTCTGCCAACTTTGCTGGTAAGTTGGCTTGCTTCTGTCATGAACTGAATGGTTCATGTGTCTGTTTTCATTCTCAGACCAATCGAAACCTTTGGATCTTGGACTCAGGAGCCACAGATCACATGTGTTCTGACCCTGAACTATTCCAAAACACAAAAGCTCTTTCCAAGCCTCTCTATGTTACTCTTCCCAATAGTCAAATATCTCAAGTAACACATTCAGGAAGCATTATTCTCTCTTCCACTTTAACCCTTAATGATGTCCTGCTTGTACCCGATTTTACCTACAATCTTATCTCTATTAGTAAGTGTTGCAGCCATTCTCAATGTACAACCACTTTCACCACTCACTGTTGCATTTTGCAGGCCCCTTCCATGAAGAGGCCACTGGCAATTGGTAGAGTTCAAGGTGGCCTATACATTCTGGACATTTCCCACACAAGCCATACTGGACAGTCCTCTTCTGGCACTACACCTACTTTTTCTTTAACTTCATCACGAAGTTCTTGTAATACCAATGATGATTCTGCCATGATATGGCATTGTAGACTTGGACACTTACCAATGCGCAGATTACAAACATGGTCCATCTTTGAAAATGGTATAAACAATGACTTTACTCACTGTCCAGTCTGTCCTCAAGCCAGGCAGCACAAACTGCCTTTTCCCAGAAGCTCCATTCACTCCGGTCAGAATTTTGAACTAATTCACATTGACATATGGGGGCCATATCGTATTCCTACCTATGATGGTCATAAGTATTTCTTAACCATCGTAGATGATTTCACTCACTGCACTTGGACTCACCTTTTATCCCACAAAAGCAATGCTCTGCCCTTACTCAAACAATTTCCTCATCATGGTTAACACTCAGTTTAACACCAAAGTTAAATCTATTCGCTCTGACAATGCCTTAGAGCTTGGATCCAGTTTTGCAGCTTCTCAAATCTTCCATGAACATGGGATCATACACCACACCAGTTGCACATACACCCCACAACAGAATGGGGTTGTGGAACGAAAACACAAGCATCTTCTTGAAACTGCTAGGTCCCTACTTTTCCAATCTAATCTGCCTTTAAGATTTTGGGGTGATTGTGTTCTTACATCCACTTATCTTATAAATCGATTCCCTTCTAAAGTCATCAATAACCATACCCCATACTTTCTTCTCCACAACACCCTACCCACATATCATCACCTCAAAGTTTTTGGCTGCCTATGCTATGCCTCTACCCCTATCCACAACAGAGATAAATTCAGTCCCAGGGCTCACCCATGCGTTTTCATCGGTTATCCTTTTGGAAAGAAAGGTTACAAAATTTACAACCTCACCACCCACAACATTTCTGTTTCTCGAGATGTCACATTTTATGAGAAAATCTTTCCATACAAAAATAACCCTGTTGATGCTTCAGATATTCTACCTCTGCCCATCCCTGATGATCAATCAAACTCCAACATTTCATGTCCTCCTCAAGCTGACTATCCTTAGATTGTCTCTTCTTCTGTTCCTTCTCATCCCAACCTTGACCATCCTCGAAGATCTTGCAGAGTTCACAAACCTCCCAATCACCTCAGTGACTTTATATGTTCAGCCACCTTCTCCTCCCCAAAACGTTTCTGCTTCAGTTCTCTTTCACAGACCAATCAACATCTCTTCACCTCTTTGTCTGTAGCACATGAGCCTTATTCATATGAAGAAGCAACTACAGATCCAAATTGGCATAATGCAATGCAGCAGGAATTCACTGCCTTAGAAGCAACCAACACTTGGGATCTTGTTCCTCTTCCCAAAAGAAACCCATCACCTGTAAATGGGTTTACAAAATCAAACACAAAGCCAATGGGGACATTGAGAGATATAAAGCTAGATTAGTTGTTCGAGGTTTTTCTCAAAAGGCTGGCTTAGACTACAATGAGACTTACTCTCCTGTTGTTAAGATGACAACTGTTCGCAGCCTTATAGCTATAGCACCCAAAAGAAAATGGACAACACATCAGTTGGATGTCAATAATGCCTTCCTCCATGGAGATCTTGATAAAGAAATCTACATGCAGCCCCCTCTTGGCTTACCTCTCCCTGATCCTTCCTATGTATGCTACCTCAAGAAATCTCTTTATGGACTTAAACAAGCCTCACGACAGTGGTATGCAAAGTTAACTTCTTCCCTACGAGCTAGAGGCTACATAATGTCCCAGAATGACCATTCTTTATTTTCCAAGAAGAATGGTTCTCTCCAGACCTTTATTGCTGTCTATGTTGACGATATTCTACTCACAGGTAATGATGAGAAGGAAATGAGGGGCATTAAGACCCATTTGGACAATCAGTTTAAGATCAAGGATCTTGGTCCCCTTCACGATTTTCTGGGTATTGAAGTCCTTCAGGAAACTCAAGGCATAATTTTAACTCAACGAAAATTTGCCCTGGAAATCCTTGAGGAATTCAAGTGTGTTGGTTCACCTCAATCCACACCTTTAGCACCCAACCTCAAATTATCTCCTCTTGATGGCCAACCCTGCACAGATCCCACTCAATATCGCAGTCTCGTTGGCAAAATTAATTTCTTAACTCACACCAGACCTGATCTTGCCTTTGCTGCCCAATACTTAAGCCAGTTT
This sequence comes from Tamarix austromongolica, assembly GCA_039764185.1. Classification (NCBI taxonomy): domain Eukaryota; kingdom Viridiplantae; phylum Streptophyta; class Magnoliopsida; order Caryophyllales; family Tamaricaceae; genus Tamarix; species Tamarix austromongolica. The sequence goes on from CM077809.1 coordinate 150,080,445, forward strand.
ATGCAAGATCCTCGTGAGCCTCATTACAATGCTGCTATGCATACTCTACGCTACATCAAATCTAACCCAGCATTAGGGCTTTTCATGTCATCTTCTTCTAACTTCTCTTTGCAAGCCTATTGTGATTCTGATTGGGCTGCATGTCCTACAACTAGAAGATCAGTAAGTGGTTGGTTTATCATGGTTGGTTCTTCGCCACTCTCTTGGAAAGCAAAGAAACAACCTACTGTGTCACTATCTTCTGCTGAAGCTGAGTACAGAAGCATGAGGAGGGTTACGACAGAACTTGCGTGGCTTACTCGTCTTCTTCATGAACTTGGCGTTCCCCGTGTCACTTCTGTCCCTCTCAAGTGCGATAATCAGGCAGCAGTCCACATTGCCAAGAACCCAGTGTTTCATGAACGCACTAAACACATTGATTTGGATTGCCATTTTGTTCGAGAAAAGTTACATGAAGGATTAATTACAGTTTCCCACATTTCAACTCCTCAACAATTGGTAGATATATTTACTAAGTCTTTGCCTAGTTGTATTCACAGTAAATGCTTGGGGGTGTTCTCCTCTCCACACCCTCCACCTTGAGGGGGGATGTTGGAAGTTAGTTAAATAGCTAATATTAGTTAGGTATATTTTTCGAACTTCAGTTACCTATATATATACACATATGTCATTAAGTAGAAAATAATAAAAAACAGTATTCTTTCTCTCATCTTCGGTTTCTTCATTTCCTTTCCTTTATTCTTCTGTCTCGTGTAATGCAGAAGAATATATTCAAGTAATAAATTCTTTATTTCTTGATTACATTGCTTTCTGCAATTCTTGTTTTTCTTTTCCTTCAAGATTGTTCGCACACACGCTGCACCCTGATGCACGTGTTCTCTTAGGCTTTTGGTTTTTAGTTTTATTTGATGGCATAATGGGGCTCGCATTTTCTGCATCTGGTAACTTTTGTCGAAGATGGAAGTCAAGCCGAGACTTGGTCGATCGGTTGGTTATTATTATTATTATTATTATTATTATTCGGCGTATCATCATGTCGCCGGTTTTGGACGCTTTCTGGCAGGGTTGATTAGTCTTGGCTTTGGCCCACCCCAGTTTCACTGTCATGACTTTCTTTATTCCGATGTCCTAATCTTGATTTGTTTAAGGAGATAGCTATCTTATTTCATTGCTTTATTTTTATAGTATTACCCGTCTATTATTCATTTCAGTAACGTCGTCGCTTGGGCCGGATCTTTTAATTAAAAGGAAAGAAAATCTGGCACTCGTGCGTGGTGCAAGTAACAAGAAGCCTTATTTTTTAAACAAACGGAAAACCATGCCGTCCTTATCCTCTTCACGGGTGGCGTCGCGGCCTCCCCTAGTCTGCCGTATTTACGTAAGGCGAGAGAGGGATCGGCGTCTGGGCTCCGTGCAGTGCACGGGATGTGATGCATAAATATAATATGTAGGTCGTATTTCCGTAAGGTGTGTGGATTAGGTCGTACCCGTGGTATTTATGGACCTGCGAGATTCTGGTCCATGCGTATCTTATGTCACGACTGTACTCATGCCCGTTGTATGAGTGAACTATCCTCTCCTTTCTTTTTGTTTTTTTTGTTCTGTTTCAGGTTAGGGGGTGTCAGGATTTCAGGTGTATGTATACATGTCTGAGCAAGCTTTAAAAAAAAAAGAAAAAGAAAAACAGACACTGTAATCTAGATAGAATGTGTAAGTGTGGATTTATCCTCTTCCGGGCCCGGCCTTCACGGTTGGCGTCGCGGCCTCCCTAATCTGCCGTATTATATGTAAGGCGAGAGAGTGATCGGCGCCTGGGCTCTGTGCAGTGCATGCGATGGGATGCATAGATATAATATGTAGGTCGTCGTATTTACGTAAGGTGTGAGTGTGGATTAGGTCGTAGCCGTGGTATTTATGGGCCTGCGAGATTCTGGTCCATGCGTATCTTATGTCACGACTGTACTCATGCCCGTTGTATGAGTGAACGATCCTCCCCTTTCTTTTTGTTTGTTTGTTTTGTTACAGGTTGGGGGATGTCAGGATTTCAGAATGTGGCACGATACCGAACAATCGCTAGCCTTTATATAACGTGGTACGCTTGGATTTATTTTTTGGATGACGAACTTCAGAAGAAATGAATTTTGAAGACGATGGGATTCTTAAGTGATTCATTATTGAACTTCTTTGGCAATAAATTCATTGTTTCGATAGCAATAGAGATAAAGAAATTTGAATAAAGAACTTCTCCGCTAAGGGTTTAAGAGATTCTAAGAAATTATCAATTTTTTTTGAAGTATCCAAACCTGTATTTAAACATATGAAGCTTATACTTTTTCTTGTAAACGTAATTTATCCAAACGAATCTTTGGCATCCAAGCAATGGAACCCTTGCTAAGAGGTGTGATGGACGCCGGTCAGGTGCTGTCCCCCAACTCGAAAACGTCCCATAAACGTTAATTTCCTCCTCCAAAAACGTTTTCAAGTCAAATTTTATATTAAAAATATTTAATTAATATTTTTATTAAAAAAATATTATTAATGATTAAAATTAACTAATATAGGTAATAATTTTAGAAATTTTTATTTTTTTCTTAATTTTAGTAGATTTAATCTATTTTAAAAAATATATACTTATAATATGTATATATATATATACATAAAAAATTTTACGTTTTCTATCATCCTCATTTTTTATCCTTTTAAGAAACAACGCTTTTTCGTTTTTTTCCGTTCCTGTTTTTCCGTCCCCTTTCCCGTGCAACCCTGGCTAAGAGTACTAGGTCTATAGACTCAGCTAAAGTGGCATTTAAATTTTTTTTATTGGGAAGGAGAATATGAATGTCGTAGTCGACATACGCTAATATGCATGCCACACGTGAGAGGGATTAGAACGTGCAACTGATACGAACCAGCCTATAGTCCATATTTCCACCCAGCCCACAGACACTTCCAGGCCAAGCCGAAGGACTCCAAACCCACGTGGCTTAGAGACTATATTTGAAGCATTGCACGTGATAACCAGTCGTGAGGGAGGGTCCGAAATTGCAGAGTATTGCAGCATACTTAATTGTAATTAGGACAATTTCTGTAGCCGGCATATCCCTTTTATTCTGTTAGAATATCTTAATTCCGTTAGGATAGTCTGGCTATCATCAGCCACGTAGCAGTAGGCCCGGGTAATGATGATGAGGTTGTTATACCAATTTTGTATAAATATTCCTGGAATGAATGAGAACGGGCAAGAAGAATTACGATTAGCATCTCCCTCCTATGTCTAGACGTCTCCTCCTCCCTTCTTTGTTCTGTTCTGGAGCTCACCCGCTGCTCTGAAGTGGAAATATTTTCTTATACCCCATCATTTTGGTGCTCTCATTGACGAGCTCACGATGACAGACGGAATGCAAACCAGAGCAAAAAACACAGAAGAAAATATCCAGAAACTACGAGAGGATTACCTTGCACAACAAGCTGCCATTGAAGAAATCCATCAAACACAACTTACCACACAAAACACCTTAAATGAGATACTGTCCCGATTACCTCCCCCATCCTCCCTACTACCCTCCCACCCACTTTACCTAGTTCGTCCTCTACCACCTTTAATACCATACCCCCTTCGACCATCGTCCCTGTTGACCCAACCTCCTCCCAGATTGTTCAACGAAACATCAAGTGTGAGCTATCTCAGTTCGACGGAAGTAATCCTTTAGATTGGATATTTCAAGCTGAGAGGTACTTTACTTTCTATTCCATCCCTAATGAACAACGGATCGACATAGCCAGCTTTTACATGGTTGGGCAGGCACTTAGCTGGTTTCAATGGATGCACCGAAACCATCAACTAGTGTCCTGGTCCTCACTCACACGAGCTATTGAACACCGGTTTGGACCCTCTGCCTTTGTTAATCACCAAGCTACTTTATTCAAACTCACTCAGACAGGCACTATAGCAGAATATCAAGCAGCTTTTGAGAATGTGTGTAATCGTGTTAATAATTTAGCCCCGGATGCTATTCTCAATTGCTTTATTTCAGGATTAAAGCCACAAATCCAGCGGGAATTAGCCATTCTACAACCTACCGGCATTTCAAATGCCCTCTCGCTGGCAAAACTTATTGAAGATAAACTTCAAGAATCTCGAGCTCCCTTCAATCGACCTTTTCCCCAAAAACACACCCACACAGCCTCCAGTCCACAACCTCTGCGAGACTGCGACCCCCACTTCTCTCATTACCTCCCATTCCATCTCCAAACAACCTTAGACAGACCAACTTACCAATCCGCAAGCTAACCCCAGCTGAGATGAGGACCTGCAAGGCTCAAGGGCTCTGCTACAATTGTGACGAGCAGTATAAACCAGGCCATAAGTGTCGCACCCAGCCTTTCTTGTTGTTACTAGCCGATGACCCCACTGAGGATGGCACCGGCGAAGATGATCCCGGTGAATGGGATACGGGAGAGCAGTATAAAGTAGAACCAAATCCAGAAATTTCACTGCATATCCTTACCGGCTCCGCAAATCCGTGCACTTTTAGACTTGTTGCGACATCCATAAACATAATGTGGCAGTACTGGTAGATACGGGGAGCACTCACAATTACCTCTACCCCAAAATTGCCAGGTATTTGCGGCTTTCAATTGACTGACGTCATGAGTTGATCGTTACTGTAGGAGGGGGACCAATTGTGGAGCGAGGGGTGTTGCTTCGACGTTGTAATTGAGATTCAGGGTGTTACCTTCAACGTCGATTTCCAGCTTCTTGACTTATCTGGAGCCGATGCTGTCCTGGGAATCCAATGGTTACAAGGGCTGGGCCCAGTAACGACTGATCACAAAAACCTTCTCATGCAATTCAAGTACCAGGGGAAACCAGTGACTCTTGTTGGGCAAGAACCCACCGGCCTAACCCCCATTACTTTAAAGCAACTTAAACACACACGTTAGACCTCTTCCTATTCTGCTTATTATTATATACAACCATGTGCCTATACCTTCAACTCCACTGCACCGTCCCTTCCCAAACCTTCCCACTCCACCGTTCCATTAGTGCTTGAGGACGTTCTAGCTCATTACGAGCAAGTCTTCACAGTACCCAAGGCCTACCCCCTGTGCGGCCCACCGATCACCACATCAATTTGCAACCATTGGCTCAACCCATTAATGTCCAACCATATCGTTACCCTCATTACCAAAAGGAGGAAATAGAGAAACAAGTTCGAGAGATGCTTGCTAATAATATAATTCAGATGTCCACTAGCCCATTTTCATCACCTGTATTACTAGTCAGCAAGAAGGATGGCACATGGAGATTTTGCGTGGACTACCGGGCATTGAATGCTATTACAATCAAAGACCGATTTCCTATACCAACGGTGGATGAGTTGCTCGATGAGCTCCACGGGGCTACCATTTTCTCTAAGCTTGACCTTAGAAGTGGGTACTTTCAAATTCGTATCCATTCCCCTGAAATTCCTAAGACTGCCTTCCGAACTCATGAGGGACACTATGAGTTCCTTGTGATGCCCTTTGGGTTATCCAACGCACCTTCTACCTTCTAAGCTACCATGAATGAGGTATTTCGGCCCTATCTCCGCAAGTTTATATTAGTTTTTTTTATGATATACTGGTTTATAGTCCTTCCATGAATATCCATAAATATCATCTTGAAGTGGTGTTGCAATGCCTAGCGAAAAACAAACTTTATGCCAAATACTCCAAATACTCTTTTGGCCAGGAAGAAATTGAGTACCTGAGCCATATAATCTCAGCACAGGGGGTGCAAGTGGATCCATCAAAAATTGAAGAAATGACCAATTGGCCAGTCCCAAACTCGGTCGCAGCAATACGGGGATTTTTGGGCTTGACGGGATATTATAGACAGTTCATAAAAGGCTATGCTGCTATAGCTAGCCCATTGACTGATTTATTGAGGAAGAATGCCTTTGTGTGGGGAGAAGAAACCCAGCGGGATTTTAAACAGCTTAAGGGGGCCATGATGTCTGTTCCAGTGTTGGGCTTACCCAATTTTGCTCTGCCGTTCTACGTGGAAACAGGCGCGTCCAATGTTGCCGTTGGAACAGTCCTTTCTCAACAACAACATCCTCTCTCATTCTTCAGCAAACGACTAAGTCACCGAATGTAAAATGCCTCTGCATACAGTCGAGAAATGTATGCCATTACCTCTGCAGTGCATAAATGGCGTCAATATCTATTGGGAACTCCCTTCACGATTCTCACTGATCACCAGAGTCTCAAACAATTGGTCAGTTAAACTATACAAACGCCGGAGCAACTGCGGTGGCTGACTAAGCTCCTCGGATTTGAGTTCACAATTCAATATAAATTAGGAGCATCAAACCAAGTTGTTGATGCACTCTCCCGTTGGTCAGCCGCTGCACAGGGAGAACTAGCTACCTTTTCAATGCCGGAACACCATCTGCTAGGGCAGATTCGAGAGGCCACGACCCAAAATGAAGAAGCTCAAACATTGATGCATCACATTCAAGCGGGTAACCCTGTAAATTGTGACAGATATGAGGTATGAAATGGATTGATTTTATACAAAGGTCGGATATGGGTACCAACTCTACCAGAATTAAAGCTACGAATTCTGGAAATTTTTCATGGGTCGATGATTGGTGGACACTGTGGCATCGCCAAGACATTAACTAGAGCCTCTGCCAATTTTTTCTAGCCATGTATGAGTTCTGATGTTAAAAATTTTGTGTGGCGCTACACAGTATGCTTACAAGTCAAACCTGAAAATGCTATGACCAAGGGTTTATTGAACCCACTGCCAATTCCAAACCGCATATGGGAGGACATTTCCATGGATTTTGTGACTGGAATGCCCCCTTCAGATGGAAAGGAGATAATTTGGGTAGTTGTGGATCGATTATCGAAGTATGCTCATTTCTGTGCATTACCCGCCCACATCACTGCGACTAAACTTGCTGAGTATTTTGTTAAAGAGGTAGTGCGTCTACATGGATTTCCTCGTTCTATCATATGTGATCGAGACCCAGTGTTCTGCAACAATTTTTGGAAGGATCTATTTCGGTTACAAGAAACTAAATTGTACAGGAGCAGCGCCTATCATCCTCAGTCCGATGGGAAAACCGAGGTGGTAAATAGGTGTTTAGAGACCTACTTATGGGCTTTTGCTAGTGATGAACCAAGGAAATGGGCAAGGTTACTTCCCTGGGCCGAGCACTGGTATAATAAGTGTCACCACAGCTCCATAGGCATGTCCCCATTCCAGGCAGTGTATGGTCGGCCACCCCCTGTCCTAGCCGATTATGTGGGTGGATCTACATATGTAGAGTCTCTCAATTTGGATCTTACACACCGAGATGCTCTGTTGTGTTGTCTCAAGTTAAACCTGCAGAGAGCTCAAGCAAGAATGAAGAACCAGGCTGATCAACATCGCCAAGATAAAGAATTCTCCCCCTAGACTGGGTTTTTGTCAAGTTGAGACCCTATCGGCAACACTCCGTCGCACAACGGTCCTCGAACAAACTGGCCAAACATTACTATGGACCTTTTCAGATTGTGGAACGGATCGGTCCCATAGCATATCGCTTGCAGTTGGCCCCTCAAGCTAAAATTCATCCTGTATTTCATATTTCAGTACTTAAGAAATGTCTTGATCCCACCACAGCAGATCCTTCACCGCTTCCCGATGAGATTGCACCTGCCGAATTCTCTTATCAACCTATTCAGCATCTAGCCACCAGACAGGTCAAACATGGAGATAGCTCAATTCAGCAAGTATTGATCCAGTGGGAAAATATGGAGTCGGAAGAAGCAACTTGGGAGAATCTCCAGCAATTCCAAAAAAATCTTCCCTGATTTTAACCTTGAGGACAAGGTTCGTCCCCAAGAGGGGAGCACTGATACGAACCAGCCCATAGTCCATATTTCCACCCAGCCCACAAACACTTCCAGGCCAAGCCGAAGAACCTCCAAACCCACGTGGCTCAGGGACTATATTTGAAGCATTGCACGTGATAACCAGCCATGAGGGAGGGTCCAAAATTGTAGAGTATTGCAGCATACTTAACTATAATTAGGACAATTTCTGCAGCCGGCATATCCCTTTTATTCTGTTAGAATCTCTTAATTTCGTTAGGATAGTCTGGCTATCATCTGCCACGTAGCAGTATGCCCGGGTAATGATGATGAGGTTGTTATACCAATTTTGTATAAATATTCCTGGAATGAATGAGAACGGGCAAGAAGAATTACGATTAGCATCTTCCTCCTGTGTCTAGACATCTCCTCCTCCCTTCTTTGTTCTGTTCTGGAGCTCACCCACTGCTCTGAAGTGGAAATATTTTCTTATACCCCATCAGCAACCCAGGGTGTGTTTGCTTCATGTTGTTACGAATTAGCATTGAAATTAAGGATACTTCGTTACACTGCCCAGGATCGGTAGGAATGTCGGAGGCTGCACTAAAATTTACTATTCAGCTTGGTTTGCATGCCTCGACGGTGTCGGCTTTTGATCACGGACGTTGGGTGATTAGTTTTGCGGAACGCAGGTTGCAGCGGTGAAATGTTTTCTCGTTATGCCTTGAAAACAAGCTCTCTATCAGCCGCGCCTTAGTCTGGGAGCCGGGGCAGGGATCTTGAGTACCCAAAGTTTGATGGAAGGGTGGTATCTCTTTTGTGTTAGGGCTTGTTTGATATAGAAGTAATAGGGGTAGAAAAAATTTCTCTCTATTTTATATCTTCTATATGAAGTATTTAATAATAATAAATATATTTTTGATAAAATATCCATTTTTGATCAAATTAATATTTAAAGTGGATGTTTATTAGAATAAAAATATTTAGCTTTAACTAAATTATACAAGATATATAAAATATGATGGTAATTTTTCCACTTCTATTACGTCCTAACCAAACGAGCACTTAGTTTGATGGAAGGGTGGTAGGGGTGGAAAAAATTATTTTTATATTTTATATTTTTGTATTATTTTTGTAAAATTAAAGAATTTTTTTGGATTAATATCTATTCTAAATCTTCATTTGATCTAACATGGATATTTTATTCATTTTTTTATTTTAAAAATCTTGATATAAAAGATTTAAAATAGAGAATTTTTTTTTCTACCTCCATTGGTCCCATACCAAACAATACCTTAGAGATATTTTCCATCTTTAATGTACTTGCGTCACCTTTATTAATTAAACTACCAAGTTGTAATGCATACCGAGAGATTATTTTTATTTTATTTATTTTTTAGTTTTTTTATATGGCTACACGCAGTTTGATGTATTACTGCATACAGTCTACAAGAGAATTGATTTAAATCTCGAGCTTAACTTATCCAAATCTCAATCTCATAAAATTATTATTCTCCAACTCCAAGTACGAAATCTTTAGTCGCAACTATTACGTTACGGCGTAAACCGTTTTTGTATCTACTGTGTGTGGATCGTCCGCGTGGAGTGAGAGGGCCGGAGTTGCCCATACCATAATCGTGAGAAAGGCCAAGTCAGAGCATCTAAAGTCAACAATCACTGGTCTTTCATTCAACTCGAATATGTAGACCAATGACAAACGGGCTTAGACTTTCTCCCATCGACGCTCCCGACATAATGATAAATAATTTCTTCATCACGAAGGCGTGCCCTTCTTTCCATCCCCATTCGCCCTTTAAATACCCCCTCGTATAGCACCACCACACACGCCCCATCCTCACAAACACGCAAAACATACGCCACATTTCCTCAAAATCTCTAGCTCCCCTGCGGATTAAAACCTGAAAAACCATGGTCTCCAAAGCTCTCCTCGTCCTACTTCTTACCTGTATCCTAGCCGTCGCCACATTCCCAGAAGATGTGAGGGGCCAAAACTGTGGCTGTGACTCCAGTCTTTGTTGTAGTAAATGGGGATACTGTGGTACCGGCGATGATTATTGTGGCGACGGGTGTCAACAAGGGCCTTGTTACTCGTCCACGCCCTCTCCCCCTAGTTCCGGCGGCAGCGGTAGCGTTGCTGACATTGTTACCCAATCTTTCTTTGATGGAATCATTAATCAAGCTGACTCTAGCTGCGAAGGAAAGAACTTTTATTCTCGATCAGCTTTTCTTTCCGCTGCTGATTCTTACCCTGGATTTGGTACCCAAGGAAATGATGTTGCTAAGCAGGAAATCGCCGCCGCTTTTGCTCATTTCACGCATGAGACCGGACGTAAGTAGCTCTATGGATAGCTATATATCAGCATGATTCTCATCATCATCATCATCGTCGTCGTTTGATAATTAATATTCTAATTAGATTTTTGCTACCGTCTCATGATCATCATCGTACTTTCATTAATCTTCTAATCGTATGTCATATTTATGTGTGCAGATTTTTGCTACATAAACGAGATCAATGGAGCAGCACAAGACTACTGTCAAGAGACAAACACAGAATGGCCATGCAACCCAAACCAAGATTACTTTGGAAGAGGTCCTATTCAAATCACATGGAACTATAACTACGGTCCTGCGGGCCAAAGCATTGGTTTTGATGGTTTAAACTCCCCCGCCACCGTTGCAAGCGACCCCGTCATAGCCTTCAAGACTGGCCTATGGTTTTGGATGAACAATGTTCACTCTGTCATCACCGGCGGCCAAGGCTTTGGGGCCACGATCAGAGCCATCAACGGAGGCGAATGCAATGGTGGGAACACTGCTGCTGTCAACGCTAGGGTTCAATACTACACCGACTACTGCAGTCAGCTCGGTGTTTCCCCTGGGGATAACCTTACCTGCTAGAAGATCTCCTTTTATTCATATATTCTGATATGAGTCATGATCACCCCCTGCTTGCTAGAGTGGGAGAAAAATTATAGTTTGGTTTGATTAATTTTCTTTGCTTCGATAACAAATGAAAAAAAAATGTAACATACAATAAATAATAAATGAAATAAGCTCAAATTATGAATCAAATTTATGCTTGTGTTGTGAGTGCACATATTAAAAAAAAAATCTCACTCAACTTTACTCATATATATAGAAATTAACAAAATACATACGAATTAATATTATGAAATATGCTAAAACTAGGCTTGGACCCATTGGATTCAATAGGTAAATTGTTCTAAATGAATTCAACTATTATTTTATTTTAAAATAAAATAATTAATTTAAACACTAATATATTTATATTTTATATAGCTTATTGATTCGCTAGAAAAGAATTTTTTTGGTCTATCTTCTCAATCTTCTCCCTTCGACACTTCTTTTTTAATAAGGTGTGGTAGTTGTGTATTTTCTTTGAATCAAGTGCATTTGATGTGTGGAGTGTGCATATCAAGTTTGGAGGTAAAATATTTTTGGGAATGGCTTGCACAACTAGCCAGTGCAATATTGGCATAATCATACAAGTATACATTCCTCTTACCAAGAGAAGGAAAATTATACGGCTAGCCAGTGCAACATTTGTATAGATGTACAAGTTTGTGATTGTTTTACCAAGATAAAGAAAGTTGCACTGCCAGGCTGTGCAGAGTTGGCACTATTGTGCCACGATACTCTAATCTCATTTTTAATCATATTTCCTCATGTCTCTAGCACGTCTTTTGGTTATCTTTATTATTAACTCATAGAGAGAGATCGAGAGAGAAGTTTTAGGGCTTTGATATGTCCACTCACATCATCAATTATCTATTTGATTTGATTAATTCAGATATTGAGAATCCATTATAATCATCTTTATTTTGTAATTCGTTGATTGATTAATATACCAATCCGTCTTTTCTCGCTAGTGGATTTAGGTTGATTTGACAGAGCCACATAAATTTTTATGTCCTTGATTTACTTTATACTTTCTCGATTGATTTAATTTAAATTTTGGTAGTCAAGTATTTTCTAATTATACTATGATTCAAATTTAATCTTTGTTCGATCTATTCTGCGTTCCATAACAAGTGGTGTCAAAGTGGGTTAATTAGTATATGCAATCATTCCAATTTAGCGATGGAAACAAAATTTGATATTTAGAAATTTAATAGGTTGGTTGACTTTAGTTTGTGGAAATTAAAGATTCGGGCAATTTTGATTTAGTGTAGTTTACATATTATGTTGGATAGAATGGTGAAGAAGCTAATAACAATGTCACATGAACAATTGGATGAACTTGATTTGAAGGCTATGTTAATGTCTAGTTATGGTTGTTAAATAAAGTTCTCCATGAAGTTTTTAATGATACGACCACTATAGGTTTTTGGCTAAAATTGGAGTCATTGTATATGACGAAGAATGAAACAAATCATCTACTATTGAAGAGTAGATTAAATAATCTTAGCATTTAGGAAGGTAATCCTTTAAAGACTCAATTGGATGAATTTTCATCAATTGTCATGGATTTATAGGGTTTTTATGAGGATGTTAATGACGAGGATCTTGCTATTATTCTGTTATTTTCTTTAACGTCATCGTATAAGCCCTTTCGTGAAACTAGTTTATATGGTCATGATGATTTAACTCTTGATGATGTTAGAGACATCTTAGTGCAAAGAGACTTGATTGATACACAGTTAACATCGAAGCCTGTTGATTCACCAAGTGATGGTTTATTTGTGCATAGTAGAACCATGAAAAAAGGTTTTGGTTCTGGTTAAGGTGGTGGTAAGTAGAATGGTAGAATTAAGTCTAGATCAAACAAAAATAAGATCTATATTTACTAGCATAAGAAGGGCCACATAAAATCTAAATTTTGGAAGCTTAAGAAGAAGAACCAACGTACTTCAGTTCATGATAACAAATATAAAAAAAATCCTACTGGAGATGATTTTACAGGTGATAATGGGGATCTTGATGTGTTGATTGCTATTATTGATACGATTGATGATAGGACTTATAGGATTATGGATTCTTGTTGCTCATACCATAAGTGTCCTTATCTTGATTTTTTTCCTACCTATGATTTCGTTGATGGTTGGAAAGTGTTAATGGGTAATAATGCTATATGTAAGGTTGTTGGCATTGGTATTATTAGAATCAAGATGTATGATGGAGTGATTAGAACTTTATTGAATGTCTAGCATGATCCTGATCTCAAGAAGAATCTTATCTCTTTGAGCACTTTCGATGCTAATGGGTGCAATTTTTCTGTTATAGGTGCACTTTGGTCCTTATAAGGGGTAAGAAAGTTGACACTCTATATGTTTTACAAGGCATTACAGTGGCTGACTCTGCAGATGTATCATTATCTTCATCATTATCAATTGTGAAAAATGTGGACTGAAAGGATCTAAACCAAAAATTGAAATTAAGAAGATTATAAACAATTAAGGATTTAATAACAAGATAGAACAATTGAGAAAAAAGTAAAGATCTTTATTCATTCTCTTGTGTAACTGTAGGATGATTAAATTAATTAATTAATTAATTACATAAATCTATAATTCTCTTTGGATGGAGAATTCTATAAAGAAGAAGAAGAAGAAGAAGAAGAAGAAGAAGAAGAAGAAGAAGAAGAAGAAGAAGAAGAAGAAGAAGAAGAAGAAGTTGGGTTGCACGACTTGATGGCTAGGGTTTCATCATGTCTTCTTTTATAGAAGACAAAACCATGCGGAAAAAAACAATGTGTTTTGAAAAAAAACATGGTCTGTGTTTAGGAAACGTAGAACCCTAGTATTTATTTCTTTATGTTTGAATTTTTCCTAAAATACATCAAATATTTCACTAAGAAACACGGTATGTGTTAATTAACACATGACCTTTGTGTTTTTCATAAACTTCACATTCTATACACTTCTCCAACACCTATAAAAATCAACACAATATTATGTTGTGCTCAAATGCCCTGTTAAAACACATAATTGTCCACCTTGATGCAGTATTTATGATGCATGACATTTTAATACCTCTATAAAAAACCCTAGCCCAATTTTAATACCCCAAATTGAGCGAAATGCTAAAAGGATTGATTTGGCTACTTATATCAACATGGTATACCATTATTTTGGTAATTCTATCCTAAGAACTCCACAGTTAAGCATGTTGGCCATGGAATAATTTTTAGGATTGTTAACCCTCCTAGAAAGTTTTGGAAATTTTCTAAAATTTTCTTGGAAAGTGCGTGAGTGAGAACAATGCATACTAAAAAGACTCATGTTGATCCATGGAGCCAGCCGATCAATCCGAAAGTACTCCAAGGTAGCCCTCGCATGGTTGTATCGACTCAAGGTATTACAAATGATATCAAAGCGAAACCGCAACCATGTGCTGAACTTGGATGAGCCAACCAATTGCCTAGCGGGATAATTCTCGGGATAAACTGTAAAGATAGTTAGTGGTTGAGGTGCCCGAAAGTACTCCAAGGTAGCCCTTGCGTGGTCGTATCAACGTGGGGTTTACACTAATAAATTGTCTCATGGCCTATGAACATCCATAAAGTCCGAGAAACACTCAAAATTACCCATGGTAAGTGCTTTGTTAGCATATCAGCTAGATTATCCAAAGTATCCACTTTCTCCAACACAAATTTACCTTCAGCAATAGTATCCCAGATAAAGTGATATCTGATGTCAATGTGCTTCATTCGATGATGGAAATAATTTTAATTCTTAGTTAAATAGATTTCATTTTAGCTATCATTACGAACAACAAGAGCACCATGACCAAACCCCAACTCTCGTACTAAACTACCAAGCCACAAGGCTTCCTAAAAAGCCTCTATTATAGTTATATAATCTGCCTTAGTAGTGGACAAGGTTGTCATCTTCTATGAGGAAGACCTTAAGCTAATAGTTGAACCAGCAAGACAAAAAACATATCCATTAGTAGATCTCCTTCTATCAAGATCTTCTCCATAATTAGAGCCCACGAACCCAACCAATGAATCAATTGACCTCCCATACTCAATACAAGCTGATATAATTCCCTTTAAGTACCTAAGGATCTACTTCACTACTTTCTAGTGAGCCTCTTCTGCATTTGTCATATATCAACTTATAAACTGACAACTTGAGCAATATCAGGTCAGGTACACACCATAACGTATATGATACAACCAACAACATTTGAATATGAAAAAATTACCATAAACTCCTATTCCTCTTTGGATTTGGGATCATCCAAAGCAAAAAATCTAATGTGAGTAGCCAATGGAGGGATCACTGTCTTCTAATCCATCATATGTAATCTCTCTAGCACCTTGTTCACATAGGGTTCCTATGACAAGTAAAAATTTTTCTACTCATAGTTTCTAATGATTTCCATGTCAAGGATCTTCTTTGTAGATCCAAGATCCTTCATCTCAAACTTACTCTTGAGCATTGTCTTTACCTTATCAATATCAGACATATCTTTTGCTACCATAATCATATCATCAATATATAACAACATATTCATAAGAGAGCCACCCTCCATCTCCTTCAAGTACACATCTATCATACACACTCATTGAGAAACTAAGCTAAAGCATAAACTTATTAAATCATTTACATCACTATCTAGGAGATTGCTTTATACCTTATAATGACATCTTCAACAAGAATAAAAGATCATGCATCCCCTCAATCGCAAATCCATCAGGTTGTCACATGTAAATCTCCTTATCAAGCTTACCATGCAAAAATGCAGTTTTAACATCCAATTACACCAACTAAAAATTATGCATAGCCACTAGTGCAAGCAAGGTATGAATAAATGTATTTCTTATAGCTTGGACTATAGGAGAAAATGCCTTTTTACAGTCTATGCCTAGTACCTGATTGAATCCATGTGGAACTAAATGAGCTTTATACCTTGGTCTCTCAACTCTTAGTTCTCCCTGTTTGAACTTTTACACCCACTTACAATTAATAATCTTTTTCTTTCTTAGTACCTCCAAAAGTTCTCATGTCTACTTCTTCAGTAAGGGTTCTATTTCCTCTTCCATAACAACACACCACTCAGAAGAATCATTACGCTCAATAACCTTTGACAATGATGATGGCTCATGCATATCAATAATAATCTTTACACTAGATAAAGCATAGCCAAATAATTCTTCATAATTATACCTGATCGAAGGCTTAAAATCCTTCATGCTTTACCTAAAGTAGTTCCTCTTTTCTCCACCTGTTACCCTGATCCACCCACTTTAAGAATATTGGGTCTATTAGAAGGGTCTCTACCATCCAACTCAACCTCTACCTAGCCCAAAGCACTATACTACTCCACCTTCTTAGAGACATCAACAAAAGACTCATTTTTCTAGAGGAACATATACTCATTGAAGACAACATCCCTGCTAGTCAAGAACTTAGATTCAGCTAAGTCCTATAACCTATACCCCTTCACTCTAGATGTAAAGCTAATGAAGATACACTTCTTGGCACTAGGCTTAAGTTTACCATCATTCACATAAGCATAAATAGAGAAACCAAAGATATGTAAATAAGAGTAATCAGTTGGCTTAGTAGACCACAAATCCTCAACTATATTCAACTCAGTGGACATAGTTGGTAGATCGATTCACTAGGTATGCTACCATGTGAACCACCTCAACCTAAAACTCTCTATCTAACCCTTCTTGTGATAAAATACATCGATCCTTCTCCAATAGGGTTTTGTTCATTTGCTCAGCAACCCAATTCTATTATGGTCTCCCAACATAGGTGTGGTGTCTCCCTATCCCATGTTTTGGCAGAAATTAGTAAAACTCTATTCAATAAAATCAAGACCATTATATATCCGGATACCCTTAAATTGCCTCCCATTCTACTTCTCTATCAAGGTATTTTGGCATTTGAAAACACCACACACATTATTCTTATGCTTTAATAAATAAATATATACCTTTCTAGAGAAGTTATCAATAGCTATATATAAGTACCGCAAACAACCTTTGGAAACCACTATCGTTGGACCCCCAAATCTAAATATATAGATTCAAGATGCCCTCACGTACTATGCTTAGTTGCTGAAAAGCTAATCCTCTCCTGCTTGCTAAATATAGTGCTCACAAAAATCCATATTACATGTACTTTATTCATCCAGTAGCCCCTCTTAGAGAGCTTAGGCAAACCCTTGATACTCTTGTGTCACATTCTTATATGCTAAAGTCTCATAACATCCGAGTCTGATAACCTCGGTAATGTCATAGTAGCTTTCCCCACAATAGTGGAATCAACTAACTCATACAATGTTCCAACCTGCTTCCTCATCATTACCACCACATTCCCTTTTATAACTATCAAGGTACTATTTTTAATAACACTGATATCCATTACAATCTAAGGAACTCAAAGAGATGAGGTTCTTGGTCATCTCTGAGATATGTCTCATGTTGGGCGGTGTCCTAACCACATCGTCATGCATCCTCTAGGGATGTAAAAGGGGTGGGTACCCCTATACCCGTACCTGATACTCGATAAATATATTATACCTGGATCTGTATCCGTATCCGAATGGATATCCGTTAATATATTTATATCCGTATTCGTTGGATATCCGTTACCCGACAGAAAATCCGTTACCTATTTAAATTATCCAATGGATATTACCTGACGGATAAATCTGTTACCCATTTATATTTTTACTTAACCTATCATATATTATGTATGATATATAAAATCTATAATTTCAAGCAAACAACCTATTATTTAAAGATCAAATTTTGAACCTGCTCCAACAAGTTTAAATTTTCAATCTGCTCCAACAAATCCATATTATCAATATCACCATTCACCAAACTATCAAATAATAAAACAATCAATAATAATATAAGTTTAGTTTAAAAACACCATAGCCAATAATATTTGTTTATACAAATACTTCCACAAATAAAACTGAAATCAATAACCACTAAAACAGAATAATATAATTTTGATTAGCTAAAAATAGCATCAAGAAGAAGTTGTTCATTTTGAGCTCCGAAAATTCCATATCACCATTCACCAATTTGTCTTTCCATCTTCAACCTCCATATCTTATGGCTTATGCATTCATCTAAATAATAAAGAAAAAAACATAAATAGTTTAAATAAGTAAGTATAATCAAATATTTTAATCAATAATAATATTTATGACAAGTTTTACCTCATACTCACTAACATCTAAGTTGGATTCGTCATTTTGCAAGGTAAACCTATGATAAGTTGAGTTCGCAGTACCATCATTATCTAACAAAAACAAAAAATTAGAACATTAGAATTAAACAAATATAATAATAGATATATTATAATTGTTTAAACATCAAATAAGTTCCACGTGAATATGTTTAATTATGGTGCATGGAGAGGCGATAAATCACGCCAACAGTTTCATAACCAATATACCATGCACTACCATTCGGAGACGGCTTCCGGTTTTTAATTCTAATAGCAATTTATTAACACCAAAATTTGTTAATAGATCTACGAACTGCTCCAAAATAAAATAAAATAATTTAATTTAATTCATCGTGAACCCTCACATACATTCGGATATGAGAAATATGTTAGGAAAATCAAAATCCACCACTAGATTAGGTCGTAATATAATATTTATTTCTAAGTTATCTTTTAATCGTGAGAAAGAGATCGACCAAGTTGCACACCAAAAGCAGGTCTATACACCTTATATTACTTCCCTTAATTAATTAATACGACAAAGCGCCAATATTAACCCTATTAAATACTAGCAGTATAGCAGCAACAAGCGGCTCCTATATTTAACTAGATTTAATGCATTAAGTGTAAGTGGAAGGCTGTCAATCTAAGTACCCATACTAGTACAAAAAGCATGTCTAGCTGTATTTCCTTTCCTTGACCCACACGTATCGAAACGTTTTACCACTTCGGTTAGAATCACAAAACGATTAGGTGAATTGTTATCTAATCTAGCTGCAATTTATACATATAAATTATAGTATATTTAGATGGCCACCTAGCAGGCAAATAATCCTACATACTGTCACTTATGAGGAACCAGAACAAGGCATGCACCAAATAAACTATACTTGACAGAATCATACATATAAACGATAGCAATTAACATAGAGTCAAGAAACAATCTCACGAAACAAAGAAAATAAAATTATAATTCAAATCATAATCTAGGGTTTCAATTCATTCCCTAACAATAAATATTCAGCCAACCATAATTAAAGAATTAATTACACAAAAATATATATCTAAAATATAAATTAAAAATAAGAGAAAGAAATAACCGGAATTAATTTTGGATAAAAGATCAATAATTTATTCAGATAAAAATTAATTTTATCTGAAATAAATTCTACCGGTATAAATTCTTCTCTAATTTTTCTTCTCTCTCGGCTTTGATTTCAGTGTAACAATTCTTTTTCTTTTTCTTTTATTCTTCCGACTGACAGGGCTGATGGATGATGCGTCGCTGCCTCAGATCCCGTGCGTCGTCCTGCGTTGAGGCTTCGACCTGTGCCTCGATTTCTGTCCTTCGCGGTTAGCCCGAGCCGTGAAGGCTCTAGCCTCTCGCTCTATAGCTCTTCCAGATGCACCCTATGTCTCTCTTTCTCGTTTGACCGAGCCTTTTAAAGGCTCAGTAGCACCTCCTCTGTCTTGCCGCTCTGCCGCACTTATTTATTGTCGTTCGTGCCACGTCAGCCCTCGTCAAACTTTCGTTTCTCATTTCGTGTGGCACCTCAGCTTCCGTTCTTCTTTTCTTTTGTGCCTCCACGTTAGCCCTATGCTGACTTTTCTTCCTCGATTCTTTTTCTTCTGCCGGTTGATAGCTGTTCGACTTCATTTGGTTTGCTTTTTGGGGGCCTTTGGGCCTTCGGCCTTTGGCCGTTGGTCCAAAGGTCCAATCTCTCTTTTTTTTTTTAATTTTCTTTTATTTAAAAACAATACCTGCAAAATAAAATTCAATAAATATTAATAAATAATATTTTATTCTAAATTTACTTAATTTATATCATTTTAGCTCAAATAATAAAATTTATGCAATTTTTACCACTTAAGCATAAAACAATAATTATTCCCCTATATTAGTTAAATAAACTACCAAAAACTAAGATTATAAGGGTATAAAATGTGTCAAAATATGAACTCATCACACCCCCACATTTAGCTTCTTGTGTAACACCCCCAAAATTCACTCCTGAAAAAAAAAATTTTTGAAAGGATAAAGCGGAAGCTAGAAGTGAATCTGAGGAATGTTACCGCCACATCTAACACAAGATAAATGTCCACCATCTATCTCATGCTAGATGCAAGGCTAAAACCTGTCAAACAAACTTTAAACATCAATGCCGTAAGGATAAACTCCCATAAGGAGATATCCACAGGCAGATGGCAAGTGAATCAATTCACTAAATAAAATCATCGCTGAATTGATCAGCGGAACCTGTGAAATAAATCCGAATTTTAAAAGCTTACCAGAGTACGAGAAATGAAAGTTAATTACAATACCCTTAATATATCAAATACAATACTTGAAACTCCCAAAAATAAATACAGTTAAACCAGACAAATCCCGACGGATCAAATTCCGGATTGTCTAATCTCTCAAGCCAAGTCTTCCACCCAAATAAAATATCTGAACTCAAACCTGCACAAGAAGTCTGCTCCCCACCATCAGTGGATCATCACAGGACCCATTCAATCAAGGTAGCATCAGTACGGGTCCAGTACTGAGTAAATCAATACTACCAAACTCATGGAAGGAAGCATAAACACATAAGATACAAGCGTACAAGAAATCACGATAGCATGCTAAGTAACACTAATCTAACAATCCAATGATAATCATTATTACATCTAATTTTATTTATTTACGATGAGTTCAGGGACCCCACTATTCTTAAACCGGTGGAACGGTCTGAAGCACCTCTCGGGGACAACACACCCGAGCCACTATTATCATCCGGTGGAACGGATCCTACACCTCTCAGGGCAAAACGCTCCTGAGCCACTATTCTGAACCGGTGGAACGGCTTGAAGCACCTCTCGGGGACAACACACCCGAGCCACTATTATCATCCGGTGGAACGGATCCTACACCTGGTCCTGACTCACGTAATCTTCCACTTTAAATAATTAATGTCTTATTCATTACCTAATTCATACCATATTCTTTTTCACGATGAGTATAGGGCCCCACTATTCTTAATCCGGTGGAACGGACTGAAGCACCTCTCAGGGACAAGTCACCTGAGCCACTATTATCATCCGGTGGAACGGATCCTACACCTCTCAGGGCAAAACGCTCCTGAGCCACTATTCTAAACCGGTGGAACGGCTTGAAGCACCTCTCGGGGACAAGACACCCGAGCCACTATTATCGTCCGGTGGAACGGACCCTACACCTCGGCCCAACTCACGTGATCTTCCACTTTAAGTTATTAATATCTTATTCCAAGATTTTAACCAACCATAAATCAGGCCCACATAAATAATTCCATGGCGTAAAGATACAACATAAGGTATCAAATAGTTTCAAATCCATACTCAACCATTCACATACTCAAATACATATCATATTCAACATCATATTAACACACATTTGCATTAAGGCTATAAACTTGTACATACATGCAATTACCACACAGAACACAACATCCACTTGACATAATTAATTGATCAATAAGCATAGTTATCACCTTCCACTCGTAACAGAAATACATCCAGATTCTATCTTAAGTAAAGGTAAGTAATGACTTACCTCAGTCCGAAGCTAGCTAAGCAAATTGAGAAAGAGGGAGAGCTATCAAAAGCTCAACAATCCACGAGAACGTTTTCCTAGATCGCCGATAGAAATCGAAACTAGGTTAGAAACCATTTCATCCATTAATAGTTCACATGTTATAACAAAATCCGGACAACTCTTGCTAAAATATATAAATTGACGGTTCGGAAATGTAATTAAATATATTCTAATATAAATTGTATAGTCAATTGAATAAAACGACCCGATTACACAATCCAATTTGGACCCGTAAGAGTTTTGACCTAAAAATCCAATTCCGATTAATTACGTACCATTTTCCCAAATCAACACTTCCGATATGAAATTTAATACATTTCAAACGATATTGTAAAATCAATTGAGCGGAACGACTCAATTACGCAACCCAATTTCAATACACACGAATTTTGACCTAGAAATCAAATTCCGATTGATTCCGCATAAATTTCTCAAATTGACGGTTCCGACATGAAATTAGATACATTTAAAAACATATTGTATAATCAATTTATCCAAAATCGCCAAATTGGACGGATCCGAAAAATTTGGGCATAACCCGGCCTAAAATTCAATTTCCCAAATTTTCAACACAAACCATACAATTAACATATCCAAATCAATCTTACAGCACATATATACATAATACAACAATTAATTTAGCTTATCACAAGCTAAATCACACTCAATTAATCAAATTCAATATTAGGGTTTTCGGAAATTTATACCCAACGAAATCAGTAAAAATCGGAGCAAGGAGGGCTGGGGAAGCTTCGTCGGAGGCCGGAGGTGGCTCGCCGGTGGTCAGTGACGCTCGCCGGTGACCGGGCGATGGCGGCGCAGCCTGCGTTTGCTGCTCGTCGCTGCTGCGGCGCGCGGTTGCTGCCGCCTTCTTCGGCTGCTGTGCGTGGCTGCTGGGCGCGGCTGGTGGCGGTCAGTCGCGTCGCCTGTTGTGGCCGGCGGTGGCTGGCGAGCGATCGACGAAGGAGGAGCAGGGAGAGGGAGGTCGGGGCAGGGGTTTCTGCGCAGGGAGCAGAGCACAGGGGAGTCGGGAAAGGGAAATAGAAGAGAAGGGAGAGAGGAGGGAAAAGGAAAAGAAGAGGGGGGGTCCGACGGTTGGGTTGGGTTTTTTTTTTTTTTTTTTTTTTTTTTTTTTTTTTTTTTTTTTTCACAAATACAATAATAAAATGAAATACTAATTATCTAAAATTCATTAAACAAAAATTATTTCATAAGATTCCGAAAGCTTAAAATTAATAAAAAGCTATATAAAGAACTTCGGAAACATTTTCGGAAAAACTTACTAACGAACATAAAAATTTGTATTATTTACGGAAATATATTATAAGACCTCGAAATAATATTTAAAAGCATAAAAGTAAATATTTAAATTAAATTCTAATAAACCGAGACTAATTTAAATAATTCCCGAAATCGATTTTCCGTAAACCAAAAATCGTAAAACGGAAGAAAATTAATTCCGGAAAGAAATTCACAAATAAACTCCGAAAATCTTTTTAATTTAAAACTTCCCGAAGATATTAACGATTTTTAAAAACGAATAAATTTAAAGTCGGAAATATTTTCTACGGATAAAATTATTAAAATAACTTTAACTATTTAAACTGAAATTTTATAATTTAAATAATATATTTCGTTAACGAAATATAACTCCAAAATAAAGTCGTAATCACACGACGAAGTTATAATCGAAAACGAATCTAAAATATTAAAAATCAAAACACGAGAAAGAAAGGAAATACATATTTTTAACCGAAAATCGAAATCATAAGAATATAATAAAATCATGGTCGTGAACGAATTCATCTAAAATGATTCGCAACGACAACAATTAATTAAATTCAAATATGAATTCGAAATCGTCGATAAATCCATAAAACGAATCGAAATTAAAATAATTAAATATTTACATCAAATTACGCTAATAAAATCATTAGGCTTAATAAAATTAGGTTTCAAAATCCGGGGTATTACATTACTACCCCCTTAAAAAGGAACTTCGTCCCCGAAGTTCGGGAAAACCTAAGTAGCGGAAACTTGACAAAACGATTGAATAAAGCATTAACCACAATAAATAGGTTAAAAGTAAATCCGAAGAAAAGTAAAACGATGTTTTACAAAACTAAACCAAACAAAGTCGAATCAAAACAAGGCATAGGAGGTGAAATAAAAGAAGAAGAATCGATGTTTAGCAAATTAAATACAATAGAATTCAAACAAGAAAGAATGACATATTTAAAGTCAAAACAAGTTACAGAAAAATATTATTCTTTAAAATAAGGTCTTACAAAAGAATAACAAAAAGTATAACGTGAAGCTCAAATAGAATAAAGGAATGAAAATTTTGAAGATTGCACACTCTAACAATACAACTAATACATCATATGCACATAAAACTTTTCACAATGAGTTATTCCTATAACATCATACAAGAAAACAAGGCTAGCACTTAGATCAATGACTCATAAAAGATTCTCATAAACATCAACCACATACACCTAGGTCAAAGGAAATTTCTAAACTCAAAACACTCCACTAACGAGCTTCCTAATCTACGCTACAACCATGATAGTCTAGACACTAAAATTCAAAAATGCTACTACTATAACAACTATAGCATTCAAAGCCCAAAATTTTTTATTTATCTATTTATTTATTTATTTATTTATTTATTTATTATTTTGACTATTCGTTAATAGTTCTCATACAAGATAAAACTTAATACATTATCATTCACCAACAACTAGAAAAGAAAATATACATATTTTACAAGGAAGGATTCTCATACATTAATGTTGAAATTACCAACATGAAATACAAAACCGAAGCAACATGTAAATAAATGCTAATTAGCAGAAAATTAAAATATACACATATAATGAAAGTCATACAAAATTATTAAAGTCACTAGAGCAATTTGGGCACCCTACACACTGCTTATTAAAACTAACACCTCCATCTAAACATCAACATTATCATTATTATTATCACAATTCTAGGTTTCTCCCAATTGAAAATGACACATCTATTTAAACATCACTATCAGGGTTACAAACCTGAGTTTCTTACAACTCCAAAAATTAAAACAACTCAATAAAAGTATATTACAATTTATGTCATATCATACTATATCAGGCAAGGTATACATTAAGGGTTTTTTTTTTTTTTTTTCCGCCAAACTTACAAGACTAGGGTTAACCTAGTGGGGTCACTACCCCCTTAAGGGCAAACTTATTACAAAGCGATAATAATTACAACACATAAAATTTCAGAGTTAACACAAGTCAAGCATGTAAAATAACAAGTAACCATATTCAAAGACATAATTACAACAGCAAATCACAAGGCTACTTACACTACCCAATTACACTATCCTCACAAGCTAATCCGGATTTAAAATTCACTTGAACAAAGGTAAATACATTTTCAGTTAAAACATTTAGGATCGTGAGAACCGAATCTCTAACCGAAACCCAATTCTCAACAACCAAAAGCTTTGATACCAACTTGTAACACCCCCAAAATTCACTCCTGAAAAAAAAAATTTTGAAAGGATAAAGCGGAAGCTAGAAGTGAATCTGAGGAATGTTACCGCCACATCTAACACAAGATAAATGTCCACCATCTATCTCATGCTAGATGCAAGGCTAAAACCTGTCAAACAAACTTTAAACATCAATGCCGTAAGGATAAACTCCCATAAGGAGATATCCACAGGCAGATGGCAAGTGAATCAATTCACTAAATAAAATCATCGCTGAATTGATCAGCGGAACCTGTGAAATAAATCCGAATTTTAAAAGCTTACCAGAGTACGAGAAATGAAAGTTAATTACAATACCCTTAATATATCAAATACAATACTTGAAACTCCCAAAAATAAATACAGTTAAACCAGACAAATCCCGACGGATCAAATTCCGGATTGTCTAATCTCTCAAGCCAAGTCTTCCACCCAAATAAAATATCTGAACTCAAACCTGCACAAGAAGTCTGCTCCCCACCATCAGTGGATCATCACAGGACCCATTCAATCAAGGTAGCATCAGTACGGGTCCAGTACTGAGTAAATCAATACTACCAAACTCATGGAAGGAAGCATAAACACATAAGATACAAGCGTACAAGAAATCACGATAGCATGCTAAGTAACACTAATCTAACAATCCAATGATAATCATTATTACATCTAATTTTATTTATTTACGATGAGTTCAGGGACCCCACTATTCTTAAACCGGTGGAACGGTCTGAAGCACCTCTCGGGGACAACACACCCGAGCCACTATTATCATCCGGTGGAACGGATCCTACACCTCTCAGGGCAAAACGCTCCTGAGCCACTATTCTGAACCGGTGGAACGGCTTGAAGCACCTCTCGGGGACAACACACCCGAGCCACTATTATCATCCGGTGGAACGGATCCTACACCTGGTCCTGACTCACGTAATCTTCCACTTTAAATAATTAATGTCTTATTCATTACCTAATTCATACCATATTCTTTTTCACGATGAGTATAGGGCCCCACTATTCTTAATCCGGTGGAACGGACTGAAGCACCTCTCAGGGACAAGTCACCTGAGCCACTATTATCATCCGGTGGAACGGATCCTACACCTCTCAGGGCAAAACGCTCCTGAGCCACTATTCTAAACCGGTGGAACGGCTTGAAGCACCTCTCGGGGACAAGACACCCGAGCCACTATTATCGTCCGGTGGAACGGACCCTACACCTCGGCCCAACTCACGTGATCTTCCACTTTAAGTTATTAATATCTTATTCCAAGATTTTAACCAACCATAAATCAGGCCCACATAAATAATTCCATGGCGTAAAGATACAACATAAGGTATCAAATAGTTTCAAATCCATACTCAACCATTCACATACTCAAATACATATCATATTCAACATCATATTAACACACATTTGCATTAAGGCTATAAACTTGTACATACATGCAATTACCACACAGAACACAACATCCACTTGACATAATTAATTGATCAATAAGCATAGTTATCACCTTCCACTCGTAACAGAAATACATCCAGATTCTATCTTAAGTAAAGGTAAGTAATGACTTACCTCAGTCCGAAGCTAGCTAAGCAAATTGAGAAAGAGGGAGAGCTATCAAAAGCTCAACAATCCACGAGAACGTTTTCCTAGATCGCCGATAGAAATCGAAACTAGGTTAGAAACCATTTCATCCATTAATAGTTCACATGTTATAACAAAATCCGGACAACTCTTGCTAAAATATATAAATTGACGGTTCGGAAATGTAATTAAATATATTCTAATATAAATTGTATAGTCAATTGAATAAAACGACCCGATTACACAATCCAATTTGGACCCGTAAGAGTTTTGACCTAAAAATCCAATTCCGATTAATTACGTACCATTTTCCCAAATCAACACTTCCGATATGAAATTTAATACATTTCAAACGATATTGTAAAATCAATTGAGCGGAACGACTCAATTACGCAACCCAATTTCAATACACACGAATTTTGACCTAGAAATCAAATTCCGATTGATTCCGCATAAATTTCTCAAATTGACGGTTCCGACATGAAATTAGATACATTTAAAAACATATTGTATAATCAATTTATCCAAAATCGCCAAATTGGACGGATCCGAAAAATTTGGGCATAACCCGGCCTAAAATTCAATTTCCCAAATTTTCAACACAAACCATACAATTAACATATCCAAATCAATCTTACAGCACATATATACATAATACAACAATTAATTTAGCTTATCACAAGCTAAATCACACTCAATTAATCAAATTCAATATTAGGGTTTTCGGAAATTTATACCCAACGAAATCAGTAAAAATCGGAGCAAGGAGGGCTGGGGAAGCTTCGTCGGAGGCCGGAGGTGGCTCGCCGGTGGTCAGTGACGCTCGCCGGTGACCGGGCGATGGCGGCGCAGCCTGCGTTTGCTGCTCGTCGCTGCTGCGGCGCGCGGTTGCTGCCGCCTTCTTCGGCTGCTGTGCGTGGCTGCTGGGCGCGGCTGGTGGCGGTCAGTCGCGTCGCCTGTTGTGGCCGGCGGTGGCTGGCGAGCGATCGACGAAGGAGGAGCAGGGAGAGGGAGGTCGGGGCAGGGGTTTCTGCGCAGGGAGCAGAGCACAGGGGAGTCGGGAAAGGGAAATAGAAGAGAAGGGAGAGAGGAGGGAAAAGGAAAAGAAGAGGGGGGGTCCGACGGTTGGGTTGGGTTTTTTTTTTTTTTTTTTTTTTTTTTTTTTTTTTTTTTTTCACAAATACAATAATAAAATGAAATACTAATTATCTAAAATTCATTAAACAAAAATTATTTCATAAGATTCCGAAAGCTTAAAATTAATAAAAAGCTATATAAAGAACTTCGGAAACATTTTCGGAAAAACTTACTAACGAACATAAAAATTTGTATTATTTACGGAAATATATTATAAGACCTCGAAATAATATTTAAAAGCATAAAAGTAAATATTTAAATTAAATTCTAATAAACCGAGACTAATTTAAATAATTCCCGAAATCGATTTTCCGTAAACCAAAAATCGTAAAACGGAAGAAAATTAATTCCGGAAAGAAATTCACAAATAAACTCCGAAAATCTTTTTAATTTAAAACTTCCCGAAGATATTAACGATTTTTAAAAACGAATAAATTTAAAGTCGGAAATATTTTCTACGGATAAAATTATTAAAATAACTTTAACTATTTAAACTGAAATTTTATAATTTAAATAATATATTTCGTTAACGAAATATAACTCCAAAATAAAGTCGTAATCACACGACGAAGTTATAATCGAAAACGAATCTAAAATATTAAAAATCAAAACACGAGAAAGAAAGGAAATACATATTTTTAACCGAAAATCGAAATCATAAGAATATAATAAAATCATGGTCGTGAACGAATTCATCTAAAATGATTCGCAACGACAACAATTAATTAAATTCAAATATGAATTCGAAATCGTCGATAAATCCATAAAACGAATCGAAATTAAAATAATTAAATATTTACATCAAATTACGCTAATAAAATCATTAGGCTTAATAAAATTAGGTTTCAAAATCCGGGGTATTACATCTTGCTTGTCCTCAAGCAAGTTATTACTCTAAATAAATAAAATTTAATTAACTAGCCATTTTCGTAGGTCTCACGATTACACTTAGCATGTGCAACAAGCCCTTTAAACCCCTAGGTCACCCATCGAGGACGGGTAAGGTCTCGTGAGGGTTTCGCAGATGATATACCCACAAAATCACACACAAATAAAATAAAATAAAAACATACCTAACACCTAACACCCTTAACTATTTTTGTCTCAGAATCTTTTACTTTCAAATGTCAATATTAGCAATCAATCCAGATTCAGCATTGGAAAATTTAAATGATCAATTTCAACATATAGTTCACACATAAACATGACGAGTATGAATAGATCAATATTATGGATGAAAATCTACCACGCCTTAGTCACATCAAGATTCATCCTCACTATGGATACCCTCTATTTTTTCTCTTAGATTAATGGCTACAAATGTATAGAAACACTCATGTATGTGAGCTAAGATGATAAAGATAACAAACGACTCACATATATAAACAAAGAAGGCTCATATTCTTGTAGATAAAACCTCATGAAAGATATCAAATACTTGCCAAATGGACCGAACCATATGCTTAACTCTTGTGACTAATCTCCAACAGATCAAAGGCTGCTCATCTTAAGAATCAAATAGGACTTACTTATTGGTTGTAGCGGGGTTTAAGGTAAAGAAGGGTATGGAGTATTTAGGTGTGTGGTGCTAAAAGGATCAAGAGCTAGTGGAATCTAATAATTAGATGAAATATAAGCATAACTCCACATCAATGATTAATGATACACCTCTCCACCTTCACAATAAAATGTAACTTCAATAGAACTTTCTCAACATTGTCTCCATAGCTCCCTCTCTTCCTTATATCCTAACATTTTTTTTTCTTATTTTGTTTCCCTTTTTTTTCATTCATTCATTTTTTTTTCAATGGCATTTTTTTTTTCTGCACCAAACATAACCAATCCCCTTTCTTAGCATAAATATATATATTTCTTTCACATACACACATACACAACCACTCTTTATATCCATAACGATTTGATTTCCTTCCACTAGCTTTAAGCAAAGGTAAGGACATTAAGGCCCGAAGGTTATTCAATGTGGGTAATGAAAAAAAATATATGTTCCATGTATGGCTCAAAAGGGTTTCTATCGGGTGTACACCATGTATACACAAATTAGGTTAAGCTATTTGGTCATGTGATGGAAAATTTTCTAAGCTGCCTTTATCATTTTCTCAATCAGAGCATGTTTTGACTATAAGCTTCGACTAGCACAAGAGTAAGTTCTAGTAATCTCTATAGTCCATTACAAGATCTATGGCAAATAATTTGATCAAAGCAATTAAACATATATGAGGTTTACAAAGAAAATTTTGAAGCCAAGAAATAGTAGATGATTTTGTGTAATTTCGCTCAGAAAAAGAAGGTACATATGGTTCAAAAGCTCACTAAGGAATGTGACGAATCTCAACATGCCATGTCTGTGATTAGACAATCATACATATTCTTTCTCCATTCAAATTTAGGCACATAGATATGTGTTCCCTATATCGAAATCAATAAAAAATCTCCACTTACTTTATCTCGATTTCATGATACTCTTTGCATTAGATTTCAAAGATATACTCCTCATTGATTAGTTAAGGCTCCTATGACTCTAAAAACAATAAACACTCTAAAACTCTAAAAAAACTAAACACTCTAAAAAAAATATTTGAAACAAATTTTTTTTGACACGTACATAAAACAAATGCACCCCCACACTTAAATCACACATTGTCCTCAATGTGTAAACAACTAAAGAAACATGTAATTTAAAGTATGGAGATAAAAACTAAATAAATAAATAACTAAAGGATAGAAAACTCCCTTATGACATTGGGTTGCCTCCCAAGTAATGCTTGTTTTTATGTCTTCAGCCTGACATGATCTCAGTTTTTATCGTTCAAGGTGGATACGTCCACTTCAGAGCTGCTTCACCAAATCCTTCCTTGTGCTGATCATCTTTATCCTGCAAGGAAGAAAAAGATAAAATGTTACCTAGCATGGAATTTAAGCTCATGTGTAGAGAAAGAATGTTTTGCCCAATGTCCATGTACGGTAATCTCTCTATCGAAGGAACATATTTTCCCATCCTAAAATCTTTAAATACATCCTTCCAACATAACCTCTCATTTGGAGCATCACGCTTCTTATTAAATGTATCCAAGATGATTTGATTACTCTCTTCACTCTTGGATCCATATAACCTGCTAAAAGAGGAAAAACAAGGAGTGTGGTCAGCATAAATAAAATCAAAGTGGTTCAAAGGCTTACCTTGTGTCTTATGGTCATCTCCAAGCAAAAGTGGGGAATAAATGTTCAAAGATGGTAAATGGTAGGTGAAAGTGATAGTCTTGTCATCCATATACTTCTCTTTGTTCACTTGATCCTCATTTTGATGAGATTCTTCTTCTACTTTTATAATCTCTTCTTCCACTTGATCTTGCTTTTCAATGTTTTTCATGGAAACCTCCTCAACTAGCTCATCCTCACATTCAGACATGGCATCATCATCCTCATAACTCTGACTTGAATTTGGAATTGAAGTACTAGAGAGCTCTTTTTGTGCTTCTAATTGATTCATCAGGTTGACCATATAACCCATTTTCTCCTCTAGCACTGACACCCTTTCATTTTGCATAATCTGACTTTGCACCAGTTGATTTAGGTTGTTTGTCAATGCTTCAAAAATCTTATCTATTTTTTCTGAACTTGAGGGCTCTGAAACTGGAGAAGATTCTTGTTGAGGATATTGATAATGTTTTGACGTTTCATAATCACATGTGTAAGGGTCTTGATATGGCATTGAATAATGATCATTCATTTGCATTAGTTGATTTTGGCTTTCTGCCAACTGGTTTTGACCATTTATCTGTTCTTCAAGAAGCTTATCCATTTTTTCTGAACTTGAGGGCTCTGAAACTGGAGAAGATTCTTGTTGAGGATATTGATAATATTTTGAAGCTTCATATTCGCGCGTGTAAGGGTATTGATATGGAACTTGATACTGATCATTCATCTCCCATCCAAAGTTGGTTTGATGCCTCATTCCCAAATAGTATGTGCTTGTATAGGGATCATGTCCTTGAAAACCATTGAAGGATTGAGCATTGGATTGTGTCCATCCTCCTCCTCTCATAGCTTGTTCATGGTAAGCATATGGATTTCCTTGCGTATGACACACTCCACTTGTGTTAACAATTACAGTAGCTTTAGCAACCTGCAAAACTAGAGTAGTAAGTTTGTTAAGTTTATCTTCAAGACTACTCATACTTACCTCATTTACTCTTGCATTAGGATTCATGCAAAGTTGTCCAAAACTAAAGGATCCTCTCATAGCTACCTGAAAACACTAACACTTCAAAGGAAAATGTTAATAACAAAACACACCAAAAATCCTAAGAAAATACAAAAAAAAAACTAAAAGAAAAAATACAAAAACACAAAAAAAATAAAAACACACTAAAAATACTAGCAAAATAAAACTGAAGTTACCAATCCCCAGCAACGGCGCCAAAAATTGGTGTGGCCATAGCCGGCACGTAATTTAAACCCTCTTGTTGTCACTTGTAATACTGGTAAATAGGGTATCGTTCTAGGTCGGGGATTGAGAGGGTTCACCTCTATTTAACTAGCTTGAAAATAAAACTAAAACTAAAAATAAAAATCCTAAATAATATAAAATAAATGAATAAGAAAAATACTAATGGGGGTTGTAAAAATAATAATAAAATGAATAAATAAAATAAAATAAACTAATAATGAAAATAATGAGAAATAATGGGAAACCGCAGATATGAGAAATATGTTAGGGAAATTAAAATCCACCACTAGATTAGGTCGTAATATAATATTTATTTATAAGTCATCTTTTAATCGTAAGAAAGAGATCGACCAAGTTGCACACCAAAAGCAGGTCTATACACCTTATATTACTTCCCTTAATTAATTAATACGACAAAGCGTTAATATTAACCCTATTAAATACTAGCAGTATAGCAGCAACAAGCGGCTCCTATATTTAACTAGATTTAATGCATTAAGTGTAAGTGGAAGGCTGTCAATCTAAGTACCCATACTAGTACAAAAAGCATGTCTAGCTGTATTTTCTTTCCTTGATCCACACGTATCGAAACGTTTTACCACTTCGGTTAGAATCACAAAATGATTAGGTGAATTGTTATCTAACCTAGCTGCAATTTATACATATAAATTCTAGTATATTTAGATGGCCACCTAGCAGGAAAATAATCCTACATACTGTCACTTATGAGGAACCAGAACAAGGCATGCACCAAATAAACTATACTTGACAGAATCATACATATAAACGATAGCAATTAACATAGAGTCAAGAAACAATCTCACGAAACAAAGAAAATAAAATTATAATTCAAATCATAATCTAGGGTTTCAATTCATTCCCTAACAATAAATATTCAGCCAACCATAATTAAAGAATTAATTACACAAAAATATATATCTAAAATATAAATTAAAAATAAGAGAAAGAAATAATCGGAATTAATTTTGGATAAAAGATCAATAATTTATTCAGATAAAAATTAATTTTATCTGAAATAAATTCTACCGGTATAAATTCTTCTCTAATTTTTCTTCTCTCTCGGCTTTGATTTCAGTGTAACAATTCTTTTTCTTTTTCTTTTATTCTTCCGGCTGACAGGGCTGATGGCTGCTGCGTCGCTGCCTCGGATCCCGTGCGTCGTCCTGCGCTGAGGCTTTGACCTGTGCCTCGATTTCTGTCATTCGCGGTTAGCTCATGCCGTGAAGGTTCTAGCCTCTCACTCTGTAGCTCTTCCAGATGCGCCCTATGTCTATCTTTCCCGTTTGACCGAGCCTTTTAAAGGCTCAGTAGCACCTCCTCTTTCTTGCAGCTCTGCCGCACTTATTTATTGTCATTCGTGCCACGTCGGCCCTCGTCAAACTTTCGTTTCTCGTTTTGTGCGGCGCCTCAGCTTCCGTTCTTCTTTTCTTTTGTGCCTCCACGTCAGCCCTATGCTGACTTTTCTTCCTTGATTCTTTTTCTTCTGCCGGTTGATAGCTGTTCGACTTCGTTTGGTTTGCTTTTTGGGGGCCTTTGGGCCTTCGGCCTTTGGCCGTTGGTCCAAAGGTCCAATCTCTCTTTTTTTTTAATTTTCTTTTATTTAAAAACAATACCTGCAAAATAAAATTCAATAAATATTAATAAATAATATTTTATTCTAAATTTACTTAATTTATATCATTTTAGCTCAAATAATAAAATTTATGCAATTTTTACCACTTAAGCATAAAACAATAATTATTTCCCTATATTAGTTAAATAAACTACCAAAAACTAAGATTATAAGGGTATAAAATGTGTCAAAATATGAACTAATCAGATATCAATCAAGCATTATCCTTAGAAATATAACTGAATAAAAAATAAAGCAAATAATCAGAGAAACTCACCTAATTTTAGATGAGAAGATAGGATTGAGAACTGCAAGAAACTCAATTACTCGCGCACGCACCCAGGTCTTAGGAGAAGAAGAAGAAGAGAAGCTGACCAGGTGAAGTACGAGTGTGAAAAAAAAACGTCGCGTGACTCGTCAAAGGAAGCCGAACTGCCGATTTCCGTAGGCCCAAAGCTGGAAGCGGAAGTGCGTGCAGACTGCAGAGGTCGACTGCCGAAGGCCCGAAGGAAGGTCGAAGGAGATGCTCAGATGTAGGATGCTGGATGCAGCCGAAACTCGAAGTCGAACGGCAGAACGGGCGTGCAAATGAAAATATGGAATCCCTATTCCCTGTTTCCTGGCTCTATTAAATTCGAAGAAAGTAAATGGAAAAAAATTTTAAAAAAAAAAGAAAATAAAAAATTTTTTGTTTGATTGTTGGAAGAAATTTAGTAGAAAATTAAATTCTTGAAAAATATTTTTAGTATTTGAAGAAAAGTTGAATATTATTATTTAATTTTTTTTATATATTTATTAAAATTAAAATATTTTATTAATATATAAAAAAATTTCATAAAGTTTATAATAAAATTATAAAATTTGTATAAACTCAATATTAATAACAAATTTTTTTAGAAAAATTTTAATATATTATATGCAGAACGTGAAGTCCAAATCTTCACCTTAAAAATAAAATAAAATAAGTTTATCTGTTCATTGAGAAGCTTCTAGGACGTCATACGACGATAAATGAGAAAATAGTGTAAGGATGAATATTTGATTAGAAGAATATTCCGAGGCGTGGTACGACAATAGACGAGAAAGTAGAAAGACATTCGACGCAAACATAATATGGAGGCTAGATCAATCTTTGTCCGAATATTGCATATCCTTAATTCACGGGAAAAAAAACTTTGACGAGTCAATTAATTGCGCAGAGTAGT
Organism: Tamarix austromongolica; assembly: GCA_039764185.1. Taxonomy (NCBI): domain Eukaryota; kingdom Viridiplantae; phylum Streptophyta; class Magnoliopsida; order Caryophyllales; family Tamaricaceae; genus Tamarix; species Tamarix austromongolica. The sequence continues at coordinate 150,115,650 of CM077809.1, forward strand.
GAAGGTCAGAGGCAACACTGGTGGCATAAGAATACGGTGAATAGTTATGTTACAGCAACGTTTCACGGAAATGGGGACGGAAAAAAATGCAAAAACGTCATTTTTTAAAAATTTAAGAAATGGAGACAATAAGAAATGTCAAAAAAAATTATATATATATATTAAAATAAATTATATCTACTAAAATTAAGAGAAAAAAAAATCCTAAAATTATTATCTATATTTGTTAATTTTAGTCATTAATAATTTTATTTTAATAAAAAAATAATTGAAGAATATTTTTTAATACAAAAATTAATTAAATAATTTTCATATAATTTCCAATATCAAAAAGTTTTTGGAAGAGGAAATATTTTTTATACGTTTTCCGGTTACCATCTTCATGCTTCACTTTCGTCCTTACTCTCAAATATGTTAGAATGGTGACTAGATCCATATAAAAAATAGTAAACACACGTAAGTACAGATGACCAAAAAATTTTCCTTTGCTCTCTTTTGTTTTCCTCAGGTTAAGCCTAAGAAAGTTGTATAGTGTAAGTTTCCACAATATTTTTTTCCTTGTTTTTTTTCCTTTAAATTTTCCTGAAAACCAAATATAGAAAAATAAATTTCCATCTAACTTTTTTTCCTTTCCTCTTGATTTTCCATAAACCAAACGAAGTCTAATAGGCTAATAACTTAACTTAAGTTACGAAGTCAGACTTTTATTTTTAATTATACAAATTTAATTTTATAATTTAAATTTAATAAGAGTATTAGAATTTTAATTTAATTATCATTATAACCTTAATGAATATATTAACTATGTTATATATATGAGGGACAAAAAGGTAATTTTATATCGAGTTTTATCCAATGGGTACTAATACGGATATGGAGACCCGTTACCCGTATCCGTACTCGTATCCGTTTATCCATATCCGTTTATATATCCGTCGGGTTTTATCCGTTGAATATTGGGTAAAACCCAACCCATTTACATCTCTAGCATCCTCACCTTTACTATGCCAATCTAAGAAACTTTGTAAGTAGCATCGTTTTCCATCAAGAAAACTCCACCCTAAGCCACCTCAAATGTCTGAAACCAACTTTGGTTGGAACATATATAGGAAGAACACCCAAAATCGAAGATCAATCTATCATTGATCTTGTTATGTCTATCAGTGGTCAATAACACATCTCCATCACTATCATCATGGAAAACTACAACATCATCCTTTATACTTGATGACTCAGCAGATATAGTATTGGACATCCTATTAGGATAACAATTTTGAACATTCTCCTTCTTGTGCCACCTATAGCATATCACATTCTTTTGCCAACTCTTCAACTTAGATATGGATTTCTTATGGTCACCAAACTCCCACTTTTGTGTCCTCTCTTTGGCTACCAATCCCTCACTATGTGAGTCCTTAAAAGTTGTCATTTAACTAATTATCAATCAAATCCCATTGTAGAAGAGTGGATTTTACATCCTCAAGGACTAACATGTCCTTCGCATACAAATAGTCAAATGAAAAGGCTTAAATCTTGTGGACAAAGAACATAACAACATAATAGTAAATCTTCATCATCTAATTTAACATCTATATTATACGAATCTATAACTCTAAAGTCAAATTCATTCAAGTGACTTTTTAAAGATTGACCCTTACCTAATTTCAAGTCATGAAATCGACTCTTCAATAGTACTTGATTTGCTATTGATTTTGATATATACAATGATTTAAGCTTTAACCACAAGATAGTCACTATTGATTCCCTTTCCACTTCCCGCAATATCTCACTTGACAAATACAATTGTATGGTTGAGAGGGCCTTCAAATCTCTCATCCATCATTGATTCTAGCTTTTTTAAATGATCAGATAAAGATTTTTCCAATCATTTATGAATTAGAATCACCCACATCTTCAATTTCTATTATCTAAATTTTACGGATCGATTAAACTTATCAATATGTAATCTTGTACTCATCCTGATAACCAGATCTTTTCAATAATGCATCTTTACTACCAATTTTTTGTGGAATAGCATAGATTAAAAGGATCCAGACCAAAAACTAGAATTAACAAGATTATGAAAAATTAGAAATCAATAACAAAATATAATAATTAAGAAAAAATTAGAGATCTTTATTCATCGTCTTGTATAATTATAGAATGATTGAACTAATTAATCAATCAACTACAAAAATCTATAATTCTCTTTGAATAAAGAATTCTATGTAGAAGAGGAAGAAGTTAGGTCGCACGAGTTGATGGCTAGGGTTTCATCATGCCTCCTTTTATAGAAGATAAAACCCTATAGGATAAAACAAGGATAAAGAAAAAACACAGTCTATATTTAGGAAACATAGGACCATAGTGCTTATTTCCTTACTCTCGACTTTTTCCCAAAACATATCAAAGATTTAATTGAGAAACGTGGTATGTGTTAATTAACATGTGACCCTCGTGTTTCTCATGTACTTCACACTCTACACTTAAAGTTCTCTAACACCTAAACAAATCAGCACAATGTTATATTGTGCTCAAATACCTAGTCAAAACTTACACTATCTGACTCAAATGTCACTAGATTATGGCATATGATACATAGTTATATGGGAGAGAAAGGCATGTCTTTAAGTAAGATAGGACTCTTTTGTGGAAAAGAGGTGTGAAAATTAGTATTTTGTGAGCATCGTGTTAACGGAAAACATAAGAGGGTTAGCTTAAACATAGCAACTCATAGTAGTAGGGACCGCTTGGCTATGTTCATTCTGACTTGTGTGGTTCTTCATCAATTTCTTCTCATAGTGGTGCTACGTACTTGCTGAAATTTATAGATGATTACTTTAGGAAATTCTAGTTCTATTTTCTCAAGCATAAAAATGATGTATTTAATGCATCTGTTGATTTAAATACTATGATTGAGAAACATATTGATTTTCATATTAAAGTTCTTTGAACTGACAATGGTTTGGATTTTTTTAAGAAGGTGTTTAGCGTGTTTTGTAAGAAGAATGACATTTTTTTGTCACCACACTTGTGTTGGTAGGCCACAAAAAATGGTATTATAGAGCATATCAATAGAACTCTTGTTGAAAGAGCTTGGTGCATACTATCAAATTCTAGTTTGAGGAAGATTTTTTTAGGTAGAAGCTATTTCTACTACTTATTTTTCGTGAATTGATCTCCTCATTCATCCCTTAATTTGAAGACTCCTCAAGAGGTATGGCATGGAAAACATTATGATTATTCAATTTTGATTTTTTTTTTGTTTTCCTACCTATATATATGTGAATTAAGGGAAGTTAGATCATTAGGCCAAGAAGTGTGTTTTCTTGGGATATGGCTTGGGTGTTAAGGCATATGGGCTTTAGGATCCTGAATCTAAGAAAGTTGTTATATCAAGAGACGTAACATTTGATGAATCTGCTGTGCTAACTCCTAAAAGGGAGGTTTTTGTAGGGTGTTGAGAAAGAGGTGGAGCATGTTTTAGTTGATTCAGATTATAGTTAACCATCTCTAGTAGAGAGTTCTGATGTCCTACATGCTGAATCTCATTTAGTTCTACACTCTATTGGGAGATAGACCAAGATGACAGATCAGACCACCTTAGAGATTTGATGATATTAAATATGTGTCCTATGCTCTTTCTATTTCTAGTTAGGTGGAGGGCGTTGATGGTCCTGTTTCATATAATGAAGCTATTTCATCTCCAAATTATGATAAATGGATGATTACAATGCAATAAGAGATTTAATCCTTACACCACAACAAGAATTAGGTTTTGGTTGATGCACCTCAAAGAAAGAAGATTGTTGGGTGCAAAATGGGTGCTCAAGAAGAAATAGGGCTCTCAAGAATTCATTTATCCTTATTATAGGGCTAGAGTTGTTGCTCAGAGGTTTAGTCAGGTTGAAGGTATTGATTTTCATGAATTATTTTCTCCTTTTGTGAAGCACACTTCTATCAATACTCCACTAGTTATGGTGGCTCGTGATGATTTGGAGCTAGAATAGCTTGATGTCAATACATTGTTCCTTCATGGGGAACTTGATGAAGATATTTACATGCAGTAACCCAAGGGGTTTGTATATGAAGAGAAGGAAGATAAGGTGTGTCTATTGAATAAGTCTTTATATGGTTTCAAACAATCTCCTCGACATTAGTGTAAATACTTTGATTCATTTATGGTTACTCATAGGTATGTTTGTAGTAACCATGATAGCTGTGTTTATTTTTACAAATTGTTTGATGGTTGCTTCATCTATTTGCTGTTATATGTTGATGACATGCTCATTGCATGTAAGAACAAGTTAGATATTTAGAAGTTGAAGATAGTATTGAATAGTGAGTTTGAAATGAAGGATTTTGGTGTTACAAATAAGATTGTTGGTATGGAGATACATAGAGATACATCTTGTAGGAAGTTGTACCTTAGTCACAAGTGGTATATTGAAAACATCTTGGTGAATTTTTCTATGCAAGATTCAAAGCTTTTGTCTACTTCTTTGGCTACTCATTTTAAACTTTCAGATATGATGCAGGAGCATCCTCCTCGTGTGATAACAATAATCTATTCGTACATTTTTCTAAATTAGGAGAATCAAAAACTCTCCATACTTAGACTAAAATATGAGCTAGATTATAAGGACCTATGCAAAAAAAATTATAAGCCATAAACTCACCACCTTTTCTTAGCTTCATGATAGCTCAAAAAAAATATGGCTTGACAACCCATACAAATCTAGGGCAAATTAAGCCAACAAAACAAGCACATAGAGTGCTCATTTTTTGAACCAAGCATGCAACCATTTCACTTCTTGAAGTAGATTTTTGGAGTTGAGGTTAGTATTTTACAAGACCTTAATTAGAATTAATTAAGGGTTTTAATGGCCTATAAAATTATCCTTGGCAGTCGGCCATGAAGGGTGGGAGAAGAGTTACTTTTCTCTTTTTAATTAAGCATGGATATGAGTAATGTATTAGTTTTCCCTTTTCTTGTAATTTATGTTTCCTAAGTCCTATTAATTTCTTAAACCTAATTTAGCAGTTAATTCATGAGGAAATGATGTGTGAGGCTAAAAAATAAGCCACCCATGTTGATTGTTTGAATCCTACTATAGTTAGCACACATTAGAGTAGAGTTTGGTTAAGTTGAACCCTTATGGTTACCTAAGGGTTCATTGTAATTTCTCTTAACTTTTTACACTCTTATATGGTTGTAAAAATGAATAAAAAAGGAATCCATTATTTATTTTTCTATGGAGAAGGTCTAACGCCTTTGTCCCTTGACAAACATAGTGCATGGTTGGTTATATCTCAAAAATCTTACAATCTTTAGCTTAATAATTGATACCTTAAGTGGTGATTATAAGTATTTGATTTAAAGGGTTACTTGAATATCAAATCATTTTTCCCATATTATCCTCTCTTCTATTTTCTCTTTTTTTTTTTGGAGCTAAACCCAATTTCCATCATCAACTCTTAGTAAGACCCAATTTATTTAGCATTTTATGCATCAAATTGGTATCAAACCTCAAGGTTGATAAAGACGGGTCTTTGTTTTCTCTCATTTTTTTACACATTGTACCACCATTTTCTAGCCCCACTTTTAACCTTATTCCATACCCATTTTTTAGGAACCTACCACCACTTAACCCACCATAACAAAACCAGCCATTTTTTCACAAAAAAAATGACTACAACAACCCTAACAACAAGCACTACCATTTTTCTTCCCATTTTTTTAGCCACCTTTCATCTAACCCTACCACCATTAGAACCACCATCCCCCAAACTACCCCATTAAAACCCTTCTTACCCTCCCACACCCCCATTCGAACCAAAACACCATAAAAAAACATCCCACCATTTGATCCTCACCCCACATTTGCACACTTGTTTCACTTCTTCCTTTACAAACCACCATGGAGAATCAACAAGCTCCTAAAGGTTTGATTCTTGAAGAAGCACACAACTTAAGAAGAGATGGAGCTATATAGGTGCTTCAAGAAGACATGAGGAGAGTGCTAGGTATTTTAGAATCACTTGCACCAAATGGTAGCATTTCTCACTCATGACCAATCCCATCATTTCATGTGGAAAAGGAGGAACAAAACCTAGAGAAAGAAGCTAGTAATTTTATCTCTTCTTCTAGTGAGTCTCATAGTTTTCAAGGGAGGAGAATACATGTTAGAAGGGAGTCTTCTCATGATATTAAAATAAAGATTCCAGAGTTTGATGGGTCATATATTCTGGAACACTTTTTGGATTGAGAGTTGAGGTGTAATAGGATGTTTGAACCCAAATCTTATGATGATGAGAAATCTTTCAAGGAAGCAGTATTTGAGCTAAAATGGCATGCTTTCTTATGGTGGGAAGTATATAAGTGGGAGAGAAAGGGAAAGTCCAAGGTGAGGAGATAGAAAAAAATGAAAAATTTGACGAGGGAGAGGTTTTTACCACCTCTTTACACCCAATACCCTTACAATAAATTGTCTTATTTGAGACAAGGGTCTATGAGTGTAGAAGAGTATATTAGGGAGTTTGAAAAAGATCATTATAAGCCTTAGTTTGGAGGATGTGGAAGAGAAAACAATGTCATGATTCTTAGGAGGTTTAAAAAGTGACGTTGCTAGGAAGGTGGAACATCATACTCAATCTTTAACTATTTCTACTCTAATTTTTTGAAAGTTGTCTATCTTGTCTACAAAGATTATATAACACTCCCAAATTTAATACTTAAAAATTTCATTTTGCGGAAGCATTACTTATAAATTTATGGGTGTTACTGTCACACTTAGAATTAGTCTAGTTTCCTTACCTTTCTTATGCCAAGTAATAAGGCTAAAAAAAATTATAACAAAAAATAAGAGACAATAATATAGTTAAAAGTTACGAATAATATTCTCTGTACAACAACGGTAATCAAAATATGCCAAGGGACTAGTGCCTGAAGGTACAATATATGATGCCATAACTTTTATACCCATAAGCCCATTCCAATAATAGAATCTATTCCCAAGGGCTCCACTTATCCTTTCCACTATAATGTGTCTTGAACCACTCCATGTCCTTAACTAAGATAATCCTTGCTTTGGCTGCTACAATTTTAGCTTTAATGTGTTATTTGTTGGAATGTTCTTGAGATGATTATGATAGGGTAGTTCTATAGGGGTAGGTACCCCTATGTGCTATACAAGCCTTATATGCTTAATCATGTGGCATGGTGCGGACATTGGGATGAAGTCTCTTTTCAAGAAGGAAGTAATGTAATACCCTATTTTTAGAAACCTTAATTATAAAATGGTAATTTTGTGTAATTAGTTATAATAATTATTTTAGGAGTTTTTTTATTAAATATATTATTATTAAGTGTATTATTATGATGGTTTAGATATGTGAGCTTTGACTGAGTATTTGATGCATATCATAATAATGTATTAGTTCGTGTAGGTGTTAGAGAAGTTTTGAAGTTGGGTTGTGTTCACTAATAAGAGATATGTTTATTCATAGAATTTTTTGGATGAGTTTTGGATAAAAATTTGAGAGAAAGGAAATAAACATGGGGGACCCATGTTTCCTAAACATAGATTGTGATTTTCCTTTACGAAACACGTTGATTTGCCTAGTAGATTTTTTTTGCAATAAAAGAAATATGAGAGAACTCTAACTGTCAAGTCCTGCAAGCCAATTTATTCTTCTTCTTAATGTAGGAGCAAATGATCAAGACATATAATTTATTATTATGGAGCCTATTTTCATTTACCTAGAGAGCATACCCTACGAATTTGAAGATAAATGAATGACTACATTGCTAGTTATGGACAAAACTTACAAAATAAGCCACTAGTGAGAGAGTCATGTGCATGGCATGCATGAGATGGTGTGTGTTTAGCTTTTTTTTAGTGTTATATTATTGGTGTGGCCATAGTAAATATACAATTTAAACCCTCTTGTTAGCAACTGTAGTACTGACAAATAAGGGTATCGTTCTAAATCGGGAATTGAGATGACTCACTTTTATTTAAATAGCTTAAAAATAAATAAAAATAAGAATCCTAAATAACACATAATAAAATAAATACAAAAAATACTAATGGGGGTTATAAAATTAGAAAAATAATACAATAATAAATAAAAAAATAAGATAATAAATAAAAATAATGAATAACTGCAGATATGATATAAATATGCTAGGAAAATTGAAATCCACTACTAGATTAGGTCAAAAATATAATATTAACTTCTAAGTCAATATTTAAGCATGAGAAGGAGATTGATCAAGTTGTACACCAAAAGCAGGTCCATACACATTATATTACTTCCCTTAATTAATTAATACGACAAAGCACAAATATTAACCCTATTAAATACTAGCAATATAGCAGCAACAAGCGGCCCCTATATTTAACTAGATTTAATTCATTAAGTATCATTAGAAGGATGTCAATCTAAATACCTAGACCAGCACACAAAACATGTCTACCTATATTTTCCTTTGTTGGCCCACACATATCTAAACATTTTACTACTTCGGTTAGAATCACAAAACTATTATGTGAATTGTTATCTAACCTAGCTGCAATTTATATATATAAATTCTAGCATATTTATATGGCCACCTAGCAGGTATATAATCTTATATACTGTCACTTATGAGGAAACCAGAATAAGACATGCACCATATAAATTATACTTGATAGAAATATATATATATATATATATAAACGATAGCAATTAAAATAGAGTTAAGGAACAATCTCACGAAACAAAGAAAAATAAAATTATATCACAAATCCTAATATAGGGTTTTAATCTATTCACTAACATTAAATAATCAGTCAGCCATAATTATTTAATTAATTACACATAAATATATATCCAAAATATAAATTAAAAATAGAGACATAATTAATCAAAATTAATTATAAATAAAAGATCAAAAATTTATTCAGATAAAAAATTAATTCTATCTAAAATAAAGTCTTCCGAAATAAAATTTCCTCTCTTATTTCCTCTTTTCCTTCCCTTTACAGCCTCACTGCCTTTTGATGCGGAAAAAAAAAAAGTCGGTCCATCGAAGTCGTTTTGCATCTCACAGTTTCGCGCTAGCAATGGGAGTCGTTTAATGGCTGTGATTAATCATTGACCAGGACCAACAGTATACTATATAGTATATACACACTCAAGTTGCGACTTTCCACGTCGCTTTTGCTGGAAAACAATTGATATCGTCGGTTTCACTTTTCATCGTGGAAGTAAGAAAGTGACAGAAGGATGAGACGCATATTACGCATGTTAATATTTGACATTCGAATCTGAAGACTGAACATAATCTTTCAGCATATGCCCCGTAAGATTCACCCGCTTAAGAAGTAATAAAGATCAAGAAAATCATTACTCTCTCGACAAGCTAGAAATGTGATTGGCAGCCTGTCATTTTTTGGTTCATGAAAGATTGAATTGATTAACACTTATAAATAAACTAAGCAAAGAAATCAAGGAAAATAATATTAAAACTTTAACTTTTTCATGGTAAGTCAAAGTTTTTTGAACTAGGTCCCAATTAAAATAATGAGGTTTTAAAAGTTTAGATCTATATTTATTGATTCTAATAATATTTTTAAATATGAAAGTAATTTATCTAAATATAATCTTGCTTTTATGTAACTTAATATATAATATTTTGTTCAAATTCTTTTAATGAGAATGATACTTTTTTTTATATTATGAAACTTACTTCATCTTTCCAAATGACATTTAAATCCATCAAGACTTCAAAATAAAAATACTACCTTGCATATTGGTGTTATATATATAAAGTAAGCTGACAGGACTAAAATTGAGAAAATGAACCGTAAACCTGATAAATATTATGACATATATAAATACACACACATAAATAGGTTTGTGACTCATGCTAGGGTGTGAAGTTGATGAACAATAAACACAATAAAGATCATGGCACACATAGGAGTTTGTGAGATAGATCAAGGTTTGAAGTTGATGGACCAAAATTTGTTTAACTATATATAGACTCATATATAATTGGTAGACTTTTCATATTCAAAATTCTCATACTTAAACATGCTATAAATAAGGCCGATTTGGCAATTCTAGGTCAGGACCGAGCTCTATTATTGTCTCTACCTTTAAAGTATCATGATAAACTAATTTCTTTTATCTAGCTACTATGAAGGAAGGGATTGAGATGGTCACAACAACTCATTTGCTGAGGCTTAGTCTTGGCTTGGTACACTCATTATTATTATTATTATTATTATTATTATTATTATTATTATTATTATTATTATTATTATTATTTCTATTATTATTATTATTATTATTATTATTATTATTATTATTTCATACAAACTTTAAATCATATACATAATATTTTTAAAATCTTATTATCCATATGACCTAAGACATATTATTACGACATATTATATTTTAATATCATAATATATTATAATTTGAGATAAATAAATAATTAAAGTTTTTCTTGAAAAAGCACGAGGCTTCTTTTTAGAAATAGATGAAGTTATCAATACAATTAATATTAATTTTAATGATTAATAAATAGTTTATATGAATAATATTAATTATTATTATTAAATATAAATAATTGATAATGGTAATAGTCATAATTAATTAATTATAATTAAAGAATCAATATAGATAATGTTAATTATAATTATAATTAATTAATAAAAATAATATTAATTGTAATGAGAAATTCATAATTTTTAAGAATAATACAAATCATAATTATAAATAATGAATAAATACAAAAAAATGAATAAAAACTAATGCAAATAAATAATAATACCATTTATTATATCATTAGTTAATTAACGCATATAATATTAATTTTAATAATAAATAAATTGTTGATAACAAATAATATTAATCATTATTATTGCAAATGTCATAAATTATAATTATAGGCAAATAATTAATAAACAAGATTATTACTAATCATAATTATATGAATAAATAATCTATATGAGTAAAAAATCTAAGAGATTAAATCTCTAAACAATTAGAAAGTATTACAAGGACATATCTTATTAAAATGTCTCATTTCTAAAATTATCAATATACATCAATTTATATTTAATTAAATATACTTTAAAATAATATTATTGCTTTGGTAACATTTATAGTATTTTTTTAAATAATATTAATACTTTAGATATATTATTAAGTAAGATTAAATTATCTTTTGGATATTATTTTAAAAACCAACCACTAGTCTCTACGCCACTGGATACAAACACATAATAAATCAGAACTCTCTCGAGCATAGCCCCACCTTCAAACACTCGACCGAAAACATGCATGAATTACGATTGTGTGGTGCCATGATATAAGTCTAGTGGTGCTTTGTGTTGTTTCTTGCTACAATGTCGGTCGACTCTAATAGTCTATCATGTGAAGACGCCCTTCTCCACTGCACATTCTTCATCCATCTTTGACCTTTTTTGTAAACAAGGGTTTATACCCAACACATTGATAGAGGAGCCCTGTAAACGCATGATCAATCCATTCAGTTTTGCTCGATGTACAGGACATGTTTGCTGCAGGAACGGATACGAGCTCCACTTTACTAGACTGGGCAATGACACAGCTATTAAGGCATCCCCAAGTCATGAAACGCCTTCAAGAGGAGTTAAGGAAAATACCACACAGAGAGTCATCAGAAATGATATATGAGCATGAGTTAGGGAAAAGCAAGTACCTAAAGGCAGTGATAAAACAGACCCTAAGACTGCATCCTCCGCTTCCCATATTATTACCTCGGGAATTGACTCAAGACGTGAACATTAATGGATTTGACATTGCTGCTGGAACGCAAGTCATCATCAATGCTTTGACAATTCACAGAGATCCTGTTGTATGGGACGAGCCTGACAAGTTCTATCTCGAGAGGTTTTTGAATTCTGATCAGACTTCAATAGTCTATAGGCCAAGGCTTTGAATTGATCCCATTTGGTTCGGGAAGGAGGGGATGTCCGGGAATATCGTTTGCTAATGCTATTAATGAGCTGGTTTTCGCTAATCTTATTTGTAAGTTTGAGTGGACATTGCCTGATGGAGCAAAAGGAGAGGATCTGGATGTGAGCAAAGGCCCCGGTATCACTGCTAGAGCTGGCAAAAGTTGATCCGACCCGAAAAATCCGACGAATACCGACTCGATCCGCCCGAAATCCGATCTGATTTTATCCGAGTAATTAAAAGTCCGAAACCTATCCGACCCGATCCGATACATATCCGATATCCGATATAACCCGAGAAATCATAAACCCGAAATAAACCCGACCCGACCCACTATTCACCCGAAACCCGATATAACCCGAAAAACTATAAATCCGAAATGACCCGACCCGATCCATTATTTATCCAAAATCTGATATTATCCGAAAAATTATAAATCTATAAAGATTCAACTTGGTACTACCCAAAAATTAACATTAATCCATAACTCAAAATTTTTAAAATTTCATAAAACATGAAATAATATAGATGTGCAACTAATCCATACTAGCACTTACATCAAAATCTAGGAACATTATACTTTCACAAAATTTATATCAGTTATGTATATACAAATACAATATCCATTGATACCAATAGAAATAAAAGTAGAGAAAAAAAAAAGAAAAACTCTACTATACCATCTAAATATTAGTTCACTTCCATTATTCCATCTAGTACCATAAGATAATAACAGTGCAGCCTTGAACACTATATGTTAGTATCTATACGACCATACCTTGCAATATAGCACCTACAACATCAAAGGAAAGTAGGAAAAATCTAGAGTGAGAATGTTAGTTATTCATTATAAAAATTGAAGATTAATATTTTTTATTACATCAACAATGTTAAATAGTAAGAAGTTAATATTAGTTGGTCTTTTGTCAATAATAGTCATTATTACTTACTTTATAATTTTTTATCTTATTTAGCTTGATATGATCTAATCAAAATATATAATAAAAAAATTAATATGTTGCTATTATTATTTTTGCCATAATTGATATTCATTGATTACTATTATTATTGTTATCATTATTTTTATATTATTATTATTATTATTATTATTATTAAAATTATTAAAATTATGATGATATGATGTGATCAATCTCTTTTAAAAATAATACGAGAAGTACAACCTTAGAAGTCTTCATTTGTTATCAATTATCAATGACTATTATAAGTTAATATCATGTAAGAAGCGTATAAGATATAAATATAATATAAACTTAAAATAATACTCGAACTCAATATGACCAAGCTAATAATGGAGTTGAATTATAAGTTATACCTTAACATAAAATGAAATGTGATACGATTTGAAAACTTTTAAATTTGAAACGTCAGATACATCTCCAAAGATAAAATAATGACAAAAAATTCTAAGGCCCCAAAACAATTAATATAATAATTTACTTTTAATTGAATAAGATAAATTAAAATAAATGACCTCAAAATAATTAGCTTTAAATAATATCTTGGAATAAAAAGAAAGAAAGAAAATGACACAAGCATGACTCAAATATGAAATGACCTAAATCCAATCTAAATTCGACTCGAAAATATAATAATAATTCAAACTCAACTGAGCCCGATCCGAACCCGAACCGAAATTAGAACAACCCAAATTTATCCGAATCCGAGTTTATCCGATCTCAACCAGACCCGACCCGAGAGCTTAGAATGACCCGAGATTATCCAATATTGAGTTGATCCGAATCAAACCCGACCCAGCCCGACCCGACAAAATTATCCAAAATTATCCGAAACCGATATGACCCGATTATCATATTACCCGATCCGATAGTGACCCGACCCATCCGATTGCCAGCTCTAATCACTGCACACAGAGAACATTCTCTTCTTGCTATTGCGACTCCGTACTATTACGAGAACCAACATTGGGAATAGTTGTGGAAACCATAAAGTGTTTCGTCGGACGTGAAAAGAACTTATTGTGCTTTTGCCAGTAACTCATTAGCTTATGATGTGATTTTTTTTCTTTTTAATTTTCCAAATTATCCCTGCCTTTTATCATAGTCTATGATAAAATATTATTGAAATAAGATTATAACATAAATGCCAAAATGTTAATATCCATCAATTTGCAGGTTTCATTTTCAAGTAAATACAAAATTCACCAAACAGAGCAATAAGTAAATAAGCTAACGGTGATGAATGAGAGGATGGAATTACTGTCCGACTTTGGAGACTGAACAATTATACCTTTTATTAGAAAATAATTTGACAATTAATGAATAAAGGAGTAAAAGAAAATTATAGGTAAAAATAAATAATAAATAATATTTTTTAAAAAAATACCCTTTTCCTTTAATAATTTACCAAATTACCTTTTTATTCATAAATCTATCAAATCATCCCCTTTTTTATACAAAATTACTAAAATTGTCTTTTTTTAAATATTAAATTACCACATTACTCTTTTTATTTATAAAATTACCAAGTTGCCCTTCTAATGCCAAATTTACTAAAATACCCTTACCACATAAAACATTAATACCTATGGTCTATATACATCATCTAACACCACCAACTATTATTACTTATTATTAATTCTCATTCTCACTTACCATACATACTTATTTTGGCCACACCCTTTGTACATGAAAAATTACTAAAATGTCCCTATGGCTCATATTAATTTTATCTCTACTACAACAACCATATTTGCTTACATAGAAAGTGCATGTATCTTATATCAACATTAATAACAAGGTTCCTTTCTTAACCTTCACTTCTACACATGACACATAATACGACATGCTTTTCAATTCAACTACCAACATATGTTACAAATTATAATATACTTAACATCATATAACAAGCACATAAATATATTCAAAAACAGTAATGTGCTAGTATACGTATATCCACACATTTTAATAGGGCATAATGTTTACCTTATTTCCATCAATAATTAAACCTTATTGGTATCCAGATTAAAAGTTTAAGCTTTGATAAGAAAAATTTGTGCCTAAAAATAATATCAAAACTAGCACATTAGTTGTAGAAAATTAAAAGAATAATTTTTTATCAGAAAGCTTAATAAATACATATAAATGATAACTATGTTTATACCTTAGAATGGGTAAATTTTGTAGCAAAACTTACACTACATGAATAAGGGGGAAGGAAATAAATGTCGAAGAGGATATGGGAGAAAGGGGGAAGGGTTGGTTCAGGTTAGGGTTTGGGGGCTTTGGTTGAGGGTTTGTGAAGGGGAGTGAGGGTTGTGGCTGAGTGCTAGGAGAGTGGCAGAGTGTAGGCAGTTCGGGGGTCAGAGATTGGTGGCTCAGGGCAGCAAGGACGACGACGGTGGGGTTGGAAAGGTGGGGCAAAGGAAGGGAGAAGAAGGAGAAGGAAGGAAAAAGAAAAGAAGAAAGGAGGGGGCTGCAGGTAGGGCTATTCATATTATTTGATATTTGCTTATCTGATTCGGTATCCAAAGTGATCCGATCCAAAAAAATAAATAACCGATCCAATTTTTTTAAAATCAAATATCCGATCCAGTTAATGAAAATTCAAACAAATTAGATATACAATCTAATAAATAAAAATAATATCCGATCTGATACAATTTTTTATAGTTTTTTATTATATATATATATTTATATCTATGTGTGTATGTGTGTAATTTTTACTTACTTGATTTAGTATTTGGACTAAAATTTAATTTAGTTGAAATCATATTTTTACTGTAAGTCCTTTTTAGATCTAATAAAATCCAATTAAATATGGCAATGTAGTAGCTTTAATTTTAGTTTTAACATTGGATATTAATTGAGCAAGTCAGATATTTACTGAACAAATTGGATATTTGCTTAGTAGATCGGATAATATCAAATATATTTCTGATTTGGTAGTTTTTTTATATTTAAAATTTTATTCGAATAATATCGGTTATATTTGATATCCAATCTTTTGAATATTTGAAGTTTTAAATCAAATATCAAATATTATTTTTAGATATCCAAAATTTCGGATATCTGACAATAAAATATCTAAAATTTTAGATATTTGAACCGTAAACAACCCCAACTACTGGAGAATTCCGGGCAAGGTGAGGTAGGATGGTGGCAGGGGAGGTGCTAGGTGGTCCAATGATGGCAGAAGAGGGGGAATGGGCGATGCAAGTTGGAGTGCAGGGAGGAGAGCCAAGAGGATAAGAAAAGAAAAGGGAAGAGGAAGTTGGTTGCAATGGCGAGTGGTGGTTATTGGGTGGTGTAGGGAGGTAGCAAGGGATGTCAGGGGGTTGGTGTGGTGGTTGGTTGGGCGACAGAGGCAGTAGTTTTGGGTGGAAAAACAAAAATAGGGGAGGAAAGGAGAAGGAGGAAAGAAGGGAGAAGAGGGGTTCTACAAGGGAAGAAAGGGCTCAAGGAGGGAAAGAAATGGGTAGATGAGAAGAAGAAAAAGAAGAGGGGGAGAAGGGAAGGTAGAGATGCTGCTAGTTGGTGGCAGGGGGAGGCTGCAAGTCGGGGTGCAAGGTGGCAGGGAGAAGGAAAGGAGGAAAAAGGAAAGAAAAGAGGCACGGGAGGGGGTTGTGCATGGTCAAAAATGGAAGGGAAAGGGACTAGGGAGAGGGGAAGAGAGTAGGGTTGCAATGGTAGAGCTGTAGGGGACTGGTTGCTGGTATGGGGGAGGCATTTGGTTTGATGGTTGAGGAAGGAAGGAGAAGGGAAGAAGAAGAAGAAGAAGAAGGGAAAGAAGGCAGGTCGGTTGGGTGGGGGAGAAAGAAGGAGAGTGAGCCAACCTACGTGCGGAGGAGAAGGAGGAAGAAAGGGGCTATTAGGTTGGCCTAACTGAGGGAGGAATAAAGGAAAGAAGAAAGGGAAGGGGAAGAAGGGATAGATAGCGACGCTGGGGGACAAGGAGAAGGAACAAGGGCAGGCGGAAGGAAGAATGTAATACCCCAATTTGAAAAAAGAGTACTATAAGGATTGATTTAGCTACTTATATCAATATGGTATGCCATCCTTTTGGTGATTCCATCCTAAAGAACTCTACAGTTAAGCGTGTTGGTCGTGGAGTAATTTTAGGATGGACGATCCTCCTAAGAAGTTTCAAAAATTTTCTAAAAATTTCTCAAGAAGTGTGTGATTGAGGATAAAGTATGCTGAAATGACTCATGTTGATCTGTGAGGCCAGCCGATTAATCCGAAAGCACTCTAAGATAGCCTCTACTTGGTTGTATCAACTTGAAGTATTACAGATGGTATCAGAGCAAAACTGCGACCGTGAGCTTAACTTAGATGAGCCAGTCATCCACCTAGCGGGATGTTTCTTGGGATAAAACTGTATTGAAATAGTGAGTTGTTTAGGTGCAACGAGGATGTTACGTTCTTTGGGTGAGGGTGAATGTAATACCCCAATTTGAGTAGAGTGCTATAAGGATTGATTTGGCTACTTATATCAACATAGTATATCATCCTTTTGGTGATTTTATCCTAAAGAACACCACAATTAAGCGTGTTGGTCGTGGAGTAATTTTAGGATGGATGACCCTCCTGAGAAGTTTCAGAAATTTTCTAAAAATTTCTGAAGAAGTGCGTGAGTGAGGACAATGCATGCTGAAAGGACTTGTGTTGATTTATGGGGCAAGCTAATTAATTAGAAAGCGCTCCAAAATAGTCTTCGCGTGGTTGTATTAACTCGGAGCGTTACAAAGAAGTAGGCCGAGAGGTCCAAGGAGGAAAAATGAGATAGAAAAATGGAAAAGGAAAAGGAAAACGAGATAAATAAAAATAAAATAATTTTTAAATTGAGGATATTAAATTATTTATATGGATCTATTATTTTAATAAAATAATTGAATTAAAATTTAAGATATTACTTTAAGAAGATAATTTTAGTAAAATATTGGTTTAAAAAATTATTTAAATAAAAAGAGTGTGATAAAATATTTTAATTTATTAAATAGTCATGTCCATTTTTATAAACCAATCTTTCACAAAATAATTAAATTAATAATTTGAAAATTAAAATATCCCAAATAAGGATCAATTATGAAATTCTAAGGTTTAAAATTTTAGGATATTACATGAGGTGTCAGACGCATAGAGTCATATTATTCTTCCTCCAGTACTTTTATTACTAATCGTGTTCCATGGGTTGATTAAACCTCCCAATCTACTGATTCCCAACTTGACCTTAGAATTGATGAGATATTAGGGTTACTTCAAAGTCATGATGCCACGATGGATCGTAAGGATGGACACATTGATGGCATAATGCATTACATCCTTACGCAATAACCTCCTTGGTCCCCTCCACCCCCTTAGCCTCATAATGAAGAGATTGATGATGGTGATATATTTAGTGGATTATATTAGGTATTCCTTTTCAATATATAAAATAATTGGAGATGAGATGACTTTTTTAAATATGTAAAATATTTGGTAGACTTAAATTTGATGCATTATGGTTATGTTTTAATATATAAAAAAAAGCTTCTGTGACAATGATTCGTCATTATAAGTTTTAATTGTTTTTAATAATAATGATAAAAAATTATAAAAAATTACTATAATTTATAATTTTTTTAAAAAAATCAACATAAATTTTAAAAATTTTGTCACCATAGAAGTATATAGTGACACCCATTGCAACAATCCGTAACTAATCTATTAACTTATAGGCTTGCTACTATATTACTGATTGTTAAAATAGATACTTATATATGTAGGAAAAAAATGGTTATACATTGGATAATGAAAATAACAAATAAGCACTTATAAATTATAAATTATTTAAAACTTTCTAGAATATATTCAACATTGATTATAAATTAATTAACTACACTTTATATTATAAATTATTTAAAACTTTCTTGAATAGATACACTATTGACTTATTTTAATTGTTGTTCAATTAAATTATTGAGTGAAAATAATTTATAACTATTGAATTTTTCAAATCACATAATTAAATCTATCATATTTTAAGTATAGTATCAATTCCAATAAAAATAATATTGGCCTGCCAATCTACATTGGTGTCATTTTCAACCTAATAATTTGAAAAAAAAATTATTTAAAATTTTTACTTAATAGACGTAATGTATTGTGAAGATCATATTAATCAATTAGCTATGGAAGTTGAAAAGAGAGGGGGTGGGAAACACCATAATTTTGTATTTATAATCGAATGAGTAATTAAGTACAAAGTTTTCTACTATATTATGGATTGTTGTACCACACGGTATTCCATTGATGATATTTTACACATTACACAAATACGTTTGCATGATACCATCTATACGTTCACATGCATTGAATATGCCTATCCCAAACCCCATCTAACGTTAACCCCTCAACATATCTGCATATCTCCATTCTTAGTCACTATTTTTCATTGATCTAGTAATTTAAGCATTGCATTTTGTTTGGGTGGCTAGCTTTAGTAGACGTTTTACTTTAAGAAAAAAAATTATGACTTTTTTAAGGGAAAAAGTTATAATTTTAAAAAAATTAAAACTCACCCTTTAATCTATATGGTGCTTTTATTCTACCCATTGAAGGAAATCGCATTATTAATGTAATAAGAAAATATAAGATACTATTAGACCACATTATGAACAAAATGTAGGGATGTATGGATTAAGTATGCTTTGATGACCTAAAATTTTATCTCTTGAAGGGTTTTAGGACCACAAATATTTTTCTTTTAAGGTTTAAAGACCTCTAAAAATTTTCAAGTACTTTTCTTTAGTATATGTTTGAACGATGAGTAGATAATATGCATAACATATTTATGCTAACCCTGTGTTATGCTAATCCCGCAACATAGTTGCATATCTCCATTCTTAGTCTGTATTTTGTATTGATCCGGTAATGTAAGCATTGTATTTCATTTGGGTGGGTTGTTTTAGTAGATGTTTTACTTTGAGAATATACATACATACATATATATATATATATATATATATAATTTTTTTAAGGGAAAAAATTACAATTTTTTTTGTAAAATTAAAATTCACCTTTTCATCCATCTGTCACTCTTATTCTATTCATTAAAGGAAATCACATTATTACAATAATAAAAAACTATAAGCTACCCTTAGACCACATTATGAAGACCATTTAGGGATGTGCGGGTTAAGTATACTTTGAGGGTCTAAAAGTTTATTTTTTAAAAGGTTTTAGGTCGACAAATTTTTTTTTTATGGTTTAAAGACCTCTAACAATTTTTGACTACTTTTCTTTAGTATATGTTTGAATGATGTATAGAAAATATAAATAACATATTTATGCATATATAAATATAAAATTTAAAACCAAACTCAATTAGAAGGAACTAAACTTTTAAATTTTAAAAGATTGAGATATCGAATTTTATTTTTCTTAATTTTAGACCTCAAAAGATTAATCAAATAATAAACCTCATTCTTTATTTGAAGACTTAATTTCTATTTTTTAGGATGCTTTTGTTCAATTATTTATGGATCAATATATCTTCTTTTTTTGTGGATGAATATGGAGAAAATAGAAGCCATTGTGTGTGTGTGTGTGAGAGAGAGAGAGAGAGAGAGAGTGTGTGTGTGAGAGAGAGAGAGAGATTCTTAAATTACAAAATAAAAATAACATGCTTAAATTATTAAAATAAGAGAGAGATACATAAATTATTTAAAAAATGAATTACCAAGTTATAAAAAAATCAATGCCCTAAAATTATGAAAAAGAAGATTTGATTTTCTAAAACTTTAAATTGTGAAATTTTAGACCCTTCTAATTATCTCAACTTTTAATTTTTAATATTTACACAAGTAGAAATATACTATTCCTATTTTGAAGACATAACTTCAGCATATATAGCCAATAAAATGGCTTTAAATGGTTAGATGTCATTAACCTTCACACAAAAAGTTAAAAAATTGATGTAACACCCTTGTATTTCAAGATTAATTTTTTTTAATGGAATATGTGGAAGCAATAAATAAAAATGGATTAACCTAACACATTGAGAATGAAAAGAAGTGTGACCATTTGAAACACTCCAAAAATTTTGAACTGAACATTTTTGTTTAAATAATTAATTGTAGAACTTAGCATAGAAAAATATAAGGTGTTACCACCACATTTAGCGCAAGTCTTATTTTCTCTATCATTATTATACCAAGGGCAAAAACTAACAATTTTACTCCACTTACTTTAATAACATGATTATAAAATTAGAGTAGAGAGAATTAAAGAAATTTAACATCAATCCAAATAAAACCAACTATTAGTAGTAACAAAATTTAGGCCCTGTTTGGTTTGAAGAAAATGAGGTGGAAAGGAAAATCTAGAGGAAAAAAAATTGAAGGAAAGAAAATGAAAGAAAGTTATTTTTTTTCCTTTATTTGGTTGTTGGAGAAAATTTTGTGGAAAATTAAATTCTTGGAAAATATTTTTAGTGTTTGGTATATAGAAAGAAAATTCTAAGAAAAGTTAAATGTTATTATTTAAATATTATTATACATTTAATGTTATTAAAAATATTATATTGATATATAAAATATTACATAAAATTTCTAAAAATTTTATAAAAACTCCATAAAATCAATACTTATTCTAAATTTTTTTATAGAACTATTATAAAATATTACATGAATAACTTACATTGATTTTTAAAAAAAATTATAAGAATATGCAAAATATTTTATATTCCTTTTTATTTAAAATATGCCACAACAAACATAAAATGAAAAAAAAAAATCTTTTGACTTTGGTGAGTGTGGAGGCTTTCACGTTTAGCCAGGCAGACTAAGCTTATATGATAAAATAATATAATTGATTATCATACGTTTGTAAGTAGATTGAGATGAATTGCCAAACAACGAACACCAAATTATTTTCATATGCATATTTTTTTTTATTCCCATCCCTTACAACTCAATTATCTTTGAGGACAAGAGAAGCGAAAGTCTTTTTCATTTTGGCAGCGTTTACCTCTTAAGAAAGCTTACATTTCCAGTTCCCAACACACTTGTTCACAGTGACAAGCGTTCAATTGATTCGAACAATTATTAAAAAGGAGGAATGAGAAAAAAAAACCACCAAGAAGAAGAAGAAGAAATATTCAATTAAAAAAGGAGAAAAAGAAGTGTGAATAAGATTCACAGGCCAGAACAGTCGCGTTGCTGTATTAGTGAAAGCTAGTGAATATTCCTCCTTCCATGTCTCCGTTGACGGAGATCAGGTACTCCTAGTCCTTCATGAATGTCACAAAGTCATCGTACAGAATTCGGACCCATTTCACCTGCGAGAAATCAAATGGGACGATCGTAACCGATGAACAAGTACACGAGGCTCCTACCGAGCCACCTACCGAGAATTAGGAAGCCATCCGCTATATTATCGTTAGTTTGGACCTTGCTTTTCTAAGTTTGTTAACTGCGGTCGTCGATCGGTATAGATTTTTCAATTGAGAGAGCTATTAACCGTGATTTGATGGCTAAATTAACCGCGTTGCTGTCTGGTGTCCCACGCCTTCAACGACGACGAACTCCGGCAACCGAGCCTGTTGATTCTGGGTCGGCAAATTCTTGATGGTGTGAAGAATGAAAGCTTTGATGAAGAAATAAGTAGTCGACGAAGAAGAATAAAGTAGAGCAGGATGGAGGCTAGGCTCTTGAGTCGGGGGAGTTTGATTTATTTCCTTCCGTGTTAGTTTCCTCAAGTAAACCTGAGGAAAATGATGCAGTATAATAATCTCCCACCCTTTCCTCCTTATTTTCTTTCCTTGCAATTTTCCTACTAACCAAATACTACCTAAATATTTTTCTTCTAATTTTTTTTCCTTTCCTCATTAGTTTCCTTAAACCAAACACACTCTTAGTGAAAAGAAAAATATGAGAGCATAAGAGTAGAAAATTATCTAGATCAAAACATATCAAGAAAGATATAAGATAACCCTAACTCTTAACCCAAATATAGTATTGAGTAACCCGCGTGTGGTTCAAAGTAGAGAAGAAGTGCACGATCTAATTACTACTTTTTTTTTGCATCGGTCACATGTTGAAGTTGAGGAAGAAAGGCTCAATTTAATGTAGCTTAAACTTGAAATATTGCAGTATTCGATGATAGTATTCCTTTAAATGTTAAATTCACATTCGAAAGTCTAAAGAGGAAGAATACCCCAAGTACTTCTCCTATCTAAATGGACTCCAAAACGGAGGAAAAACGCAAGTCTAACTTGAGAATTTTGTGTTCAAATGATTTCTATATTCAATAATGCATAGGCGTGTACAAGATTTAAGTATATATAGGGGAGGAAGGCCAACTAAAAGGAACCAACTTAGCCGGTTATCTCCTTAATTCAAGCTGAATTTAACCCACTTGAATTTAGCCTATATAATACCTAATCTTACTCATAATATCATCATTTAAATGATATTAATGACTAACATTACAAAGCTCTACAATCAACTATGGTACATACATAAAATTACAATAAAATCCTAGCTTACATGAAATATAATTTAGGTTTTACAACAAGTATAATATAACTAATGATATCAACAACTATATCTTGTTGTAGTGTTATCCCATGTATGCCATAGCCTTGCATGCTTTGAATACTTGTACACTTTAAGTCTTTTCTTGTGTGTTGACTTCTTCACCTTGCAAATATGTAACATACCTGCAAAAATAACTTGAATCGTTTTCAATACCAAGTATAGAAATATTATCAAGAATATTTAAAATGATTGGCTCCATTATTAAGAATACTAATTCTTCCTTACCTTGAGAATCATTAGAAACATGAGATACACATGTTTTTCTTTTTTTATTGCCTCATCAGCCCTATATTTCTTTTTTTTTGTTTTTCTTTTTCCTCTCTGCAGCCTCTTTCTCGCTTGTTCCTTTCCATGTCAGCCCTACTGACCTTTTATGAGACTTTTTTTTACCGCCTCTTGGTGCTGTAATTTTCTTTTATTTTCAGGCCTTTGGGCCTTCTGCCCTTGGGCCGTTGGTCCCAAGGTCCGATTATTTTATTTTTTTTAATTTTATTTTTATTAAAAATAATACTTGCAAAGTAAAATTAATAAAATTAATAAATAATATTATACTCTAAATTTAGTTTATTATGATCATTTTGGCTTAAATAATAACATTTATGTAATTATTACCACTTAAACATAAAATCATAATTATTCACCTATATTACTTAAATAAAATATTAAAAACTAAGATTATAAGGGTATAAAATTATATCAAAATATGAACTTATCAATTATTTTGTTAATTATTTTTATTATGATTGGCTAGGGCATTAAGTAGCTTTTTAAGAGGATTATATCTTATAGGGTTTATCTTATAAGATGTGTTTGGAGTAGGGAAAAAGACATTGCATGGCTCAATGATTTGTATAGTGAAAAGGTGTTTTCTAAGCTTGACATGAGGAGTGACTACCATCAAATGAGGATAAGTTAAGGGGATGAATGGAATATGACTTTCAAGACTAAGTAAGGAGTTGGTGATGCCATTTGAGCCATGTAATGCACCGAGTTTATTCATAAGATTGATGACCGAGGTACTTAGACCTTTCCTTGGGGTTTTTTTTTTTGATATTTACCTTGATGATATTTTGATAAATAGAAAGAGTAATTTCGAACACATATATCATTTGAAGAGGTTATTTAATAAGCTTAGGGAGTTGAAACTTTATGGTAAAATGGAGAAGTGTAATTTTATGACGGAAAGTGTAGTTTTCCTTGGATATATAGAGAGCAGAGATGGTATTAAAGTTTATCCTTCAAAAGTGGAAGCTATTTATATGTGGCCTATTCCTACTAATGTCTATAAGGTACGAAGTTTTCATGGATTGGATTCATTTTATAAGAGGTTCATTAGAGATTTTCTATTATTGGGGCTCCAATCACACATTTGATAAAGAAGGGGGGTTTCATTAGAATGACCAAGAATCAAAGGCTTGAAGACAAAGCTTTTAAATGCACCAATATTATCTTTACCTAGTTTTAATAAATTATTTGAAGTAACTTGTGATACTATTGGTGTAGGTATTGCACGTGTGCTTTCACAAGAGAAGAGACCAGTTGCAATTTTCAATGAAAAGCTGAATGGTTTAAGACTCAATTATTCAACTTATGATAAGGAATTCGATGCTATTGTTCATTATTTGGAGACATGGAGTCATTGTTTGAAATTCAAGCCTTTTGTGATTCATTTGGATCATGAGATTTTAAAGTATCTACATGGTTAATGGAAATTAATTTCAAAACATGCCAAGTGGATTAGTTTTTTTGCACATATTTGTGTTCTCTAAAAGACATGTGGATGGAAAGAAGAATGTTGTTACAAATGCATTGTCTAGGAGGGCCATGATACTTATGATAATCGATGCAAAGCTTTCGGATTTTAAGATGTTGAAAAGCCAATATACCATTGATGATGATTTTGCCATGATTTGTCACAGAGTGCAAGAAATAAGGAAGTCATGGAGCTTATGTTATTTAAGATGGATTCTTATTCAAGAAAAATTAAATTGTGTGTGCCTAAGACATCAATTCAGGATTTTCTAATCAAAGAAGTACATGAAGGATGTATTGCACGTCACCTTAGAGTTCACAAGACTTTAAATCTATTACAAGAGCATTATTATTGGCTAAGAATGAAAAAAGAAATGCAAGCTATGGTTGCTAGTTATGCTACATATCAAAGGAGTAAGAGTTTCTTTCACAAAGTATTACACATACCTTTACCCGTACCTACTCAACCATGGAAAGGTGTTAGTATGGATTTTATTTTGGGACTACCTAGGAAACAAAGAGGCAAAGATTCTATTATGGTTGTGGTGGATCTATTTTCCAAGATGGCTCATTTTATTATATGTTAGAAGACCGATGATGCTACTCATATTGCAGATTTGTATTTTAAGGAGATTCTGAGATTACATGGGATTCGAAGGAGTATAGTTTCAGATAGAAATATGACGTTCCTAAGTTATTTTTGGAAGACATAACGGCATATACAAGGAGAAAAGCTTCTCTTTAGTATGTTACATCATCATCAAATGGATGGTCAAATCAAAGTTACTAATATAAAATTAGGTAATTTTCTAAGGGGACTGGTGAGTATGAGTGCTAAGGATTGAGATATTAAGTTAGCACATGCAAAGTTTTCTTACAATCGAATTCCTTCAACTACAATAGGCTATAGTACATTGGAGATAGTTTTTGTCATTAATCTACACATACCTATTGATATGGTACCACTAAAGGTAAAATGAAGAATTAATGCATACACTACTACGAAAACAGGAAATAATAACGGCACATTAATAACGGTAGTTCGAAAACCGTTGTCAAATGCGTGAAAATTAATGGGCGGGATAGTTTTGATAACGGTTATAGTGAAAACCGTTATTAAAAGGGCAATGTTAAAATTTACACAGATGTTTTAATAACGGTTCTTTCAAGAACCGTTATTAAAAGAGGTTTTAATAACGGTTCTTTCAGGAACCGTTATCAAAAGTCTGAAAGTTTTAATAACGGTTCCTGAGAGAACCGTTATTAAAAGATGTTTTAATAACTGTTCTTTCAGGAACCGTTATTAAAACCCCAAAATCAAACTTATATTTCATTCAGTTTTGTTTCGTGCCAAAATTTTCAGATTCTCTGCACCTTCGTTCTCTTGCTCTCCTTCTCCTTGCAAACCCTCGCACCACCACACCAGCTCCTCTCAAGTAAAGGAAACCCTCGCACCGCCAACTCTCCACCACGCCTCCGCCACCTCCGTCGTGTTTGAAGCCCTTGCTTCTCTCAACATTCTCACCGTCGTGTTTGTAGCTAGCTCACTTTATGTATGTGTTTTTTCTTCCTCTCGTAACTTTTTATCTACAGGGTTTCGTTTGTTTGTTATTGAAAGATTGTAGTTTGTCGTTCGAGAATGTGTTGGCTGAAAATTTTGCTGTTTGTTGTTGAATTTGTTGCGTTATTGTTATATATTATTACATATTATTGTTGTGTATGGATGTATGGATGTATGGATATATGGATATATGGAAATAAATTTGGGTACTATGGATAAGAAATACAATATATTTAGAGTAATAAAATCACTAACATTCACACCATTCAACATATTAGTAAGTAATAAACAAAAGAGAAGAAATTATTATTGTAAACTTTGGAGGGTCATAACTTTTTCATGGGACCTCGGATTTAGGTGATCTAGGAGGCTATTTTGGGTATTTTTTCAAGATCTACGACGTGGAAAAATGGCGGAGCCAGTTTGGGAAATATCGGAGCCCAAACAGTGCCTTTTTGGCCTCTAAATTGAGGTTTTTGTGTTATGTTTCATATTTTTAGGGCCTTTTCTTACTGTAATTATGCCAATTCTGTGTAAGTATGGATGAGATAAGAGCTTTAGGTACCTCCAAAGAGCTACTGGAACCAGATTTTCAAGAAAAATGAAATTGAAGTTTGTATTTCAAGACAAATGAACCGTGTAATATCGGAACCAGATGATGATGATGAAATTGAAGTTTTAAGGGTTCAAGTGAAGAAGACGAGCTACATTCCGATGATTTAGAATGATTATTATGCAATGGGCCAAGCATGTTCATGTTTGTATTTTGTCTATGTCTTTAAGTCTTCTAAGCTAGATTTATGAACATTTTGCTTTGGGGTGTAGAGCTACCAAGTTGTGGTATGCCTACTAATTTTGATTTTTAAGTATATATGTCCGGTGTATTAACAAGGATTTGATTGAAATTATGATGTAATTGCAGATTTGTTATCAATTGATATTGTTTTACAATGCAGATTTAGTAATTATTTGAACATACAAATGTGTATGTGGGAAGGAACAAAACTGCAAAAACTAAAAAAAAAACTGGAGTTTTAATAATGGTTTTCATTAGAACCGTT
The DNA here is from genome assembly GCA_039764185.1 of Tamarix austromongolica. Classification (NCBI taxonomy): domain Eukaryota; kingdom Viridiplantae; phylum Streptophyta; class Magnoliopsida; order Caryophyllales; family Tamaricaceae; genus Tamarix; species Tamarix austromongolica. Next base: position 150,143,581 of record CM077809.1, read on the forward strand.
ATTAAAAGCTCCTTTTTAACAACGGTTTTTAAGTAAAAACGGTTATTAAATATGAAGTTTACACACATATTCGTAGGTTTTTGTGTATTTTTCATAACGGTTATGAACCGTTATTAAAGATTTAAAAGCGGGCGATTCAATAACGGTTGAAAACTGTTATTAAAACTATAAAATAACCGTTATTAAAACCCCTTTCCGTGGTAGTGATAAGAGAGAGTGGTTTTCTTTGAGAACCTTCATCAACAAATCAAGCACAAAATTGAAAAGGCAAATGGAGTATACAAGGTAAGAGCAAACAAACATAAGAGTAAACATGTATTTCAACTAGGAGATTTGGTATGGTTGCACTTAAGGAAGGATATGTTTCCTAATCTAAGGAAAAATAAACATATGCAAAGGGTGGATGGTCCTTTTAAAATACTTAAAAAAATTATAAAAATTGCTTATGAGCTAGATTTAGCTGATTCATATGGTGAGGTATCTAGGACACTCAGTGTTAGAGATATTAGTCCTTATTACATAGATGTAAATTTGACGGCAAATATAAGTCAATAAGGGGGGAATGATGCAAGAGTAAATGATTAAAAATTAGAATTTATTATTTTGGATCCTATTATTCTTTACCTATATAGGATACCATACTAATTTGAAGACAAATGGATGACTAATTTGCTAGTTATAGATGAAACTTGCAAAACAAGTCACTGGCAAAAGAGGCATGTGCATGGCATGCATAAGAACAATTTTTTTATTTATAATTAATGGTTTTTTTGTCTTTATTTAGTGCGTTATTATTTTGTTAACTATTCGCATTATGATTGGCAAGAGCATAAAGTAGCTTAATAAGGGGATTGTATCTTATAAGATGTGTTTGAAGTGGGGAACAAGACATTGCATAGGGGATAATTAGATCATATTTTTATTTATAATTAATTAGAACTATCTTGTAATATTGAGGAGGTTCAAATAGGTTATAAAATCCTTAGGGTTACACGGTCATATGCATAGTCAAATTGAATGAAAATACAAGTTAATCCATATTTAAATTATGTGTGAGTTCTTATCAATTATAATCAATTTTATGTGAGTGATAATTATTGAAACAATAATCTCTTTATCTATGTGAATTAGAGGTTAATTAATAACCCTAAATCCATCTATAACCCAAAGCAATCATAAACCCTAGTTGCCACTTTCAACATAACATTTATCATCTTGAACTTCATCTTTAATGTATTCTTCTTACTTAATTCTACCTATTCTATATCCAAACCTTAGATAATATAACTATTATTATCATCTTATGTTCACCATATCTATATTATACTCAAAATATCTTCATCAAATCACCATCATCATAATGGGTCATCATCATCATCTTCATCCCACATTCAAAGCTCTAATCTTAATCTTAAACCCTAACCCTAACCTTAACTTACAAACCATTTCACCCCATAACCCTAAATATTAGAGCATCATCTTTCTTCCATCACCACAAATCTTTATCATCACATTTAAACCCTAATTGACCCATATTACCACCCAATTCATAAGTCCTTAACCCTATACATATCGCTTCTTCTTTATAGTGTTCTCCATTGTTAGAGAATTACTAAATTGTGTAATTGGCTAATTAATTTGTTGATTCACCTTGTAATTACACAAGTGCATGAATAAATATCTCTATTTTTCTCTCAATTGTTCTATTTTTTGTTTGAAATTTAAAATTTTCATTATCATGTTAATTCTTATTTTGGCTTTGGATCCATTCAATCCACATTATTCCACAATAACATATAAATTAAGTTAAACTTTTATAGAATCAGGATTATTAATTTTAGCTCTAATCGAAAACCTAATCGATATCTATTTTACTAAGTAACTTTATTATGCTAACCAATGTTTCTTTATCCTATTTCATCTGTCTTAAATGATTACTCTAACCTACCCTACCCTACTACTACAATTTTAACTTTTGCCACATGATACATATCCTCCTCCCCCGGCGTAAATCCTTCTTCAAGACATCACCCTTCATGTATGCCTCTCCATCATGTTTTTCTTATTCCATTTCTAATTATCCAATTGTGCCTCATATCTATCTTCCCATCTGCGTATATTTGTGTATATATATAACACATTTATTGCCTCAACCAACCTCCTTCCTCCCTCAATTTTTTCTATTAAAAGATACACCACCAAACACAAATTTCTTCCCTCCCTATCCCTATTTCTTTCCATCACCAAAATAACCCCAAAAACCACCACTGACCACCCTCACTACACCTCCCTTCCTTGCATCAGCAAACATTCACCATTCCCTCAGCCATGTCACTGGCCAAAACCATCATTCACTCCCCTTTGGTTTCATTCATAAGTGTGAAACACCCCACCAAATCATCAGACATCCTCATTGGTGCTCATCTTTCTCCTGGCTATGCACACTCCCAACAAAGCAATGAAATTTTCCTTTGGCCAAAGTTGTTGATGCCCTCCCCCTTACTACACCCAAATGAATCATTTCCTTTTCCTTGGCTTCGGCCATTTCCACTAGAGCTCCCCCTTGCTGCATCCTACACCACCAAAACCTCCCCTAATATTTCCCCCTTCCATCATACCCTTCCCTCTGGCTTTGGCTAAAGTTTCCCATTGCCTACCTTTAGCAGTGACACTAATTACCAAAGCTCAAATCCCTTCTTTGGCTCTTTCCACCTTTGTTCTTGTCCTCTTATTATATGACCTTGTGCCCTTTATTCCTTGCTCCATTATTGCCTCTCGTGGCTTCCTTTTCCTATTATTTTCCAATCAAATTATGATGTAAATGTCATGATAAGGGTTCCTTATTCATCATGGCATGTTTACTAGGGTTGATATAAATAGAATAAGTGCATGTACACAAGATTAGGGTTAGAATTTAATCATTGTTATTTGTATACTCTAGGGTTAGAGATGCTTCTTTATATGTACCATAATGTTAATTACCAAATGCATGTGTTTCACAGAATATATAACACATTAGAAATGCATGATTAGAGTTTGTAAACGTAACCCACTACATGCATGAAAAGTAGAAAATATAGTCCATTGTTAAATCCTAAAGATGACCTACATATTAAAATATAGTAAGTCAATATCTCTTAGCCTTTTATAACAAATCCTCATAATAATAATGTGTGGTATGAAATTTGGATAATAATTGTAAAATTATGGTTTTGAGGGCATTTTAGTCATGTTTGACCTAATGCATCTTTTGTGAATAATTGGACATATGTAGGAATTAGACTTTGATAGGTTAACCTCAGTGCTGGCTTTGAATAAAACATAGACCAATTGCCTTAGGTTTTATATTACAATTGGAAATAAAGGAAAACAATTATGGAAATTTGTATGCTATGTGTGGTATCTATTATCACCTCATAAATTATTAGTACTTAAAGTGGAAGACCTCGAAATTAGGAATGGTTTCTCTCTAATGTTAGCTACCCTATACATGAGGTAGGAGGCATTTGTTTGTTTGGGTGTCATTGTGCCCTAGTTAACCCCTATTCTACTTTATACGTGACCTATGAGTCCTATAGGTGTCTCAATTCTTAAGGATCAGGTGTCCTAGGTATGGAGGGTATTATTTTTCTTTATACACTTGTATAAATAGAGCGTTGTTATGCCTATGGGTTGGATGGTTGTGAGGGTACCTTGATATTTTGTGTGCCGATATGACCTGTGTACTTTTATGCCTACAGGTTATTATTGTATTCCCCTCAAATAATTAAAATTGAAAGTAACAATTGTGTAAGAATATAAATGGATTAATCTCAGTATTGTTTCAGTAGCTACCATTATGCACTACTCAGTTTGGTAGTTACCTTAGCGCCCTACCTTTATTGTTTGAAATTGTCATAGATTTACTAATTTATTAGTTGTAATAGTATCCTACCCTTAGTATTTTGGAATTGATTTTATTACGTTGGTGTTGGTCATTTTAGTATCACATGAATTCCTTAGTGTATCCTTGCCACGTTATTGCATATGTGTTTCATGTGGCCTTATATATTAGTGTCGTGTAATGGTTCACTCAGTACTATAGTACTGATGGGTTCCATTTTTGGTCCCTTAAATATTCAATGGGTATTTTTTACCTTGTAGGAATACTTTGAAGGTTCAGTTTCATGGCTTTTGTTAAGAGTTGATAGTCAAGACAATCCAATATTTACCTCGACATCTTTTGATCTAGATGTTACTTGAACTTTTTTGTCCTTTTCTATTTCTTCTTTTTGTTATATTGTAACTAAATTGCCTAATCCTTTTTTGTATTTATCAAGATAATGTTAATTTGTATTGAAATTACTACTTTGTTCTTACATTGTAAACTTTTATTTAAGTAATGAAATTATTTAACCTTAGCACTTAGCAAAAGGATGGTAGAGAATGCTAAACTTTTACTAAGTATGGCGGTAACACATATAATTTTTATAATTAAGACTTTTACAAAATAAAATTTTTATTAGTAAATTTAGGGGTTATAGTTTCCAATGATAAACACATTAAATAATCTAGAATTTATCATGAATTTTATTTGTTTTCTTTTTCCAAGAATCTAATACTTTTTTTTTTCAAATATAAGAAGAGTGGAGTTGATGAGAACCAGGTGTGGCAACTAGCAATTCCATTAGTGATGTATAACTTCAGCAACTAATCTATATTAGCAATAAAATGCCCTATGCAATGTTGTGTATGAGTGTTGTGAAATTTATCACACAAGTGAAAAGTTGGATCAAAGATAAGACTAATCTAAGTTTTTTTTCAGGAAAACAACAAGCTTAAGAGAATGCTTATTGGTGAAATTCTTCAGCTGCACCCATAAAGAAGATTATGATCAATCATAGGGATTAATAAGCAAATTATATTGATGGGATTTTTTTATCTATAAGTTGGGTAGCCGCTCATTTTATTGTTGATTGTGACTATTATACGAATTGAGACAAAAATCGGCATGACAGTGGATGGTGAAATGTTAGTAGAGTTGGAGTGGAAGATTATTAAAAATGGGATGAAAGATTAGTAGATGAAAGATTAGTAGGAGTGGAGCAATGGATTAATATAATAGATTATCAAATGACGGGTAAAATTTTCGTACAATAATAATTAAAGATATATACATATTACCTTTTAAGTTAAAAGCATACCACTATTATAATGATTGTCTATTTATAGCAACAAATTTCAAGATTATTTTGATATACTTATTATTATTTTTAAAATGCATAAAATTAAACAAATATAAAAATTAACCAAAAAAGAGAAGTTAGATTTATTTAATTGTCACTGTATAATAAATGTCGTAGAACCGGTCATATGGTGCGTCTACGTGTGTATACACACTTGGGCTCAACTTGGTTCGCCTATATGTAGGGTTGGGACGGACTATGAATCACAACTTGGTTTGAACGGCCAAGTCAGAGCACAAAGTCAACTCTGACCGGGTTTGCATTCTAGATTTATAGTATTATACATGCACCACCTATGGCAAACCAAATAAGACTTTCTTCCGTTCACTCTACCGTACAATGATAATGAATTTTTAATTTTGACGTCGCACTTCGTGCTCCACTCCCTATATTCCCCTATAAATAGTAAATACCCCCTCAGCATCACCGGCATTCCATCTTCCCGAACACACGCAAACAACAGATACTAAAAAACTTCCACAAGATCTCTCCCTCTCCCTCTGGTTAAAGGACCAAAGCCATGGTCTCCAAAACTCTCCTCGTCATAATTGTCACCGGTGTCCTTGCTATCACCACCTTCTCAGAAAACGTGAGAGGCCAAAATTGCGGATGTGACTCAAGTCTTTGCTGTAGCAAATATGGATATTGTGGCACCGGTGATGATTATTGTGGAGATGGGTGTCAGCAAGGTCCCTGTTACTCATCAACACCTTCTACTCCTAGTTCCGGTGGCGGCGGCAACGTTGCGGATATTGTTACTCAATCTTTCTTTGACGGGATTATTAATCAAGCTGATTCTAGCTGCGAAGGAAAGAACTTCTATTCTCGATCTGCTTTTCTTAATGCTGCTGGTTCTTATCCCGGATTTGGTACCGAAGGAAATGATGTAGCTAAGAGGGAAGTCGCTGCCGCTTTTGCTCATTTCACGCATGAGACTGGACGTAAGTAGCTATATACTTCATCTAGCTAGCTATATTTGCCTAATTGATCTACCTTTCTTCCTTCTTGTTTTTCTTTCATATGGAGCTCGTTGACAGCGAGTACAAAACACTAGGCTAAACCTCTAACACCATAGAGCTAACTTTAACCATTAGACTAAATTTTATCGATGTCTAATTGACCAATCTTGTCGTCGTCGTATAATAATTAATATGCTAATTATGTAATATGCATGCAGATTTTTGCTACATAAATGAGATCAACGGTGCAGCAGGAGACTACTGTGATGAGACAAACACACAATGGCCATGCAACCCAAACCAAAAATACTTTGGAAGAGGTCCTATTCAAATCTCATGGAACTACAACTACGGCCCTGCAGGCCAAAGTATTGGTTTTGATGGTCTGAACTCCCCTGCTACCGTCGCAAGTGACCCCGTCATAGCCTTCAAGACTGCCCTATGGTATTGGATGACTAACGTTCACTCTATCATTACCGGCGGCCAAGGGTTCGGGGCCACAATCAGAGCCATCAATGGAAACTTGGAATGCAATGGTGGTAATACTGCTGCCGTCAATGCTAGGGTGCAGTACTACACCCAGTACTGCAATCAGCTCGGTGTCTCCCCGGGTGATAACCTTACTTGCTAGAAGATCTCGTTATTGTCACGTATTAATAATGATACTTGTACGAGTTATAGAATTCCTAGTTAAAATGCGGGCATGGAAGTCAAAGTTTGATTTGTGTCTTTTCTTTGTGACAAATAATCGATGGATAAAATTGTACAACAAATATAGTTAATAAAATAAGCTTATATTCTGCATGAAAAAACTTCTTGGGTTGTATGCAGACCAACGAGCACTAACATACTATCTCCGCCTACTTTCTTAGTGGTATGTTGCTGAATATATATTGCCCTTGGTTCATCATCAACCTCGCCTGGCGGGTAATTTGACTGACCAAACTACTTAATTAATTACTTACCCGGAGAGCAGCATTCATTCATTCCTCAGGTGAAATCATAGGCTTGGTGGGGTTCATAGACGGAAACATGGAACAAAACAAATGTCTAGCCATATACTCAAATTTATCTTAGTGTCATGCATTAGCTGGGTCGGCTCTAACTTTCAAAGGCTTTAGGAAAGAAAATTTTGTGGGTACCCATGTACATATATATATAATGAACCATAAAAGTTGGGGACTCTTTAACAATTTTAATTAGAACCATAGGGTTGTCCAATTTTCCTATATTTAATGTAATACTCCATTTTCCGTAAACCCTAATTGAGAACCTAAATGTAATTTGATATGTTATGAAATTTGACCATAGAAATTAAAGGTGGATAATGTATGTTGGATATGTTATTTTATGTTTGTTTGGTATGGAGTGAATATGGATTAGATTAGTCTCATTAAAATGGTGGAACTTAGGTTTCCATGATGGGGGTTGACTTAGACCTTGGGTTGGACGACTGTGCCTACTGGTAGAATACAATAGTAACTGCAGGGGCTTCAAGCTAACAATCGGGTGTCGAATGGAGTTATTTTTTGTAGTTTCTGAGTTTGTTTTGGTATTTTATGGTCAATCCTTTGACCATCGGGGTCCTCCCTTAACCTCCTTTGCCTTGGAATTGATTGTTGTTTGTTTTCTCCCATTTAGCCAAGTTTTTAGCCATAATTCACTTCGTTCACCGACTCTCTTACACACCTTACTCCATTACACCAATTTTGCATTCAAGTGTGATTGAAGCAAGCTTTGGGTAAAATCTTCTCTCTCTTCCCTTATTGATTATCATTCCTCATGCCTCCTTATGCCCTTTCACTTTGCATCTTTATTCTTTAAACTCGCATGTGCTTTGTGCTCTTTCCTCTCTCCTCCTTTTTTTTTTGAGTTTTTCCTAAGTATTTAAATAGCATTTCCCTTTGCTTCCTTGAGCTAAAAATGAGCATCGTAGCCCTCTTATTCTTCTTTTTTTCTTGCTTGTTTAATTATCTTCTCTTAATCCTTTATCTAGCTCCATTATATTTTCTTTAAATGTAAGGGTGTTGGATTTAGAAAAAAATTGAAGAGTTGTCCTCTCCTTTTTCTCCCTTTTGGTATGCCACCCATATAGTTAGATATGATCTCTTTTCTTGTTTGATTTTTGATTATTGTTGTTGTCATCGTTGTTATTTTATGTATTGTATTTATAATTGTCAGGCTTTGTATTTTTAAGAAAAAAAGGTTGTGTTGAAGGCTAGAGTTTAGGAGACTCTTTATTAGTTTATTTTTCTAATTATCTTGGAAATGAGGTACACCTATACTCCTACTAAATATGTAAAAATCATGTGTTAGCACATTAGAGTTTTCCATGTTATGCTTAAGCTTGATTTATGCTTTCTTGTAATTTTATAAATATTATGCATGTATCGTGTGTTGTTGTATTTTCTCTTTAAGTATAAGACCGTATAATTTTATGTAAGATCATTCTTAAATTATATATTTTAATATATGTATGATAGCATAATAAAATAATGTTGAATGTTAAAATTAATTATGCATGTGTTGTGAGGATGGATTTACCAAGGGCATTATTTTTCTTTCCAATAAATTTTCTTGTTTTTTGAGCTTGCCATTAGATTCCTCATAAATTTTACTTAAATTTTGGCATATGATATGTTGATATTTGAGCATGTATAAGTATAATTTTTAATATTTTAAGTTTTGTATGTTCTAGGGGTATTTTTATCTTTTCACATAAATTTTGTATGCCTAGTATATGCTATATTATGTTAAGTATAAAAAGAATATGAAATTTTTTATGCTAGATATATATGATTAGGGTTTGTGTGCTAAATGAGCTTAAGTATGTATTAGAGGCAAAAAGGTAGTTTTGCCACTTCTTTCATTTTTTCGTAATCAAAAGTTTATGTTGAAGTGTTGATGGTAATATTATTTAGCTATGCTATGACTTTTATTTATTTTCTTTCATTTTTCATAATAAAAAGTGTATGTTGAAGTGTTTATTGTAATATTATTTAGTTATGCTATGAATTTCATTTAATTCTAACAACATTTGGCAGTAAATGATATACATAACCTTTAAGGACATTTTGGTCATTTACCACTAAATATGTCTAATTGTTGGATAATTGGATATAGGATGACCTTATTGGAATTATAAGTTGATCTTAGTATGCACCCTTGACCTTTGTCTTGACCATTTAAATTAGGGTTGATTTAAATAATTATAATTAAATGAACAATGAACAATGTGGATTTGTTATCATATGTGGATCTTGTGATAATGTGTGATCACTTTGATAAAACATTAGTATTTAAAGTGGAAGACCTTGAAATTTAGGAATGATCTACTCTTTAGGGTTATATACCCTAGGGACAAGGTAAGAACCCTCGATTTGGTTTGGTAGTTTAGTCGAATGCTTCAATATTTTTACTAAGGAATTAGTATACTCTAATTAGTTGTAACACCCTAAAATTACGACTTAAAATTTTCATTTTGCAGAAGCATTAATAAAAAAAATAATGGGTGTTACCACCACACCCAATATAAGCTTGGCATCCTGGACCATCTTTATACTAAGTGCTAAGGCTAAAACATCGCTTTACTTAAACAACATTTATAACATCAGAAAAAAATAGAGATTAGAAATTTATTTTGTCCTAATAAATACAAAAATATCAGGTAAAAAAATTATAGTATAAATAACAAGGGATAGAAGATTCCATGAATATCTAGATCAAGAGATGCCAGAACAAACACCGGATTGTCCTAACTCTCAACCCTATGTTGGAAGCCATCAAGCTGAACCCTCAAAGTACTCCTACACGGTCATTACTGCTCATTGAATAGGTAGGGGACCAAGAAACGGAACCTATCAGTAATACGATATTGAGAAAACCATTACATTACCATTAACATAAGACACAAAAAGAATATAACATAGGTATATCAAGGAAGCATACAATCATAAAATGGACATAATTGATATAGTTAAAATAAACCTAAATACTAAGGTAGGGCACTAAGGCAACTACTGACACAACCATCCATATAAATTCTAGATACCAAAGTAGGTACAAAGGTAACTACTAAACCTCATATCACAACATGTAGTGTGCAACGACAACTATCAAAAACATTAAATCCAAAAGAACCCATTAAAATCTTCACACAATGATTATTTCAAATTTTAGTTACTTGAGGGGGATACAATAATAACCCGGAGACATAAAAATACACTGGTCATACTAGCGCACAAGGCAACCTGGTACCCTCCAACCATCCAGCCATCCAACCCAGGGGCATAACAACACTCTAGTCATACTAGTGGACAAGGTAATACAGTACCCTCTACACCTAGGTCACCTAATTCTTAAGTATTGATACCCCTTATAGGGCCCGTAGGTCACCTATAGAGTAAATTAGGACCTTACTAGGGCACAACCAACACATCAAAAAACCAAATAAATCGAGGACTCCTACCTCATCTCTAGTGTAGCTACCTTTGGAGAGAAACCATTTCCAAACTCGAGGTCTTCCACTTTATATATTAGTATTTTATAGGGTGACCATAGATATCATACTATGCACATAAATTTTCTTTTTATACTTAGCCATTTCCCTTTATTTCTAATTACTTAAGGTAAACCCTAAGGTCATATCCAATTATTTGCAAAAGGTATATTAAGTTGAAATGACCAAAATGCCCATAAACCCCTAATTTTGCCATTTTATCTAATTTTGTATCAAACAACATTATTATGAGCCATTTGTCATGAAAATGTTAAAGGATAATTATTCATGATATGGTAGCATGTGAATAATCTTTACATCTTAGTGACTTAATATATTATCCACTTTTCATGCATTTAGTAAATTACGCTTACAGCCTGAATCATACCTTTCTAAGGTAACATATATTCCATATAATGCATATGTAAAAATCTATAATATATTACATCATTCAGCATGGTAATTAACCTCACGGTGTAGGAAAGGAAATACCTCAACTGTAGAACATTTGATTAACATTTATTGCATACTAACCCTAATCATGCGTGCATGCTTTATAATATTTAATTCAACCCTAGTTATTAAGTAAAGATAATCATAGTACATTTATAATGGTAAGTTACATTATAATGTTGTAGGGCTTCAAACTCGAACAAACCCTAGGCATGCATGTGTAATTTATTCAACAAAACATGCATATGTATATTATCGATCAATTAATATGTCAAAATTATGCTAAATATTTAGTATTATGCCATTTACATTCATGCCTAATCATAATACTTGCAATTTCATTCTTAAAATTTTGAAGTAAAATACATGTATATATTTCTCTAAAAATGAGGCATAACTCATACCCTAAGCACAACCAAACTTTATCTGTTACCACATGACTCACATCTTAGTAGAAGAGTACGTTTACCTCTTATCCAACCAAAAGGAATAATTAAGATTCACCCAATTAGTCTCCACTCAATTTCTTCAAACTCCTTACATTAACCTAACCAACACACATATTAGCAAATAACACAAAACAAAAAATAATCCAAAATTAACTAAAACTAAATGGGAAAGAGTTTAGAGAATTAAATGGAGTAATTGCCACATTTGGGTTGCGTGAAGTGTGGAGGAATATATGGTGGAGCTATGGTAAAAGTTTAGTGGTGTTTAGATAAGGTTTGGGAGTAAAAATATGGGTGCACAACAAAAAATGAGAAGTTGTACGGCTGTGTAGTAGGCGGTGTAGTCCGTGGTCGAGAGACAAAAGTAACGCACGACCAGGCGGTGCAAAAGTTGCACAAATGTATTGTAGCGGTGCACAACAGATCGAGAGGAAAAAAAAGTGCATGGCTAGGTGGTGCAAAGGTTACACCACCATGGTGCAAGAGATTTTAAGTATTGCATAGTCGTGCAACATGCGGTGCACAAGCCGTGAACTCTCCAAAACTATGATAAATAAAGGAACGAAGAAGGGAAAAAAGGCAGTGGTTGGCGGCAATGGCTGGTGACGGCAAGGAGGAAGGTTGGGGTGACCTTGGTGGTTAATCCAGCTGCTAATGGGCGATAAGTGGTGGCCAAGGTGGTGCACAGTGGTGGATTGGGTGGTGTGAATGCCAAAAATAGGGAAAGAAGGAGGAAGAAGAAAAAGAAAAGATAAGGAAGAAAGGAGAGGGAAGAGGAAGCTCGGGCAATGGATTTTTGACATAGAAAGGATAGAGTGGAGGCCAAACAAAGAGAAAAGAAGGAGAGTATGGTGTGTGTGTGTGTGTGTGTGTGTGTGTGTGTGTGGTCATGTGTGCGTTTGTGTATGGTGTGAATCGGGAAAAAGAAAATAAGGGGGGCATGTGAAGGTTGCAGGGTCATGGTGTAGATAACTAGGTTGACTGTAATATCCCAAATTGAGCGGAGTGTTTTAAGGATTGATATGGCTACTTCTATCAACATGACATACCATTCTTTTGGTTATTCTATCCTAAGAACTCCATAGTTAAGTGTGTTGGCTATGAAGCAATTTTTAGGATGGGTAACCCTCTTAAGAAGTTTTAAAAATTTTCTGAAAAATTCTTGGAAAGTGTGTGAGTGAGGAAAAAACACACTGAAAGGACTTGTGCTTATCTTTGGAGTCAACTGATCAATCTGAAAGCACTCTAAGGTAGCTTCCGCATAGTCATATCAACTCGGGGTGTTATAAATGGTATCAGATTGAAACCACAACCATGAGCTAAATTTGGATGAGCTAGTTAGCCATCTAGCAAGATAATTCTTGGAATAAATTGTATTGAGATAGTTATTGGTTGAGGCGCAACAAGGAAATTGTGTTATTTAAGTGGAGGTGAATGTAATACCCTAAATTGAGTGGAGTATTATAAGGATTGATATGGCTAATTATATCAACATGGTATAGCATCCTTTTGGTGATTCTATCCTAAGAACTCCACAGTTAAGCGTGCTGGTTGTGGAGTAATTTTTAGGATGGGTGAGCCTCCTAGAAATTTTTGAAAATTTTCTAAAAATTTCTTGGAAAGTACACGAGGACAAAACGTACTAAAATGACTCGTGTTGATCTGTGGGGTTGGCCGATCAATCCAAAAGCGCTCCAAGGTAGCTCCTGTGTGGTCATATCGACTTAAGGTTTTATAATGACAATGGAGGTGATAGTTGAGTGTTGTGATAAAAATGTAGGTGATTGCAATGGTTATGAGTATAAGTTGCGTAAGGATAAGAGAAACAAGAAGAAGAGTGGCAGGGGAGGTGATGGTGGTGCATGTGCAGGTTGGCAAGGATAAGAGAAGTAGAAGGAGAAGAAGAAAAAAGAGGAAGGTTGATGGATGATGGAAGACTACAGAGGACAAGATAGGAGATGGTGCAAGTGGAGGGCAAGTTGTAACAAAAAAAAAATTTAAACCTTGCGGCTAAGATTGACAGGAGATAGAGAAGAAAGAAAGAAAAGAAAAGGAAAAAGAAAAGGAAAAAGAGAAGAAGATTTAGGGGTATTTTTAGATTAACCATAAGTAATTAGGATTAATGGAAATTTTAGGAGGTTTTGATTTTGGTTTATGAATTACTATTTTTCCAAGTTAAGGTTTCAGATTTAGTTAAAGTTTCGGGATTAAGAAGTTTGGTTAAAGCTAAAGTAAGATTGATCGTAGGATTAGTATCAGATTTAGATATAATTTATACGGTATTAGGTTAGCTAAAATTTTGGATATTACATTAGTTCTTGGAACTTCTTAAAAGGTTTGCATACCTCAATATTAGGTAATATTTTATTTTAGTGCGCCGGTATGACTGGTAGACTATACATTTATTCAAGTAATTCTTTTATCCCGTTGAGTAAATAAATGGAATTAACTATGGTGTGGTAGCCTTTGGAATGCTTTAATTTCTTTGTTCAGTAGTTGCCTTCATGCACTACCTTTGGTTTAATTGGAATTAATTTTGGTGTGATTGGTCAGTAGTTGCTTTAGTGCATTATCTTTTATGTTTATAAGGTATATTATGGTGGTTGCTTGAGATGATTAAATATGGTTCAATGTTTCCTTTCATGGGACACCCTTGGTGTGAATTGGATTAATAAAACAATTGTAATATGATTATGTGTGATAGCATGATGAGTATGTGATATATGGTAATGTATGTGTTATGCCATGATTGGTGTATTTAATTATCACATTTTTCATTGATATGTTTATGCTATGCTTATCAACTGTTTATCTTCTATTTATTCCATGTAGCCTTTGCATGTTTAGTATCGTACAATGGTTTACTCAGTACTATTATATTGATGGGTTTTATTTTATATCCCCTTACTTATTCAATGAGTATCCATGACCTTGATAGAGTACTTTGAAGGTTCTACTTGTGTAAGTTAGTGTTGGGGGTTAATAATTAGGACTATTTGGTGTTCGATTTAGTATATTTTGATCCAGATATCCCTTACACTCTTATATCTCTTTTTGTAATCCTTTTTCTTTGTTGTTGTATATTTGTTCAATACTTTTTTGTATTATGTCAACATTGATCTTGTAATGTAAGCTTTTACCTAGCTACTTCTTACTAATGTTCTTGCTAACTTAAGTGGAGAAAAGTTTTAGCATTAGCACTTAATGTAAGAAAAATTGAGGGAAATAAATTTATGTTAAGTGTGGAAGTAACGCTTTATAGTTTAACATTTTAGCTCCTGTAAATAATTATTTTAAATAAATTTGTTTATTACAAAGAATAAGGGTCTTACACTTGGGGCCGACCTAGCCATCGACAATTGATGAAGCTTTTATTGATGAATGGATGGACTAACAATGAAGAGTACGTGGAGGTGGAGAACACAGACAATGCTTCTATTATCTGACATTTTATTAGGGTTTCATTTTGGGCCTTTCTTTGACCATGACGTCCATTATACTATTTTTTGCCAAGTACAGAATTGCTTAGGGAAAATGTAAATATATATCTCAATCGAAGCCTGAGCTATACATCTTTAATCGCTTTCGTAATAACAGGAAAGGAGCTAGCTGTAGCGATATTTGACTGTTTTAAGAGTTGAGACTGAGTGGAATTGCTGATTAATTATTTTGCTGTGACCAACTGGCATCGAATGATTTTTTATCGAGGAGCAAGAACAAAAGGGATAGTTTTTTGACGAAAAGGAACGCCTCAAGCATCAGCTAATAAGATACAATGGAGATCAAGGTTCACCGGTGTAAGAAGATATTGCTAAGTTTGAGAGCTGATATGCGCACTTGTTCGCTTCTTGGTATTGTGTTTGAGCTAAGACTTCGTTCCATAACCAAGGAGATTCCTGCATCCATAGATTGCCTCCGACCGCCCCATAAATGCTAATTCGGCTGGACTACATAGAATAATAAAGTTTGCGTGCGAAAATTGGAATATGACAGCAGTGTAGACGGTTTGTTACTAACCTGAATATTGATTTTACTTCCTATTTTTTTTTTAATAGAATTAATACAAAAAAAAAAACTAACAACCGATAATTAAAATTCAAAATCAAAGGGTAAAATTTTGAAATAAAAATTCAAAATCTAATAAGAAAGACGAAAAACTTATAAATAAAAATTGAAAAAATAAAAATATAATATAAAAACAATCATTTTAGAACATGAAATATAGATAATTAAAAACTGAAAATTAAAATAAAATATCAAAATTAAAAATAATTAATGAAAAATTATAGAGATATTGTCTAACACAAACTATAAATACAAATTATATATATTTGTTTCGAATCATATAGATCTTAGTAATTCAACCCACCCTTCATAAAAAGAAGAGTCACTAGTTGTAAACCTCTCCATGGGGTGTATGTTTTGTACAATTAGCTGAAAATGAGCTAAAAGCTAAAAAGATGACCGAAAGCTGAAAAACTAGCTTCTCCAAATATAAGTGTTTGGAATGACTAGTTGTTTAAGTAGCAGAAATATATAAAATAACATAAAAGACTACTTTTACTGCTATATATAAAAGAACATGTTGTTATTATAATTGTTGATGTTTTTGTTACTATTATAATTAGTAGAACAAGAAATATAATGTAATAATACAAAATATAGTATCACAATGAAGATAAATAACTATCACAATGTTTAGTGCATCCTAAAAGAATAAAATGTGTAAGTTTGCATACATTATAAGACTGTCTTAGTTTTTTTGATAATCTATCTTCTTGTACTCCATATCATATTTGCAATATTGTCCCAAATCATCTTCGTCTCATTCCATGTTTCCCACAAGTTAGTAGAACTTGTACCGCTATCATAAAAAGTCTTGGATGTCATCATCGGGCACATAATCTAGATGTTGTTCTAGCATAGTAAGTATTAAGTCCTCTTATGAATTGTTTTGTATGAAGTTATGCAAAGCAAATGCAACCATTATCACATCAATTTGTCTCTCTACTCTAAAATTTGGCATTCTACTCAATATTTTTCCATCTTTTCTTGAAAAATCCAAATAATCTTTAAATACAAATGTGAAGAGATGAATGAGCATGATTGAAGGCTTTGCGGCATTTCTTGGTTACTCATGTTCAAATTGAGACTAATGGTATTTTACTTTTTGATATGGTAACAAATATCATTTTCTATCCAAATATCCTTTATCCACCATGTAATATCTACCTATTAAAAATAAAAATAAAAATAGATTAATTATATGTATAAAATTTATAGTAAAAAAATACCTTTATGTGGCTTTGGGAAGTTCATTGATGGCGTCTTAATTCCGTGAAGAAAAATGTGTGTGTCATGTGCTGATCATCTCCCACCCAAAAGATATAAAAGTAAAACACTTGTCTAAATCACAAGCAGCCATGACATTGAGTAGGGATCCTTTTTTCTTCCTCTATAACACATTTGATCTTCCCCTAGGATATATGCATGTATATGTGTTTTGTTAATACATCTATTGCAATCCTACATGAAAATTAAGCGAGCATAGAGAAGAACGTCTTTTAGGAAGAAATGGGTAGATACTTTTAACAAATAAAAAAACTTAACATCTTTAATTACCTTGAAATATGACATATACCAAAACATTAGATCCCTTAGTTGAAAGATATCATGAGCAAAATATATTTAACCTTTACTTCTACCAATTATTAATTCAGACTTCATGAACTACTATACTAATAGTTTCCATCGAGTGTTGAAATATCTCATTGACATCTTAATTAGAAACACCTTAGGCAAGAATATATATATATATATACTGACCTTTTCAACAACAACACTTTATTACTTAACTTTAGGTCATATTTTGACTTTAAATCTTCACACAATTTCATAAATCCAATTGAGCTCATTCTAAGTGCATCCACATATCAAATTGGATGTCCATCCAAAACCTCTCTCATCTAATTCTCACCTGTTTGAAGTGAAGTCATGCATGACTCTTTATACATATGCCTGTAATAATATGAATTTAGCATACCAACTTTGCATGATGCCATAATCCAAAACAGATAACATTTTTTCCTCTTTCTCCTTTCAATTACCATACTGTGCTACTAACAAAATAACATAATAAAAGAATAAGAAGAAGAAGGAGGAGGAGGAGGAGGAGGAGGAGGAGGAGGAGGAGAAGAAGAAGAAGAAGAAGAAGAAGAAGAAGAAGAAGAAGAAGAAGAAGAAGAAGAAGAAGAAGAAGAAGAAGAAGAAGAAGAAGAAGAAGAAGAAGAGACATGCATGATGTTGTAGTTCAAAATAGATCAAAAAAATTCAAGTGCAAATAATGTCCAAATAACAAATAACAAGTTCAAATGAAGAACAAAGAGTGTCTAAACAATAAAATAATTTGAAATAGATTTAAAATTCCAAGTATTAATAAGGTTCAAATATTATCATAAAAGTCACTTGTCCTTAACATGCATATAACCAAGCAAGCCTAGCAATATCATCATCCATCTTAAAAAACATTCCTCTTTTCACATCATCCACAAGAGCTCATAACTCAAAGCACCATGATTCACCACCCTTTAACAAACCATAATCACCTACCAAATGATTCGTAATAGTCATTGTGGCTTCAACATTAGATCCTAGTTGAGCATGAACATTAGAAGTAGCATATGCTTCCATAATCTCTAATGCCTAATAACACCCAGCTTACAAGCTGATAAAGGGTTCTTTGAATATTCCAAATTCACATGTTGGTCCTTGTTCAAACTCAAAGGATCTATAAAAAGTGCTACACAAACTATCTCAGTGGTAACTTTATCTCAAAACAAGTGTTCCAAAAATTCTTCAACATAGGGATGTAATGTTTTTTCACGAATTTTCTTGACATCACCATTATCATACACAAAATAATAGCTAATTAATATTAAAATTTAAAATATGAGTTAAATAAATTTGAATAATTTAAAAAGACACTACAAGAAAAATAGTTTTTGGCAACGGAATATTTCGTTGCCAAAAATATCTTTGCCAACAATATTATATTCTTAGCAACGACAAATCATCGTTGCATCTCATTGCGTAACTAAATATTTTTGCAGTGACTTTTTGGCATTGGCAAAAATAATTATTTTGGCAACGATAAATTTGTGGCTAAAAATAATTTTGTTGTTATAAATGATTGGCACAGATGCTGTAGAATAATTATATTTGGCAACAATATTGTTGTTGCCAATAATATATGATATTTTGCAACAGTTTATTTATTGCTGATAGTGTATAATATATTTTGCAACAACTTTTCTGTTGCCAATAATACTCTATATTTTACAATGGCTTGTTTATTGCTAATAATGTATAATATATTTTGGAACAACTTTCCTATTGTTAATAATATTCTATACTTTGCAATGGTTTTTTTAGTTGTCAATAATGTGCAATATATTTTACAACAACATTTCTATTGCCAATAATTTGCTATATTTTGCAATAGATTTTTTTTTGCCAATGAAATATTTTTATCTAATGCTATTTTTGTAAACAACTTCTTTGTTTCCAAATATTGAGAAATTCCTGCAATGCTATTAATCCACTTTATAACCTATCATATTCATGATACTTTGTTCAAACACTCATCACATGCATATATTAATCAAATACAAATGTCAATAGTAAATTCATTTGATCATCAATATAAAATGCATATTCCATCAATATTTTAATTGTCCAATATAATTATCCAAAAGAGAAACTATTGTTCAAAACATCCAATGAGACACCACCATCATTGAAAGTGTTCTTGATAAAACACTCTGGTCAAGTGTTTTTGTTCAAAAAGACATCCAAAAATACTTCTAAAACCAAGAACATGATCTTCTTATTAATGCATCAACTAATAATAAAAATATCTATCCACAAATAAGTCAACAATCATCGTCAATGCCGCCATGGAAAACATCACCATCATCATCAAGTGTAGTCTTGGACCTGAATAAATAACAAGATTAGTAAATGTCTCATACATACATCCATATATATATATATATATATATATATGTATGTATGTATGTATAGAAAATATAAGTGTCATTAGCAACCCAATCATTCAATAGATCCGACAATGATGATTCAATCAAATATTTCTAATGTAATTATACAACCACCATTATAAGTCAACATATATATTTTTGCACATAATGTCCCTTAATTTAGTTCAAGAATAGAGAATGATGAAGTTAAAGAAATACTAATTGGTTTTCATCCTAATGGTAAAGTAGTAAAACATCAAATTCCCTAGAAATTTATTATATGCCCCTATTTTTTTTTTTATTTATATACCATTTTTGGAGGCCTTCACAAGTGCTTATTCCTATTCATATATGGATTATTGAAGTTTTTTTCTCTTCCCCCACAAAGACTCCAAAATAAGTTTCCAAACTTTGTTTCTTTCCTTTTCCTAGTTTATTATTTCCCTAGTTAGATGCCCTAGCATATATAATTGATGTGTAAAAGATAATCAAGGTTTTATTATTTTGTTCATTTTACCAATCGGAATTGGTGCATTCAATCTTAAGTGATTAGTTCTTCCTTATGAATTTCTCTTTATCATATGAGTTTCATGAAACTCTTCATCTTTTGAAATGTTTGATCGTATACAAGACCTTACAATACTAGCTCATATTGTAGAATACATACAAACTTGGGTGAGTATAGAAATTAGAATTTACCTCATAATATTTATTGCCATTATTTAACTCATTTCTAACATTCTCTTCTTAAAAGCATCCATAGATTGATCTTGTTTCTCTTTATGCTTATCTATTTGACTTTGTAGACTAGATATCATATTTTGCCGCTCATTTATTTTGATTTGTTTCTCACTTATCTTACTTTGTTGTTGTATGATTTTTTGTTGTTCTTCTTCTTGAATCCTTGATCTGATAGATTCACCATACCCATTACCTTTTCCTCGTGTGTATCTAGAATTTGGGCCCAAAACATGAAGTAACATCTTTTTCTATGTTTGAGGGGCTCCTTCTTTATCCTTATCTTTCACAAGTTGGTGGAGGTCTCCCTATAATACAAATCACAACATTTTACATACATATAGATTCCAATTTACTATAATCAATTCTTTTATGAACTAAAATATTCAATTATAACTTCTTAGGTGGTAAATATTGAACAAACTAAACACACATCACAAAACAATGTGGAGAAGAAAATGAAGACAACAATCCAAATATAGGAATAATTTACATGAATTTTCTTAGAGCGTCCATCATTAACCCACTCCAATACTCCGTGATCATTTGTGTGTGTGTGTTCAGCAAGCTAAATCACATCAACACTTGGCTTGACATCACCATTATTCTTCACCTGTTAAGACACAACACTTAGTCATTTTTTCATCAAGATGAATAAATCTATTAAATATAACTATTTCATATTCTCATCATTATAGATTCCACCTCTAGGAAAGATAAGTTTCTTGTGGTGTGTTGGTACCATTTATTTGAATTTTAATTCTTGATATTTTGTTGACTTATTTTCTACAATTTAATAATAAAATAAATGAAGTTAAATAATATATACCTAATAAAGAAACAAATCTGGCAAAAATCTTATCAATAATGGAAAGAATTACCTTAAATTTATTAGAATTAAAAGTTTCACAACATTTTTTCCAATTTTTTTAGTCAAAATTAGTAGAGGGATTTTGCAAACATTCTTCAATATCCCTACATTCTTTTTAGTAAGAATGAAAGAGATCTTTCCAATAAAGATATAAGCGTTGCATTGCAAACAACATAAATGTTTTTAAGCTTGCCAACTGATTACTATCCATTATGTTGAACTTATTCTTTGGTGTGACAAAAAATTAATAAAATAAAACACAACCTCTATGGTTAACTAAAATAGTTTGGTATTTATAAAAGGAAAAGAATGCACACACATATAGTTTAGTTACATACATGGTAATGCATCCATAAGGGCTTTTGTCTGCACAATATGGACACAAAAATTTACCAAGTTTCTAGCATTTTTTTCAATGGCTTGGAGAACATATTTAGGTATGCCAACCACTATCTTTACAGTACCACCTAAAGTCTTCTTCTCAATCATATAAGATTTGTACTTGCCTCTCTGTCCCCTTTTTCTTTTAGCACTAGCATTTGATGCTATTCCAAAAATAAGATGAGAAAATCAAGGCTTAGCCAATCTATACATCATAGGAGCTTAAAAGAATAAAAAATTTATATACAAACATGATTAGTAAAAAATACGCTACCTTGACTACTATTAACATCATTTTGTGGGTTCACATTTCTTATAGACCTATTTTCATGCATATATTGAGTTCTTATTTGAGGTGAGTATTATTAGGTTTATTTCTTTCTCTTGGCATTAGATTAGCAGCCTCATGCAATTTTATAGTCATCTCAACTTTGTCAACAAACTTCCTTATTGCATTCATTTTTATTCCACCTTATTAGTCATATAAACATATAGCAACATCAAGAAAATAAAATTAATTCCATTGATACTGTATAATGGGAGTGATTTTTAATTTCAAATATGTACAAATAAACACATAAATTTGTGAATTTAAGTATCTATTGAGCATTTATCTAGATCATTTAAAGGCACAATAGATAAATTAAGATTTTGATCTTTTTCTTAGCTAGAACTATGATTATTAGAATCAATAGCATTCACAACATCCATATTAAGTTTACCTTCAATACAATTAACTTCTTCAACCTGACTGAGTTGAGGTCCATTGTCTTGGGATTCATTGGAAACAAAGTTTAACATCTCCTTACTTCTCTCATTGCCTTTTTTTCCAACTCCTATGCCCTTTTGTCCATTATCTACAAACTCATTGATAAAAGAAAGGGTACATTTAAAATTAAAAAACTTTATTAAATGAGTTCATATTTCAAATATGATTTTTGGCCATTATATGCCAACTAATTACATGTGCACATACCTGAAATATAAGGAAGATTATTATATAGCTAATGAAGAATAAAGTCAGTTAAGTTTCTATAGGTTTTTATGCACCATAGAAAAGTTATCTTAACTTAAAATGTTATGATTTTTCCAAAAATGTACATGTTTGATTTTAGTTTTGAAATTTAGATTATTTTAATATTATAAAATGATTACAAACCTATAATTTAATTAGGGATGTAGTTTACAAGTTGAAGAATCAAGTTAGAATAGTTTGGTTAAATTTTTAAGCACTTTTGGTGTTGATTCCATTAGGTTTGGAATGGATTTTTGGATAATTTATACGAGTATGATGTTAAAGCCTAAAATCAGGTTGTTTTCACTTGATAAACACTTTTAGAGATCTATCAAGTAAAATCTAAGATGAAATCAAGTTATTCTGCCTTATAGAAACTTTTAGGTCATATTTTTGTGATTGGTATGTCATTTTTTGCATCGTATTAAAAATATATGGACAAATAATAAATAAATAAAAATTATATATAAAAATCATATGCTAATCAACATTACTGATACTTATACTATACTCTTCTCTATTGTTTCAATATATTATTCAAGTATCTGTCAGTTTTAACTAGCAAGAGATCCATTTATGTTTTCCTAATATTATAATGATTAGTCAGGAGGGAGAAATCATAGATGGAGAAGTATTTCATTGCTAAACTAGTACCTTCAACCACATATCAAACAAAAAATCATATTGTTTTAACATGATGTATAAGGCGGCCAATTATTATAGGTTTAGGAATCTTTGAAACGTAGAAACTCTGCATATGGAATTTTGAGGGAATCCCAAACATACTTCACAATCTTCAATAATGAACATAAACTTGTTCATGTTATTGCATACATCAAAAGCAATTGTGTTTTTAGATTAGAAAAATTTAGGCAATAGCTTAGAACCTCACTTATAGTTACAAAGAGTTTGATCTTTCAAGGGAAAGAACACCAATCTACATACAACATATAAACCTAAAATTAATAATAATTTGCCAACAATATATTGAATGCTAAGAATCATTCTCAAACTAGCTAGCTAGGAAAATAAAATAGAATATCATTCATTGGTGAGAGAGATTATAGTTGATTATTATGAATTGAATATTTTAACCATGAAATAGAATATCTCTTTGTTAATTGAGAAATGAGAGAAATAAAATTTTTTTATAAAGCAATTTTAATTTTTTTAAACTTGCGTAAGTGAAATTGGATTGTTTGCAATTGTGGAAATGTTGTTAATGTTGTCCTTGGTAATTTGGCTCTTTTTGTTGAGGTTGATTTGAGCATTTTTTTTAGCCTTACTATGTTAGTACAATCACATTTAGTTTGGATCTATTATCTAAAGACTAAGGATCAGCAACAAAACTATGATTTAGTTCTAGAAACAAGGCTGTTGCTGTTTCCATCTTTCGTATGTCACTTGCAGTCTGTCGAGACGATTATTAATGATAACACTTATGTGTGATTTACTTTCGGTGTGTGAAAGGAAGAAAATAGGTGAAAAGAATAAAGATGTGTCAAATGGGGAGCAAAAGTTGCAAAATTCAGTGGAAAATGGTGTTGACTCGTTTCAAGATTTTGTTAAAGTTACTCCCAATGGTAATGGTAAACTTGTTGAGTAGTTGCTAAAGGTGAAGTTGCTAGTATTCCTAAGCAGGTTACGAGTTCTATTATTAAAACTTATGCTAGGAGGAAAGACATTGAAGGTCAAATTCTATGGAATCCCACTATGCTTCTCAAAATTTCAGATCTGGTGATCCTTGGAATTTTTCCTAAATGGAGATAGAAAGCCATTTTTATTACTCTGATCAACCAACAAATCATCTCTCTCTCTCTTGCCCCCTCTTTTTTTTTATAAGGCTTTTCTTATATTTTACAATCGTTTACTTCTCTACAGGACTCTTTTGGAGCATGGGTTTTACATTTAGCTGCTTTTGGTTTCTTTATCTGTATTAGTTTACTACTGATAAACAAATGCCATACATAATAGTTGTTAGTTTTGTTTAGTTAAAAGGTTTTTAACTTGTTAACAACTAATTATTGGTTGGTGTTCTCTAAGTTAGATTTTTCTCTAAATAAAACATTCTCCTTACTTCTCTCTTCTTCTAATATAGTTGGTGTTCTATAGATAGATGCAATTGTAAATTCTACCTTAGATTCATCTTGTTCGTTGGTTAAATTTGCGTTAGAATCTAAGGTCTATATTTGATTACCTTCTAATAGTATGCCATTTTTTTATATGATATGGCTACAACATGGAATAAGTTGTGGATAAAGGTATTAGACATATATGACTAAGCGTCGGTACAATTTTATTTTATTTGGGCATTAATATATATATATATATATATATATATATATATATATATATATATATATATATATATATTAGTGCATGGGATTCAAGGGAGCTTATTATACTAGATAAGTTACCAAGACAGAAGGCACAAGATAATGTGCTAACATATATATCTACGGAAATATTAAGATCCCATATTCCAAATCTAAATACAACTCAAACTTAGGTAGCATTTTAATTACCTGTTGGTAGCAAGTGTTTGCCATTATGCTGATGAGTTAGTTTAGAGACACTCCTAGTGATGATGTGTGTTTGTATGATAGCTGAGTTTCATCATAGTAGCAAGTAGGTAGTATTATTAATTAATAATAAAATATTTTAATAAGATCCAAACTAGGTGAAAGCTTAATACCATGCCCTCTACCACCACTAACACTTCTTTTTACAATGTTTTTACACCTAGTCTTTAGTCGATCTTGCCCTAACATATATGCAAACTAAAACAAGGTAATTAGATTTCACATTACAAGAAACACTACATAAAATTTGAAATAAATAAAGATTTCTAATATGCTAGAATCATGATTCTATCAAAATAATAATAAAAACTCTGTAGAATAACTAAAAAATATAATAATAAAAAAAGTTATATAGTTGATGTCCATACAAAAATGAATACATATAAAAAATTCACAAAATAGTGAAATCATAATATTCAACATCATTAGAAATAATAAAATTATCCAAATATGAGTTTTAATTCTTTCTCTTATTTTGCTTCCCCTGACTTCCTTCCCTTTTTTGATGTATGCTCTTCATTTTACTTGTTACCCATTTGATGACTTTTTGCTCCTCGTTCTACTTTCAAATGATTAGTCATTCAAGAAACATTTTTCCATATTTATTATGGGTTGGAAAACATAATTAGAACCCTGAATGTTTCCTTGTTGCACAATTTCATCATTGATTTGGTCAACTACTTGCTCTTCCTCCACTTTCGGCATGCTATACAAGTCTCCAGGCTCTATCTTAATCACAACATTCCAATCATCATGTCTTAGATCTTGAACATAAAAGACTTCATCCACTTGTGATTTTAATACAAAAAGGTCATATATTTTAATGAAAAAACCTCTATATATGCAAGTTATTCCATGTTCATCCACTTTATATCCTCTACCTTCATGTTACATGTCATACCAATTACATTTCAAAACAACAACATGGTTTTCAATCACATAATGCAACTCATAAACAACTCTTATTAAACTATAATATAAGTCATTTGAATGATCATCTTCTTGCACCATAACACCACTATTTTGGCATTTCTTATCTACTTCTCGATTAAGTGTATGGAATCTAAACCCATTAGCAATAAGCCCACTATAAAGCCTTGTGGTGCGTAACAAACGACACACCAAGTGATATAAACTTTCATCAAATGATCCTTCTTTATATAATTTCTCCTCTTATTAATCAATGAAGAAAATATAAATACATTAACACATCATAGGTAACATTTTATCATATCATAGAAATTAAGGGGAGATGACATACACGATCATAAACCCAATCTGCAAATTGAGTCTTATGTCTCTTCTCTACATTTCTAAGATTTAGATTTTCAATCGCTAGCTCTTCTTTGTGCATCCTAATATAAACATGATACTCAAAGCTTTAGGAAATTGTATATATGAAATCAAACTGCATATACGACAAATACTCTTTTCAATTTTAGAATAACAAATGAATTTACAAATTCTTGAAGCTCATCACAATTATGGAGGATATATAAGTAAGCCCAATCAAACTCCTCAAACCCAGGCTCTTGAAGGATAGGCTTACCCAATGGACACCCAATACATTTAAAAATGTCCATTCGATTTCTTTTGTCATCATTACCAACTTCATCATTTTGAGATCTACAACTGAACTTAGTAGCCATGTTATCTATGTACCCATAACAAAAGGTAAGGCATTCATTTTCCAAATAACCCATTACAATTAAGCCTTTGGGGAGTGCCTTATTTTGAATATTGAATTTTAAGGTATGCACATACATAATAACATAAATTTTGATACAAAATAAAATGCAGTGGTAGGCTATCTAATTATAATAATAAATGAATGTAAAAATCATAAATACAAAAGTACCTATCCATAGGATACATCCAACAAGTTCTCACTAGCCCAGCAATCTTTGCCTCTTATACCAAATGAATGACTAAGTGCACCATACAAATGAAGAATGATGGTGGAAAGACCATTTCTAACATACACAATTTGTAATCCCCCAAAAATTTTAAAAGCCTATAATTTATTAAATTACTTTTATTAGGGATAATTTAACTCTTAAACTTATTTAATTTAATTATGTTAAGGATTTTGCCTTTTAAATTTATTTAACTTAATTATTTTGTGGGTTTAAGTATACCAAATTAGATGTGTGTTTAATAAATTAAAATAAATAGATTTCTATTTTATCATACTCATTTTTATTTAAATAAGGTTCAAACCAATATTTTTCTAAAAGCTACCTCTTTAAACTAATATAATAAGATAAATTACTAAAATTTTAATTATCTACCAAAAATACTAGGACTCACCCCATAATTCATTTTAATTATTTTCTTCCCTAATTTTCTTCCCTAATTATTTTCCTTAATATTTTTTTTCTCCCTTATTTTCCTTTTTCTCCTTTTTCCCTCCCCCTCTCCTTTCTCCCTTCTCTCCCCCATTTCCCCCGACTGGGCCAGCCCACCGGCCCAGGTCAGCTCTCTCCCCTTCCCCCCGTCTCGCACGCAGGCCTGACCTGCTTCTCCTTCGCCAGAACCATCCAGCCGGTTCTGTTTCTTTTCTCCCCTGGACCGACCGGTCCAGCCCCTTTCCCCTTTTCTTCTTCCCCGCGCCCCGCTGCAAATCGCCGCCCTCCCTCTTCTGCGCCGACAACTCCTCTGCACCGTCTGCACACCTTCTCCCCCTCTTCTGCACCGCCCGTCTATCCCTCCTCGACCGACCGACCACCCCCATGCCTCACACAGGTCTGCTACCGCCCCTTCCTTTTTCCCGACCGAACCACAGGTCTGCCATGGCAGACCCACGTCCGCCTGCCACCGACGGCCGGCGTGCTAAATTTCAGCCTGCTCGTACCTCCCTCTACCCCCTCTCTCAATCCTCCCCCATTTTTGAGCTTATAAATACCACCACGAGCCTAGCATCGGGCTCTTTCAAAACCCCAACCCAGAAATCACCCTTGCACCATCCCCGTTTCAGACAACCACCCCGTCGCCGCCGCCCATCGCCGCCGGCCGATCCACCCACTAAATTCCCCCTTGCATCACCCTCCACTAACCTAGGCCTCCCATACCCCTTGGTTTGCTCTACACGAGCCACCCCGGCCGTGCGAAGAGCTCTTCCCGATCAGCCTTGCTTCGAGCCCACCGCCCTTCTCACCACCGCCCACCGCCGGTGCCGCCACTTCCAGCAACCCCTCTGCCTCCTAAAATCACCAGGAGAGCTTCCTCTACCTCCCCATATCTTCTTTTTCCCCTACCACCCTCTCCTCTTCCTTTCTCCTCCCTCCACCACTTCTCCACCTCTCTTCTCCCCCATCACCGCCGCCGCCGCCGCCTGTGCCACCAGTACCCCTAGGTGGTCCTCTAAACTCCCCAACCTCTAAACCCTTGTTATACAAATGCTAGCTATTTTTAGTAGTATTATTAATATTATTCTTAATGTTATAATTATTATTATTAATATTATTATTTAACCTAACCTTGAAATATTTATAACTGTTATTATTACTATTATTAATGACCTATAACTCTAGTATTATTATTTTAACATCATTATTGTTATTATTACTAGTATTACTATTATCATTATTATTATGGTTATTATTATTATTATTATTTTAGTTCCTTGTCACCATTAGTAATATTATTATTTTAGCCCTAATGGTAAGTTGTGATAAGGGTAAGGTAGGAAGGCTAGTCAATTTGGTTAGAGGAAAGTTAATCCATAGTCTTTCCCTCTTATAGGCGAATCAAGTCAAAACCCGGAGGAGGCGTAGGAACATGCTCCAAGAGCGGTGTCATATTAGGTAAGGATATGGCTAAGGTTCCTACGTGTTATGTGACTTGTATGCCTTGGGTGCCTTGTATATATATCATGTCTTGTTGTGCATCACATGATTATCCTTAACGTGTTTTATGCGTAGCGCAGCTTGGTGTTAAGGTACGTGGCATGTGTTTTCTCATGACATGAATGTGATATCCATACGTGGTGATTATGATGTGCTGTGGCATGATTTAACCCTCTAGGACATGCATGTTAGGGAAATTATTATTATGACATGGAGATGAAAGGACAAAAGAAATAAATGGGAAGTGAGTTGCTAAAGGGGGTATGAGGTTGACCAAAATGAATAAGAGATGAGAACTATGCATGGAAATTTTAGGGTTTGCATGGGAACTTCGAGAGTTTGCATGGGGGGATAAAACTTGCATGGGGATGATCGTGACGTGAGAAAAGTTGTATTAAGGTGTAAATAAGCTAAAGGGAGAGCCGTGGAGTGTTTGGAGACTTGGGAGGAAAAATAATACGTAGGTGGGTGTAAGGGTGTATAAGGGACCCGATTAGGGTTTTGGGAGAAAGCATTAGTCGGTAAAATGTGGGAGTAAAGATGATTAAGGGAGAGTGGAGTACGGGTTGAGAGTGGGAGTTTATGTTATAAGGAATGATTATGGGTGTTTTGAGAGAGAAGAGATATTGGGTGAAAAAGAGAGGGGTTACTTGTGGGAGAAGAAAGGTGCTAGGGTTGAAGTGGCCAACTAGGGTTTTTCGGTCACATGTGGAATCAAGGGGTAAAGCGATACGATTTGGGATTTGATCTAAATGAGATGAGGAGTGGGACGATAAATGGAGTAATGGTAGTGTGAGTGAGAGGAAGTTGGGCCACATAGGTCCAATTAGGGTTTCCAAGGGAAAACCCTAGAGGGAGATAGCATGTGGAGTGCATGTCACGAGGTGTTGGGCCTTAACCCACACCCTTAAGAGTTGGTCTTCATCATGTGTAAGAGTAAAGGGGAGTAGAATAACGAGGTGTGATAAGTGGTGCAAGTGTCCCAAGATATGGGACAGGCCCTCCTGGGAGGATAAGTGTGGATATAGTAGCCGTGCATGTTAAGGGTGAATACCTTCAAATAAGATATGTTAAGACACTAATCACTTAAAGAGGAAGATGTTGAGCCGGACCCATACCGGTCCACCGGTGAATAATAGTGGCTAGGGCCGGGGTGCCCTACATGACCGGTTCACCGGCTATAATAGTGGCTAGGGCCGGGGTGCCCTACATGACCGGTCCACCGGCTATAATAGTGGGGGATTTCGTGCTCAACAAACCGAATGTATTAATGATAAGACATGGGAAAGACATGAAGTAATTACAGTGAACCATCATGTGAGTCGGGACCAGACCAGTCCACCGGCGAATAATAGTGGCCAGGAGCGTTTTGCCCTGCATGATCGGTCCACCGACTATAATAGTGGCCAGGCGCATTTTGCCCTGCATGACCATTCCATCGGCTATAATAGTGGGGTTCCCGCACTCATATGAATTGATAAAGACTATGCTGTGAATCGACTCTATATTCACCAGAGATCCAAAGAATAAGACTATCCGGACTGTAACTAGCCTTTATCATCTATTTTAATACATGTTGCTCACGTGATTTTGCTACGTGTACTGTGTTGTGTGTTTTGTATGCTGGCCTTAGCACATCTGTTACCTTACTCAGTACGTAGCGTACTGACCACCCGTTTCATGGGTGCTGCTCATTCCCACGAGCAGAGGACCCACCTAAGTTTGTGCAGGTAGGAGACGATATATTCGATGCCTACGACTCTGACGAGGCATTGGGCGGGGCTGAGAGTGGAGCCTAGACTTGGCCTCGGGACCGAGAGTGACATGGACGGACTCTCCTTTTCATTTTTTTTACCCTGTATTGTTTTATTTTAGTTATGTTTTGTCGTACGATACTTTTGTTCCTTGAGAACCTTGTTGATGTACCCCTTTGGCTTGTAAACCTTTTTATGCGTACTCTAAATTTTATATTGTGAACTATTTAACTTCCTTATAAATCCTCGTCTTAATTATTAGCTTTTGTCTGATGGTAATCCATTTTAGCCTTAGCACTCGGTACTAGAACGGTAGGAGTGAACCGGTCTGGTACCGAGTGTGGCGGTAACATTCCGCATAGTTCACGGTTTTCTTACTTCGCTTCCGTTAATTCTTTCCTTTAGAACAAAATTTTTCAGTGGTAAATTTTGGGGGTGTTACAAGTTGGTATCAGAGCATTGATCCTTGGAATCACGCCTAATTTTTCAAACAAAATTGATTTACAAAGTTTTCACCAGATTTTGAAGTGTTTTCACACAATGACAAAACTCTCCTACTTATTTTTAAATTTCTTGAGTCCGGGCCACTGTGAGGAAACGAAAGGGTAGATTAGGGATCTTTTTCCCAAAAAAAAAGGGAAACAGTGTGATATGATTACTACGAACCAGTGGAGTAGCTTCTAACCTCATCTTTTCTGTTGTGTAGCAAACGGTCGTGTAGCGCGTTTAGAGGATGCCTTCGAGGCTTTCATGGAATTCGTTCAGCGTTAGGCTCCGCACCCCAAGGGCACTGGCGAGGATTGGCTTCAGAGGGTCACCAGGCACCATCCCTCGATGTTCTCAGGTGAGGACCCAGTGATCCTAGAAGGGTGGATCCGAGACATGGATCGCACTTTTGAGGCAGTGGACTGTCCTCTAGCTCGGCAGCCCAACGTAGCGGCATTTTTCTTGAGAGGCGTAGCAGATGCCTGGTGGGTAGAGCACCGTACCCGGGTCGGTCCCCCAGAAACTTGGGAGGCGTTTAAGACCGTCCTCCGCTCCAAATTCTACCCCGACAGCCTAAAGAGGGACAAGCTCCGGGAGTTTATGCAGCTCTCCCAAGGGTCGATGACAGTTCGTCAGTATCATGCCCGCTTCACCGAGCTGCTGCGTTTTTCCCCAGGGATCGCCGCCAGTGAGTCCATAGTGGTGTTCTAGTTTGAGCAGGGACTAAACTTCGGCATCCGTAGGATGATGGGTGCAGTGCCCTTTTCTGATCTTGCTACACTGTATGAGCGTGCCTGCCTTGCCGCCACCCTAGTCTAGGAGCAGACAGCCATTCTCGGGAAGAGGAAACCCAAAGGACATAGCTCCGGACTCAGGACCCAGCCACGGATAGAAGGACCAAGGAGACCGCCACCGACAGACTATAGTAGAGGCCAGGGCCCCCAGGGGGGATTTTCATGCAGACGCTGCAGCCGTAATCACTCCGGCCGAGATTGTGGAGGCAGACTTATAGTCTGCCTGAACTGTGGCAAACGGGGCCATAGATCGTTCGAGTGTCGAAGACCACCGCGTGCCCAACAGTACCAGCCTCGATAGGCACCGCAGGGGGGAACCTTGGTACCCCAACAACAGGCTTACCAACAGCATCTCCAGGCCGCACCCCCGTAGCACTACCAGCGAGCACCTGTCCCGGCCGGTGCCCCAGCTCGAGAGGTTAGGGGAAGGCCTCAGGGACCCAAATCTTTTCCTCCGAGAGGAGGTCAGTCAGGCGGACGCCTGAACGTGATTAGTCAGACAGAGGCTGACCGCCAGATCGACGTCATTACTGGTATGTTCACCATCTGCTCTCTGCCAGTACATGTCCTATTTGATTCGGGTGCTACCATGTCCTTTGTGTCGTCTACTTTTACTAATAAGGCTGAACTGCCACCTGCTACTAGAATAGAATTGTCTGTGGTGCTCCCATCTGGTGATAAAGTGGAGTTTAGTCAGTTGTTTTCTGATGTGGCCTTAGTTATAGGCGGGGTAGATTTCCTAGTAGACCTAATCGGGATGGACTTGAAAGATTTCGACGTGATTTTGGGTATGGACATGCTGGGGAGATATAAGACTGTCATTGACTGTGCTCAGGGGCGCATGATTTTGCGAGGCCCGAAGGGGACTAGGGTTTCATACAGAAGGACCCAGCCTAAGCCTGCTACCAAGGTGGTATCGGCAATGACACTACACTCTCTGGTGCAGAAGGGGTACCCCCTATACTTGTGTAGTGTACAAGAGTTGAACAAGGACTTGACAACCCTAGATAACATCCCGATAGCCCGAGAATTCCCAGATGTGTTTCCGGAAGAGGTACCGGGTATGCCTCTAGTTCGAGAAATTGATTTCAAGATTGAACTGGTGCCAGGAGCCGAGCCTGTCACGAAGGCACCCTACCGGATGGCGCTGGTGGAGTTGAAGGAGTTAAAAGCCCAGTTAGAAGAGTTGTTGGAGCACGGATACATTCGACCGAGTGTATCACCCTAGGGAGCACCAGTCTTATTCGTGAAGAAGAAGGATGATAGTCTTCGTCTCTACATTGACTACCGAGGATTGAACCAGCTAACCGTGAAGAATCGGTACCCACTCCCGAGAATTGATGATCTGTTTGACCAGTTGAAGGGTGCCACGGTGTTCTCCAAGATTGATCTGAGGTCGGGGTACCACCAACTGAGGATCGCCGATGCCGATATTATGAAGACTGCTTTTCGGACCTGGTATGGACACTACGAGTTTACAGTGATGCCTTTTGGGCTCACAAATGCACCCGCAGTTTTCATGGACCTTATGATGAGGGTATTCAGGCCATTCCTCAACAAATTCATCGTTGTATTCATTGATGACATTCTGGTGTACTCCAGAGGGAACGAGGAGCACGAGAAGCACCTCCGCACTATTCTGAGTCTTCTAAGAGAACATTGCTTATACGCAAAACTATCAAAGTGCAGATTCTGGCTCCAAGAGGTGGCCTTCCTAGGACACATTGTATCAGCAGGGGGAGTGGCGTGGACCCATCCAAGATTATGGTCGTCACAGAGTGGAAACCTCCCGCGACTATAACGGAGGTTCGGAGTTTCCTGGGTTTAGCCGGGTATTATAGGAGATTTGTGCAGAACTTCTCCAAGATCGCCTGACTGCTAACCGGCCTCCTGAAGAAGACTACAAAGTTCCAGTGGGACGAGACTTGTGAGGGGGCCTTCCATGAGTTAAAAAGGCAGTTGACCACCGCACCTGTGTTGAACTTGCCAGAAATTACAGAGGGGTTTGAAGTTTACAGTGATGCATCCAAGCACGGACTTGGGTGTGTGTTGATGCAGAAGGGCAAGGTGGTCGCCTATGCCTCGCGACAATTGAAGCAACACGAACAAAATTACCCCACCCATGCCCTGGAGTTAGCTGCCGTGGTGTTTGCCCTAAAGATTTGGAGGCACTACCTGTACGGGACGAAGTGTAGGTTCTTTACGGACCATAAGAGCCTCAAGTACATCTTCACCCAGAGGGAACTCAATATGAGGTAGAGGAGGTGGTTAGAGCTTGTCAAAGACTACGAAATCGAGTTGACCTACCACGAGGGTAAGGCCAATGTAGTTGCAGATGCCCTGAGCAGGAATACCTCACATTCTGCACCTTACCGTGTGGTCGCTGATAAGGTGATAGGTGAGTTGTCAGGCTTGGGAGTTGAGCTGATTCAGGAAGGGAACCTCGAGGCCCGCATGAGCGCCCTAACACTCACTCCCACTATATTTGAGGAGATCCGAGCCGGCTAGATGGAAGATGTCAAGCTTGAGAGGATCCGACGAAAGATGCAAGAAGGCCGAGCAGAAGGATTCAGCATTCACAAGGATGGAAGCCTTAGGTTCAAGGGCCGCTGGTGTGTACCGCAGAAATGTCCGGAATTGAAGCGTCGTATTATGGAGGAAGGGCATCAAACCCCTTATTCAGTCCATCCTGGGGGAGATAAGTTGTACAAGGACCTAAAGAAGGTCTATTGGTGGCCCCGCATAAAGTGGGAAGTGGCCGAGTTCGTGTCCCGATGTCTGGTGTGTCAAAAGGTTAAGATCGAACACCGGAGGCCTGCGGGACTACTTCAGCCCTTAGAGGTACCAAGATGGAAGTGGGACTCCATCTCCATGGATTTTGTCAGTGGATTACCAAGGACTCGGAACGGTTGTGACACCATTTGGGTTATCGTGGACAGATTGACTAAGTCGGCCGTGTTTATTCCGATGAGGTCCACATGGAGTATGGATCAGCTAGCGGGCGCCTATATGAAGTTTGCGGTCAGTCGTCACGGGGTTCCAGCGGACATTGTGTCAGACAGGGATTTGAGGTTTATCTCTCATTTCTGGGGGAAGCTACAGGAGGTCCTAGGGACGAGGCTGAAGATGAGCATAGCTTTCCACCCTGCCACAGATGGGCAGACAGAGCGGACTATACAAACCCTAGAGGATATGTTAAGGGCTTGTGTACTGGATTTTTAGGGTTGTTGGGAGGATCGCCTACACTTGATAGAGTTTTCATACAACAATAGCTATCACACCAGTATTAGGATGGCCCCCTTTGAAGCTTTGCATGGGCGGAAATGTCGGACTCCGTTGTGTTGGAGTGATATCAGCGAGACAGCCATGTTGGGGCCCGAGATGATCAAGGAGATGACTAGATAGGTCCGTCAGATTCAAGACCAGATGAGGACAGCCCAGAGTAGACAGAAGAGTTACGCGGATCGAAAACGTCGTGTAATACCCCGTATAAATTAATCTTTAGATTAGACTCGTAAGACTTAAAGTTTGATTAGTGGGCAAAGTAAGCCATAAGATTTTATTTTTTTGTGTTTTGTTTATTTATTATTTTTTTTAACGATCGCCTTGTTTTCTTGGGTAGGTCCATAAATAATAAGTTATAAAAAAATAACCCGGGCTAAGTGCAAGAAAGGGTAGAGGAAGTTAAAAAAATTATGTCATTAATAATAATACCGATCACAAGAGGCGAGTAATTAAAATAGAAGGGGTTGTAAGAATAATAATAATGTTAGCAATAATTTCAAATAAAATAGAATGGGGGAAGTGATAAAATAATGATAATAATAATAATAATAATATTGGTCATAATAATAATAGTATCATAATTTTTTTGGAGGAGATTAAGCCTTGTTTAAGTGGTAATTCTTCTTCCTAATAACCTTCTTGTTAGCTACTACCTTAGGAGTTTTTTCTTTTCTTCCTAATCTTTTCTCTAATCAGCCTGCACTTTTTTTTCCCACCTTCTTCCCCACGTAAACCCAGCCCAAACTACCCCCAGCAGGTCACATGACCTGCAGCTCCCAGCCATGCACCCGTCACCTTCCCTCTCTCCCCATGCATGAGTCATTTCCAGCCAGCATTATCCCCCTCTTTTGCAGCCTTTCCTCTTCCCCAAACACAGCCCTTCTCCTCCCCCAACCTCACTCTCTCTCACGCCACCCCAGCCTGCAAATTTTGGCAGCCATCACTCAACCATCTTCCCTCACATCACTCACCACCTGCAGCCTCTACCCTTCGACACTCAACCTCCCATCCCCTAACTTGCAGCCTCATCCTTCTCTTCTCAACCTGCAGCCCTACCCTATCCTTCCTCCATCTACCCACCTATTTCTCCTCCTTTCCCATGCCCTCCTTCCCTGCAAAAATACAAGCAAATTAGGCCAGCCATGGCCATCACGTCACCAGCCTTATGCAGCCCCAAAACCCCACGTAACCCCAGCCTTCCCGCGAGATACAACTGGTATCTCCCTCCCCTTCTCAACCTGCACCCCTAACCCATTATTCCAGCCACCTATCCCTTCTTTTTCCCCTTTTCCCCATGCATGCAACCAGCCCCTTTCCCTCCTCAATGTTCGAAACTCTCCCCCTAAAAACCAACCTGCAGCACCTTTCCCCACTCACCCTTGTAGCAGCCCCTTTTCTCCCCATTTTCTCCCCCTGTTATTTGTGTCCCAACCTGCAGATATCACCCCTTTTTCCCCTCCCTTTAAGCCCTCTAAGTTGCTCCTTGCAGCCCCTCTTCCCTTCCCTTAATTCTAGTAAGAAAACAAAGGTAAGTGCAGCCCCAAAACTCCCCTCTCCCCTCCACCGAATTTGGTTTCAAAATTCTTCCAGCTTTTACCTTGTGTTCTACCTTCTCCAAGCAGCCATTTTCCTTCCCCAAGTAAGCACTCTATCCTCGGTAGGTTCGGTGCTTAAATTCATGCACCGGCTGCCTCATTTATTCTTCCTAATAATTTTCAAGTATTAGTTTGCGTAGGTTGCATTTTGATTATTTTATTTTGCATAAATATTAATGCTTGTAGTTTGGATGGTGTTTTCACTTCTAGGTAACCTCGACCTCACTTAGAGTATTTTGTTTGGAGGAAGCTCAAGGTAAATCCAACTAATCCGTAGACGGTAGAATTTTTATGTGAAAATGATAGGCTAGTTTTCTAGGATTAAATCATGATAGGATGAAGGTATCAAATTATTGTATGTTTGTGGGAAATGGGAGCATGGTGTATTTCTTTTCTACATGAATATCATGATGTGTAAATTAATATGTGTTATCATGTAATCTTTTTTATATGCCGAAGTGATATTCTTAAGTGTAAAAAAAATGTATGCTAATGGTAACGAACTTGGATTTATACTAGTAAAATGAGACGGGTATGTTTAAGGTAAAATGTAATTTTATATACCATGATTGTGTTTGAGATTTATTTGTGAAAATTGTAAGAGCCCATGAAATATTAAAAATGCATGCTAATAGTGTTTACATGTACTATGTATGATAAATGGTTAGGGATATTATAGTCCTTTGTAGCATCGAAGAGATTTTCGGATGTAAAGTAGTCAATAATTATTTTATGCTAGCGTTTCACGACAAATGGCTTATGTAAGTAAACTCGGTAGTAAAAGTGAAGGAAAATGTGGTAGTTATAGGTTGAGGGGTATTTTGGTCATTAAGGCAAAAGGTGTTCCAAAGTGGATAAATGGATTAATTAAATTAAGTGTTGGCCTTAAAATATATGTTGGGAATAATTGGATAATTGGTTTTAACATTGAATCGAAAAATTATTTGGGCTATGGCATAATGCCTAACCTTAGGCCGTGTTTGGCTTGGAATGGTTGCAACCTTATGGTCTTTGGATGTGATGATGTTTGTTGATGGTTGACTAAGTTGAACGCTGTGAATCTCGACATTCTATAAGGAAATAATAACCCGGAATTTCATAAGACAATAATTACTTAAAGAGAAAGACTCGAGTTGGAAAGGAATCTCGTGCCTCGGACTTGGCCACCGAGTGCATAGTTTTGGGCCTTCGGGTCAAGGGGCTCACTTCTGCTCTATAGGTATTCCATACACCCTATAGGGAGTACGCGTACTTAAGGTCTTGAGTTCTGAGGTTTAGTATGGGCGACTGTTATGTCGTGTGGCTTCCTTGGCGAGCTTTGCCCTGGAATCGAGTGATTTATTTTGGTAGCACCCTCCTTGACGATCTTTGTCATGGATATGGGATTGTATTCCACTTGAGAATGCTATGAATTTTATAACTGGATTAGACACCCACCATAATACTTCTATAATAATCAGAATAGGAATGACTTGACCTTGGTGAGATTGCTTGGAATATCACTAATTCTTCCTATTAGGCCATAATGTATGGTCGTTGGTTAGTTAAATTGACTATGAAATTATAAGCACGCCTTAAATGCCTTTGATGGAGATTTTGACCTAGCTCGTAATGTTAAATGTGATGTGGTTGTGTGTTTTAAAATCATGGCCTTGCATGTGAGCATATAGTCTCTTTGAATTCTGTACTTGCATGATGTTTGCTACGTGGGTATGCTACCTCTCCTTAGGCGTTGTGGTTTACTCAGTATGAGGAAGTTGTACTGATGCTATCACTTTTCAGAGGAGTACGTCCAGGGCATACGTCGGCTAAAAGACTACGAGGAGCGTCACCCCGGCGAATAGGTAGATTTAGGGAGCGAGTGGACCCCGCCTCTTTTTCCCCTTTTCCTTGTAATTTGTTGGACCGTAAGAGTGTAAGGCAGACCATTAATGACTTTTACGTACTTTGTTGTTATTTTCTAAATGGTTAAGTTATTTAATTTCCTGAACAATCATTTATCTTGGATAATATGTCTTTTGCAAAACTATTGATTTCGTATTATACTTCTCTTAACTTTAGATGGTTTGATTTGTTTTAAGCCTTAGCACTTGATGTAAGGATGGTGAGGAGATCACACTTATGTCAAGTGTGGCGGTAACACCCACCGTTCTCTAATTTTCGCTTCCGCAAAGCAAATTTTAAACGAAAATTTTAAGTCGTGATTTTGGGGTGTTACACGTCGGGATAGTGACCTTGAGCCTGGGGAAAAGCTATTGTTGAGGGTTTCCCCCACAAAGCGCGTTCAGAGGTTTGGTAGAAAAGGGAAGCTGAGCCCGAGGTACATCGACCCTTTTGAGATCCTTGAGCGTATAGGCGAAGTTGCCTATCGTTTGGCTCTTCCTCCAGAGTTGGCACGCGTTCACAATGTGTTCCACATCTCGCAGTTGCGAAAGTACATTGCTGATCATTCCCACGTGATCCGCCCAGATGAGATAGAGTTGGATGATTCCTTAACCTACGAGGAAAGACCAGTGCGGATCCTCGATACCAAGCTGCGGAAGACCTGCACGAGTGCAGTCCCTCTTGTCAAGGTCCTATGGAGTCCGCACGGAGCCGAAGAAGCCACCTGGGAAGCTGAAAAGGACATGCGCGAGGCGTACCCGAAACTTTTTGCTACAGGTACAATCGTCCCTAGTGAGTTTCTCTTTAAGGGGGTAGTGTCATAGTCGCTTATGGTAAATGTGTTACCCTTACCCACCTAGATCGTAGTGAGCCTTAACCCTAGGGGAATGCTAGTGACTTCGGGGACGAAGTCATTCTTTAAGGGGGTAGTGATGTAATCCCCCAAAAATTTTAAAAGCCTATAATTTATTAAATTACTTTTATTAGGGATAATTTAACTCTTAAACTTATTTAATTTAATTACGTTAAGGATTTTGCCTTTTAAATTTATTTAACTTAATTATTTTGTGGGTTTTAAGTATACCAAATTAGATGTGAGTGTTTAATAAATTAAAATAAACAGATTGCTATTTTATCATACTCATTTTTATTTAAATAAGGTTCAAACCAATATTTTTCTAAAAGCTACCTCTTTAAACTAATATAATAAGATAAATTACTAAAATTTTAATTATCTACCAAAAATACTAGGACTTACCCCATAATTCATTTTAATTATTTTCTTCCCTAATTATTTTCCTTAATCTTTTTTTCTCCCTTATTTTCCTTTTTCTCCTTTTTCCCTCCCCCTCTCCTTTCTCCCTTCTCTCCCCCATTTCCCCCGACTGGGCCAGCCCACCGACCCAGGTCAGCTCTCTCCCCTTCTCCCCGTCTCGCATGCAGGCCTGACCTGCTTCTCCTTCGCCCGAACCGCCCTACCGGTTCTGTTTCTTTTCTCCCCTGGACCGATCGGTCCAGCCCCTTTCCCCTTTTCTTCTTCCCCGCGCCCCGCTGCAAATCGCCGCCCTCCCTCTTCTGCGCCGACAACTCCTCTGTACCGTCTGCACACCTTCTCCCCCTCTTCTGCACCACCCGTCTGTCCCTCCTCGACTGACCGACCACCCCCATGCCTCACACAGGTCTGCTACCGCCCCCTTCCTTTTTCCAGACCGAACCACAGGTCTGCCATGGCAGACCCACGTCCGCCTGCCACCGACGGCCGGCGTGCTAAATTTCAGCCTGCTCGTACCTCCCTCTACCCCCTCTCTCGATCCTCCCCCATTTTCAAGCTTATAAATACCCCCACGAGCCCAGCATCGGGCTCTTTCGAAACCCCAACCTAGAAATCACCCTTGCGCCATCCCCGTTTCAGACAACCACCCCGTCGCCGCCGCCTGATCCACCCACTAAATTCCCCCTTGCATCACCCTCCACCAACCTAGGCCTCCCATACCCCTCGGTTTTCTCTACACGAGCCACCCCGGCCGTGCAAAGAGCTCTTCCTGATCAGCCTTGCTTCGAGCCCGCCACCCTTCTCACCACCGCCCACCGCCGGTGCTGCCACTTCCAGCACCCCCTCTGCCTCCTAAAATCACCAGGGGAGCTTCCTCTACCTCCCCATATCTTCTTTTTCCCCTGCCACCCTCTCCTCTTCCTTTCTCCTCCCTCCACCACTTCTCCACCTCTCTTCTCCCCCATCACCGCCGCCGCCGCCGCCGCCGTGCACTGTGCACCGCCGCCTGTGCCACCAGCACCCCTAGGTGGTCCTCTAAACTCCCCAACCCCTAAGCCCTTGTTATACAAATGCTAGCTATTTTTAGTAGTATTATTAATATTATTCTTAATGTTATAATTATTATTATTAATATTATTATTTAACCTAACCTTGAAATATTTATAACTGTTATTATTACTACTATTAATGACCTATAACTCTAGTATTATTATTTTAACATCATTATTGTTATTATTACTAGTATTACTATTATCATTATTATTATGGTTATTATTATTATTATTATTTTAGTTCCTTGTCACCATTAGTAATATTATTATTTTAGCCCTAATGGTAAGTTGTGATAAGGGTAAGGTAGGAAGGCTAGTCAATTTGGTTAGAGGAAAGTTAATCCATAGTCTTTCCCTCTTGTAGGCGAATCAAGTCAAAACCCGGAGGAGGCGTAGGAACGTGCTCCAAGACCGGTGTCGTATTAGGTAAGGATGTGGCTAAGGTTCCTACATGTTATGTGACTTGTATGCCTTGGGTGCCTTGTATATATATCATGTCTTGTTGTGTATCACATGATTATCCTTAACGTGTTTTATGCGTAGCGCAGCTTGGAGTTAAGGTACGTGGCATGTGTTTTCTCATGACATGAATGTGATATCCATACGTGGTGATTATGATGTACTGTGGCCTGATTTAACCTTCTAGGACATGCATGTTAGGGAAATTATTATTATGACATGGAGATGAAAGAACAAAAGAAATAAATACGAAATGAGTTGCTAAAGGGGGTATAAGGTTGACCAAAATGAATAAGAGATGAGAACTATGCATGGAAATTTTAGGGTTTGCATGGGAACTTCGAGAGTTTGCATGGGGGGGCATAAAACTTGCATGGGTTTGATCGTGACGTGAGAAAAGTTGTATTAAGGTGTAAATAAGCTAAAGGGAGAGCCGTGGAGTGTTTGGAGACTTGGGAGGAAAAATAATACGTTGGTGGGTGTAAGGGTGTATAAGGGACCCGATTAGGGTTTTGGGAGAAAGCATTAGTCGGTAAAATGTGGGAGTAAAGATGATTAAGGGAGAGTGGCGTACGGGTTGAGAGTGAGAGTTTATGTTATAAGGAATGATTATGGGTGTTTTGAGAGAGAAGATATATTGGGTGAAAAAGAGAGGGGTTACTTGTGGGAGAAGAAAGGTGCTAGGGTTGAAGTGGCCAACTAGGGTTTTTCAGTCACATGTGGAATCAAGGGGTAAAGCGCTACGATTTGGGATTTGATCTAAATGAGATGAGGAGTGGGACGATAAATGGAGTAATGGTAGTGTGAGTGAGAGGAAGTTGGGCCACATAGGTGTAATTAGGGTTTCCAAGGGAAAACCCTAGAGGGAGATAGCATGTGCAGTGGATGTCACGAGGTGTTGGGCCTTAACCCACACCCTTAAGAGTTGGTATTCATTATGTGTAAGAGTAAAGGGGAGAAGAATAACGAGGTGTGATAAGGGGCGCAAGTGTCCTAAGATATGGGACGGGCCCTCCTGGGAGGATAAGTGTGGATATAGTAGCCGTGCATGTCAAGGGTAAATACCTTCAAATAAGATATGTTAAGACACTAATCACTTAAAGAGGAAGATGTTGAGCCTGACCCAGACCGGTCCATTGGCGAATAATAGTGGCTAGGGCCGGGGTGCCCTACATGACCGATCCACCGGCTATAATAGTGGGGGATTACGTGCTCAACAAACCGAACGTATTAATGATAAGACATGGGAAAGGCACGATGTAATTACAGTGAACCATCATGTGAGTCGGGGTGAGACCGGTCCACCGACGAATAATAGTGGCCAGGAACGTTTTGCCCTGCATGACCGGTCCACCGGCTATAATAGTGGCCAGGCGCATTTTGCCCTGCAGGACCGTTCCACCGGCTACAATAGTGGGGTTCCCGCACTCATATGAATTGATAAAGACTATGCTGTGAATCAACTCTATATTCACCAGAGATCCAAAGAATAAGACTATCCGGACTGTAACTAGCCTTTATCATCTATTTTACTACATGTTGCTCACGTGATTTTGCTACGTGTACTGTGTTGTGTGTTTTGTATGCTGGCCTTAGCACATCTGTTATCTTACTCAGTACGTAGCGTACTGACCACCCTTTTCATGGGTGCTGCTTATTCCCACGAGCAGAGGACCCACCTGAGTTTGTGCAGGTAGGAGACGATATATTCGATGCCTACGACCTTTACGAGGCATTGGGCGGGGCTGAGAGTGGAGCCTTGACTTGGCCTCGGGACCAAGAGTGACATGGCCGAACTCTCCTTTTCATTTTTTTTACCCTGTATTTTTTTTATTTTAGTTATGTTTTGTCGTACGATACTTTTGTTCCTTGAGAACCTTGTCGATGTACCCCTTTGGCTTGTAAACCTTTTTATACGTACTCTAAATTTTATATTGTGAACTATTTAACTTCCTTATGAATCCTCGTCTTAAGTATTAGCTTTTGTCTGATGGTAATCCGTTTTAGCCTTAGCACTCGGTACTAGAACGGTAGGAGTGAACCTGTCTGGTACTGAGTGTGGCGGTAACATTCCCCATAATTCACGGTTTTCTTACTTCGCTTCCGTTAATTCTTTCCTTTAGAACGAAATTTTTCAGTAGTGAATTTTGGGGGTGTTACACAATTTGAAAGAGATTTGACTTTCAAGAGCATCCAAATCCTTCATGCTTAAGTTCTTTGAGCACAATTTCCTAAAGAAGGAACTCAATTTAATTAACTGTTCATAAACATGTTTTGGAAGGAGCCCAATAATATCAATAAGAAGAAGTTGCTCAATAAAGATGCGATGATCGTGACTCTTCAGGCATGAGATCTTTTAGCCATTATCTTTCACACAATGGAAGATATTTGAAAAATAGCCATAAGGAGTCTTCAACTTTTGAAACATCTCATAAAATGTAGTTTTTTTCATCAACTCTCAACATATAGCATGTTATAAGTACTCTTACCCTATCCTCTTCAACAATTGGATGAAGATCTTCCTTTGTACCTAATGTTTAGACTCATAGAGTTTTTGTGAAAATTGGATGCTTTAGCTATCTTAAGGGTACTTAGGAAATTTCATTATTTTGTGGAAAATGATTATGGCATGGTATTCGTTGAGGATTTTATAATTAATGTCATGTGTAATACATTTAAGTGTAGGTTGAGTAGGAAATAAGTTATCTAAAATTGAGACCTTGAGGCATTTAAGTAAGATGAGGGCATTTTGGTTAATATGGGTTAAATATAAATTTTAGTATTTATTAAAGTGATATTGGGTTAAAATATTCTAAGTATGTTATGCGAAATACTAGGGGTAATTATTGTAACACCTCGAGTCGATACGACCAGAGGGGAGC
Source organism: Tamarix austromongolica (assembly GCA_039764185.1). Lineage (NCBI taxonomy): Eukaryota > Viridiplantae > Streptophyta > Magnoliopsida > Caryophyllales > Tamaricaceae > Tamarix > Tamarix austromongolica. The sequence continues at coordinate 150,188,100 of CM077809.1, forward strand.
TACTCTAGAGTGCTTTCGGATTGATTAGTTGGCCCCACAAATCAACACATGTCCTTTTAACCTGTTTAATCCTCACTCACACTATTCCTAAGAAATTTCAAAAAATCTTGAGAAACTCACGGATTGCTATGAACAACATAAGTCTAATAAAAAGAGAAAATGGTTTAAATTAAGAATAGTACCCCTATAGGCAGACTCGTTAGTGCATATGTAAAATGCTGGAGTTAGACTGTAATTTTTGGATATGTTGTTATTAATTATATATTAGGAAATTTTACTAAATTTAGTGCTTAGATGAGCCTTATAGAAGAAGTTACACTTATCTTGCAAAATTGGGGTTTTATAAGGGTATCGTGGCCATTTCTCTTGGGGAATGACCCAAATTTCTTTTAATTGTAATTTATGTGCCTTACATATTTATGTTAAGCTTGTATGAAAATATAATAAAAAAAATTAATAGTCTAATAAGACATTCATATTTAAAGTGAAAGATTACATGAATCAAGATTGTTTGTACTTGCTCGTTCCACTAGATGATAATAGTGGCCAAATGAGTATTACCTTGGGGTTATTGTAATACCCCAAAATTTACTAATGAAAAATTTCATTTTAATGGAAGTGTAATACAAACATAATTGGTTGTTACTGTAGTACTCAACATAAATCTTATTTACCATTCAATCTTTATATAAAATACAGGGCAAACTAGTTAAAACTTAAACACAAGATAAAATTGAGAATGATAGAGATTCATGAACTTAGATAAATTTTAGGAGTTTAACTCTAATTAAAATAGACAAAATACATAAAGAGGGATACATTGAAAACTGAGAGTCTGGAAATGGTACTTTATGACTTGCACAAAATCACCTAGGCTTGTGAGATTGAACATCACCCATAAAAATTAATGTGTTATGTACTAAGTAAGGAAACAATACAATTTTAGTAGGGCTAAACAGAATATATAAGGTCATATAGAAAAATAAGCATGCATATGGATTTATATAATATGATGCAAGATAATAACTTATTCCAGAAACCCATTATCAAATATAATCATAATCCATATTCTCATTTTTTTTAGACTTCAAGTACCCTATTAGTCTTAATCTGGTGGAATAGACTGAAGAATCTCTTAGGCAGAATTTTTTTGAGCCACTATTATCGTTAGGTTGAATGAACACCATATCTACCAGAGCAACACACTTCTGGCCACTATTATTAAACTAGTGGAATGGTCTAAATCATTTCTCTGGTCAAAACACTCCTAGGCCACTATTATCATCAGATGGAATAGATACAATTTATCTTAACTCATGTAATCTTTCACTTAACATAATTACTTAAAACACATAAAATATAACCACATGAATATTAGGACATCCCCAAAGGAAAAAGGCCACACTCTACCTATGAAACCCTAATTTTTTAAGATAAGCATAACTTCTTCTATAATACTCATTTAATTATCAATTTTAGCATAACTTCATAAACATATTATTATTGACAACACATCTAAAAATTAAGATTTAACTCTAATGTCTTGCACATGCGATAACAGTCTACTTCTAGGGTTATTATTCCTAATTCCTTACAAAACCCTAATTTTACAAGTTGGGAATAAATTTTTCCATAAGACTAATATGACCACCAAATTTATTTCAAATTCCTAAAATATTATTATTCACAACATATCTAAAAATAAGGTCTAATTCCAACGTTTTACGTATGTGTTAACAACCCAGTCTATACAAAATCCTAGTTTAACCAATTAGGCATAACTTTTCACACAAGTCTCCTATAACCACTAAATTTATTAACAATTCCTAAAACAACATTATTAACATCATGTATAAAAATATAGATCTAACTCCAATGGTTTACACATGCAATAATGACCCTGCCTTTATGGTTAATATTCCCAATTTAAGCTATTTTCATTATTTTATTAGACTTATACCACTCATAATTACTCTATACATTCCATATGATATACTTATAATATTATAAACCATTTAAAATACAAAAATAATAAATATTCTATTTTAACCTATATTGACTAAAAATACCCTTAAGGATACCGAACATCTTTTCATGAAAATCCTTAAGTCACAACATGATTAATTTTCAACCTCTGAACACATACCCTCATGAAATTCTTTAACCAAATACATATAAATATGATACAAAAATCCTATCCCAATATACGTGGTGATTCATGAGAAGCTTCTTAACTTACAAAAGCCACCTTAGCCAATAATGTGCATAATTATATGCTTTCATATTTTTCTCACTTTTTAATCATATAACACAACATATCTTACAAAAAAAAAATATGATAATGAAATTATCCATATAACAATACCCGACAAGAGATTTCATACAAATATACACATTGATGCAAAACCCTATTTACGATCTATATCATTACCAAAATATCTCTGGCCTCTAAGCACGTATAATACTAAGTTGCCTCCTCTAAGACTACCATAAAATTTCATAAGAATCAAGGATAATATAAGTTTATAACATAGAAAATTAACCAAGGAAGACCTGAGGCAAAAGATGGTTGAAAATGGAGAAAAACTAAAGAAAAACAAGTCAAAACAAAGCTAGAACTAGTTGTAGGAGAACTTGGTGCAACATTAGGGGTGTAGCATCAACTTGTGACAAAAATAGGGGTTTGTTGTGTCAAGGAGTTAAGGAGATAGGGGTTTTTTGGGTGATATTATGGTGCAATTATGGGTGTTTATGGCATGTGGAAATGATGCAACTAGGAGGGTGTATGCATGGGTAGTTAATGCAGCTAGGGTAGGTTAGGTGAGGTGAGGGTTGTTGCGTGAGGTGATATCGTAGATGGGGGTGGGTTTGAGTGGAGATGTGATGTAGCTAGGAGTAATTTATGTGGGTTCTTAACGGTTGTAAGAATGGATTTGCGTTGTGCTGTATAAACTAAATAGAGCTTTGTTGGATAAAAATGGTAAATAAATGACGAATGAAACATATAGGTGTTGAGGGAAGGAAAAGGGAGTTTGGGGGAGTTGTGTGAGTTGTAAAATGAATAAAAAATGGGAGATGAGGGGTATTTATTGGAAATTCAATGAGGGTGTTAAATGAGGAAGGCTAAAGTATAGGGGTTGGGTATGGCATGGGCTTCTCTCAACACAAACATAGGGAATGATGGGGATTGGGTGTAGGCATGCTGGCTATTGGTGCACACTGTATAATATTCCAAATTTTATCTAAATATAATCCTAAGGGATTAATATAGTAAACTAATTATAGTATTGGAAATTTAATATTTTACCTAACCAAAATCTCTAATTTGCACTCTTAGTACTTTAACCTAGACCTAACCATAGGAAACTATTTATTAAATTATCCTAATAGCCTAACCTAAATTATTTTAACCAAATTCTAATTCTAAACCCAAAATTAATGTTTCTCTTCCTCCTTTTCCTTTATCCCTTTTGTCCTTATCCTTTCCTTTTCCTTTTTTATTTTCCTCCAATCCAGATCTTTTTCTTTCTTCATTTTCTTCTTGCATGTGATTTCTTCCCTATCCAAACCAAATCCCCCTGCCATGATTCCATTTCATGACTTACATGCTACCCTCACCACCTCCCATTAACTCCCATCTTCTATGTTGACAAGTTGCATAAAAACCCAGCCTGATCACCTTACCTTCCCTTCCCCCTCTCTGTATGCATACAACAACACAACAATTATGTGCATATTTATAGACCTCCACAATTCATATTAAATACCTAAAAATACCTCCTCCCTCTCTATATTTTTTTATTTAACACCACCAATACATCCTTACTCTCCTCCTTTCACTCTTCCTCACCATCGCCAAAACAACCCACCAACACCTCCATAGGTGGTCCCCATCAAACACCACCCCAAGCGCTAATAACCTTCACCATTACCTCAACTATACCACCAAAAAACTCACCGTTCCTCCCTAGTTTGATTCAGTAAAAAAACAACAAACCCACTCCACAACAAAGCAACATAAGTCACTATTGAAACAAACTCCTTTTTATTGGCCAAAACTCCTAATACACACCTCTAACAACTGACCAAAGCTATCATTCTTACTCCCTTCCTTAGGAAAAAATTGCCACAACACTCCCACCATCTTCTATCAAACCCACTGTAACCCTCCTTCTTCCTTTGACACCAATCACTGAACCACACTTCCACCCTTCAACCATTTCCACCTAACACACCACCCCCTTTGGCGCTTTCCACCATTTTCCCTCCTTGAGCATAGGTTTCTCCATAGTTTCCGACCACTTATAAACGACACAAATTTTCATTACTACCTCCCTTGATTCAGCAACCCCAAATGTTCCTTCCCCTTCTGTTACGTAAAATTTTACCGACCACACCTTCAATCCTTGTTTCAGTTATTTTCTCTAATCTTTACATCTTTATTTCCTAAAATATTCCTTAATTATATAATTATTTTTTAATGGTTTTTTTTGTATGATATTAGGTGATTTATTATATTTTTTAGAGGAAGCAAGATAGGATATACTTGAAGAGATACATGAGCCTTTTTTATTTATTTATAAGGATACTAGTTGTAATCCAAGTTTCTCATGCTAAGTGTTATGTTTAACTATGTGTGTTGTCATATTATTATTATTATTTTGATAAATACATGTTGTTAATGCTATGCTATGAGAATATGATATTTTATGATGAGAAAAGAGTGAGTTGAGAAGCATGCAATATCATTACGATAATATTTTATATGGAAAACCCAAATTGAGTTAATGTGATATATAGTTTTAATATAGGATTAATAGAGTATGATAAGTGATAAAGTATTATTTAAGATTTATGGTGATAAATGGAGGGTTTGGAAATAATGATACCGAAACATATAAGGTTTTCTTAAAACGAAGGCTTTTGGTTACCTATAAAGGTATTTTGTTCAATATGGGTTTAATATAGAAATGTTGTTATTTTAATGTGTTATGTGATCTATAATATGATAAGGAGATCATATGAGATAGTTAGAGTAATTATGAATGGAATAAGTCCCAAGAAATAAGAAAATGACTTATTTTGGCAGTAGTAACCCTAAAATAAAGATGTTATTATCATATAAGTGAAATGCTAGTGTTAGACTACTATTATTATATATGTTATTAATATTGATATTTTAGTAATGTATATTGAATTGGGTAGTTATATGATTCTTATAGGAAAATTTATGACATACTTGTGAAATTGGGGTTTTGGAAGCATTGTAAATAGTAACTTTTGATAAGGTGCTATTATCTCATGTATAAGACATTAGAATAAGGTATTGAATTTTGGTTATGTTAATAAAAATAATAATATTTGAGGAATAAATACTAAATTTGGTGGATAAAAGAGCTATAGAATGCATAAAGTGTGAAATTAGGGTTTATGAAAAAGTATAAGGATCTTAACCTTTGAGAATGGTCTTGTTATATAGGTGATTGTGACTTACTTGCTTATTTATGTTTTCTACCTATAAAATCCATCATGAATATTACATTAATAATTTAATGTGGAAGATCGAGTGAGTCGAGTTGAGGTATTTTATGGGTCCATTCCAATGAACGATAATAAGGGCTTAGGTGGATTTTCCCTAAGAGGTGTATCGGTCTATTCCATTGAATTAAAAATAGTGGGGGGTCCTAAAATCAACATGAATGATAATATGATTTGAGATAAGTAACTAATGGATAAGACATTAATGATTTAAAGTAGAATATTAAGTGAGTCAAGACCGAGGTGTTGGGTCCATTCTATCGGACGATAATAGTAGCTCAGGTGTTTTATCCCTGAGAGGTTCTTTAGAACATTCTACCAGCTTACGAATAACGTGTTAGGTACATTTTTTCATGAGAGGTGTTAGTTCTGTTCTAGCAGACAATAATAGCGGTTTAGATGTATTTTCTGTTAGAGATACTTTAAACCATTCCACCTATTCAAGAATAGTGGGGTCCTTAAACTCAATGTTAATAAAAGAATAGAATATATTATATTTAATAATGAGGCCTAGATCAGTAATTACCCTGTATTGTTTTATACATCTCGCATATGTACTTACTTTTTCATATGAATGCATATAATTATCTATATCCCTTACTCAATTGTATTGTCACATTACTCTGTACATAGCATATTGACCATCATTTTCATGAGTGCTACTCATTCCTGCAAGTAAATGACCCAGATGACTATATATAAGTCAATGAGGACCCTTTAGATAATTTTGCAGCCTATGATGCTTTATATAGGGTTGAGTGATTTCTATATTATGGTTTTTGGTGTAGAATCATGTTATCAGGATGATAATTTTACCCAAATACCTTTTTGGACTCTTACATCAATGATGTAACACCTCGAGTGGATACAACCACATGGGGGCTACCCTAGTAAGCTTTTAGATTAACTGGCTAGCCCCACAAATCAATACAAGTGCTTTCAGCTTACTTTTTCCTCACTCATGTGCTTCTTGATAAATTTTTAGAAAATTATAAAACTTCCTTGGAGTGTCACCCATCCTAAAAATTACTTCACGACCAACACACTTAACTATAAAGTGCTTAGGATAGAATCACCAAAAGAATGGTATACCATATTGATATAAGTAACTATATCAATCCTTATAACACTCTGCTCAAATTGGGGTATTACATTCACCCCTACTTAGTGAATTCAACATCCTCATTACGCCTTAGCGACTAATTGCCTCAATACAATTTATTGCAATAATCGTCCCGCTAGATGGATTATTCGCTCATCTAAGATCAGCTCATGGTCACGATTTCACTTAGATACCATTTATAACACACCAAGTGGATATAATCATGTAGGGGCTACCTTATAGAGCTTTTGGATTGATTGGTTGACCCCACAAATCAACACAAGTCCTTTCATTGAGATTTGTCCTCACTCACGTGTTTCTTAAGAAATTTTAAAAAAAAATCTGAACCTTTCTAGGAGGGTCACCCGTCCTAAAAATTTCTCCACAACTAGAAAGCTTAAATATGGAGTTCTTAGGATAAAATTACCAAAAGGATGGTATACCATGTTGATATAAGTAGCTATATCAAACCTTATAACACTCCACTCAAATGTAGGATATTACACATGGTATCCCTTTCATAGATATTGTACTTGTAGTAATCTCCAACTATATTTATATTATGAAGTCTCACTCATTTTCTAATTATTAATTTTACGCTGTAATTGTTTTAGCCTTGTGATTAATGTAAGGATAGTATAGTAAACTGAAATTACATTAGTCATAGCAGTAACAACTAGTTATTTTTATATTATGCTTTCTCTAAAAATAAAAATAAAAATTTAATAGTAATTTTTGGGAGGTATAGGGAGGGCAGGTGGAGTGGCTAAGAAGGGAAAGGAAAGGAACCTATGCGAGAAGGGAATGCATGGCCTGACGAGGAAGAAGGAGAAAGGGAGATCGAGATGGGAAAAGGAAAAAGATAAAGAAAAAGGGGAAAGAAAAGAAAGAAGGGGTAACAAATAGAATCTATGGTTAAGATTAGAATTATGTTTATATTTGGTATTAAGGGACTAGGGTTAGATAAAAATATTAATTATTTAGGATTAAGAATATGTTAAAATATTAATTACTTAGAATTAGGGTAAAATCAGTTTATTGATCATCCAAGGTTAGGGTTAGGTTAGAATATTAATTTCTCAAAATAAGTGTTAGGATTAGCTTAAAATATAAATTAATAGAGATTAGTGTAATGTTAAAATTTAGGGTATTCTAATTATACAAGTTAGTTCCACTAGAGGAGAATAATGGCAAGGAGCATGTCACCCAAGGATTGTACTAGACCATTGCATAGGATGATAATAATGGACAGAAACGCTATGCCTTTAGGTTGTACTTTGTTGATACCATTCCACCCTTTATAAATATTAGGGTCCCTTAACTCAAGAGATTAAATAAATGGACATATATGATCATTTATCTTAGACATCTTTGATTCTTATTGAGAATGCTTTGGTGTTTTAATTAATGAGCATAATTAGTTCTTTAACATGACCTTATATGTTATGCATGTTCTTTTACTATGACTATATTGTTTCTTTACTTAGTACATAGTGTACTGATTATCCTTTTTATGGATACTACTCATTTCTATGAACAAAGAACCCAGATTTTTCTATGCAAGTCATTGAGGATTATATGAATGATTTCACTACTTTTTATACCTTGTTTATGGAGGAGTGATTATGTTATCCTTTGGAGTTTGATATAGAGTTAATGTTATCTAATTGTTCGTTTATTTTATACCTTTGGACTATTAGTTCACCTTTTGGACTATTAGTCCATTAGGTTTCTTTTTTACTGTATTTTGTTATTTTATGCTCGGAGTTAATCTTCAAATGCTTATCTAAGTTTATGAAAATTTCTCTCATTTTCTGTTTATCATATTTTAAGTTATAAATAGTTTGCCTCATATTCGATGTAGGAATGGTATAATATGATAGACTTATGTCGAGTACAACAACAACACCTAATTCTCTTGTTATTATGCTTTCGCTTAACGAAATTTTTTAGTAGTAAAATTTGGAGTATTAGAACTAGACTCCTTTTGGATCACCTCATTTTGGCCCATCCCAACCTAACTCTTTTCGGATAAGTTTGGGTGTTGCAAGCATGGTCAGTTATCATTGTGATTGTGGTAGTGATGTTGACGTGAGGTGTGTATATAAAAAAATTGGCAAAGGTAGAGGTAACGGTGAATTAATAAAATAAAAAAGAAAAAAAAGGTGACAATGGTGGTGAATTAAATAAAGAAAAAAAATAAAAAGAAGAGTGGCGACGACTATGATGGTGGTTGGTGGAGGTTGGTTGGTAGTAGTGGTGGCAGTGTTGAAAATGTCAGTTATAGTGGTAGTGGAAGGGGACTATATATTGATTTGTATATATATTAATCCATGTTAATCCATGGTCAACTTTTATAATACATGGGTTATGGTGGATTAGTTTAAAAGTTGTTATTTATTTATTTCAATTTGTCGTGGATTAAACTATGGGATGCACGAGTTAAGTTATATACACATATACACTCACTCTTGATGATTATAACAACCTAAAGGAGGCCTCTCAGTAAAAACATAATGGTAAAGAATATGTTTCAATGTAAAAGTACAATGTCGTGGTTATCCATTGCCTCATTCCCACTTAAGCACACAATTAAATATATTTAGTAGTTTGAAACTAAGTAGTCAGAATTTCAAGTCATGGTAAACCAACCTAACGATGAGACATGAAATCATACACTAAATGCTCAATTATTATAGTCTATTTATCTAATCTCAAGTATAAAAAGCCATTGCATGTTGCTCTCATTTTATCTTCTTCCCTATGTAATTCAAGTCGTTTACATACTCTACACTTACTATTCCATAGTTATCTACCTAATCTAAGAAAATTTGATTTTTTCAAAAAATTATATAAATTTAATATGATGAATTCTAATATAACAATATCACATGAGAGAAATGATACTTAATAAGTTTCTTCAAATAATACTAGAAGGAGGGGTTCATGAATCACAATAAGGAGTGAGCAGACTTACCTTTGATAGTGTGTTGGTGTGTGGTAGAGTTTTGATGGGTTAAAGGCAGAATTGATGGTGGAGAAAGGAAGGAGAGATGGAATGATGAGCCTTGGGTAAGTCTTAATTGGTGCTGCGGGAAGCTTTTGACGAATTTGGAAAGAAGGAAGTAGCATAGCTTAATCAAATATTAAGAGGAGAACAACAGTCACATAAGGGCACTTTAGGGGGAAATTGAGTAGGGCTGAAAGTTTTTAAAACTACTCTAAGTAGCATTTAAAAAAAATTAAGCTTCTAAAATCTTCCATAAGCTTATTATTCAAACACACCTAAATTTAGTCAAAATGAGCTTAAATTTAGTCAAATAAGATTTAAGCTAGCTGAGGTGACAATCTAAACATACAGTTTCTCAATTCCAATCCTAAAAGAAGATAAAGGGATGCCAAGATAGATATTATAAAAAAAATAAGGAGGAAAAGAATTTCCCTAATTTGACCCTTTTTCTTCTAGAAAAGGGCGAGTTAAGCTATTCTTGATAATTTGGAAGTAGGAAAATAATTGAAAAAATCAAATACCACCTTATAATGTAATCCTCATTGGCTTTAATAACTTCCCCAAACAAAGTTTTAGGAATCTTATCAAAAATTATTAATTATTTGTCATTTTCTATTTTGCAGATAGCAATTAAAGGTAATAAAGCAAGATAAATGAAGTTGGAATGAAGATTCGAAATAAATATTAATATTTGGTTGTTGTGAAGGCATATTTAAGACTAGGTTTATTATAATATTGGCTTTATTGGCTTAATTAGTATATTTTTAGATTTAGGACTAGGATAAAAAGTTATAATAAGCTTAAGACAAAAGAAGCTAAACCTAACTCCTTACTCTTTCTTTAGCACCTCTTCCCTCATCAAGGACTAAGGCCCAACCCGCACACTCTCATTTCCACGTTAAATAAATAAAAACCATTAAATGCAAAACTCTAAACTAAAGTAAGATGCATCATATCCTTTACATCTCATCCTTATAGATCACTCTCACTGCTTTAGCTTTCCTTCGTCTCCATTTCCTTCCTTAAGATCCTACCATCACTCATGTTAGATCTTTATCTTCTTCGTTATTGAGCAATGTTCACTTCCCAAATCATGTTGATTTAGTAGGCCAAATTATCTTTTGTCTATTAAAGAAAAATTATTTTATTCCTACTTTTGTTCCAATAATTGTTTCTTTTATCATTAAATTCCGAAAAACCCATTCCCCATCACCCTAGCGTAGGTGATGGATCATAGATTATTCTTAATCAAATATATCACTTGCTCATCATGTTTCCTTTTATCATGTTTAATTTTAGGTTGAATCTTTGAATAGGATGTATCACCTTCTCTATGGGAAGAGTAAAAGAAAAGGAATGAAATAAGTTTTAGATAACTATCCAATTAATAATATAATACACACTTTGGATTATTATTGTTGACTAGCCAAATCGAGCTGAACCTTCCTTGGCTTGTGCTTAACTTGTGTAATTTTTTTAAGGCTTGAGTTTGACTACAATTTGAAATGAGAATGAGTTAAAATAAACTCAAAAATGTTCTTGAGATATTTATCTTAGTTCATTTAACATAAATGAACCCAACTAGCTCTTTTATCATGTTTCAATTCATGGCTCAGATCATTTAACTATTCATCTTGTTCGAAAGTTAGCTTCCACACTTTGTAGTTGATGTTGCAGTGTGTCTTGAGTTTGTAATTGAGCATCCATGCATGCGGTGAGGATCTTTATGGACTCTAATAGGGCACAAACTTCTTCACTAGCCATGGTGAAGGTTGACACACAACTCTTCTTGCTGCACACAATATGTTCCACAAAGTGTAGGTGCTGGATTTGTTTTTCCTACAACCAAATAAGGTACAAACTAATTGCTAATTAAAAAACAAATTATAATCACTACCCGAAGTCCTTGGTTAGGACAAAGGAGATCTTTTATCCCCAATAACAGTCATTGCATGTAGGTACACACGAAGATTGGAGAGGTCTTCTATAAATGGTGTAAAATTCAATCACATTAAATCATAGAATGTCAATTCTTTGTCTTCCACAAATGCACATCTTCAAGTGGGAGATTCATGTTGGTTGCTTCATAGAAGATGCAGAGGAGATATATATGGAGAGTATTAAGTGATTCTTTTAGAGAAAATGAGAATAAATGGTTCAAATAGGGGGTCTGCAACTCTTGGTTTATTTGGTCGATTTTGAGATGATGTCTAGGTCTGGATTCTTTTGTGGTCTTCTCTATTTGATGCACGAAGGAAACTTGAAATGTGTTGATTCACACTATATCATGCACCAATAGAGAGTATAATGAAGGATGAATGAGGTGTTGGGGAGGCACAAAATCGTGGCACACGGGCGACACACAAAAACTGCTGAAATTGTGATTGCAACCTGTCGATATTTTATGTGGAAATGATGGGGAAAATGCAACAAGATTGTTGCAAGATTGCAAGAACTTCAAGAAAAATCCAAGAAGATCGTAAAGAAGTAATAATTCAAGGAAAAGGTTGAGTAATCTTGGAGTTCTTGATGCAATAACACACACGCAATTTTCTAGTTTGCAAGGTCTGGTTTCTACGACAACTTCAAATAATCGAAGCTTTGATACCAAAAATGATGCGTTTTTATCAAATTGGCTGGAAGGTTGGATCAAATATTGATGGTAGAAGATTTTACCCACGAAATGATGCAAAAGAAACGAAGGATTAAGAAGGATTATAGGTGAAGAAATCAAGTAATAAAGGATAGGAGTCTCGGTAGATTTGAATTGGTCTTCAAATGTGTCGAGTTCGAGTGTTGATGGAGGAAGGCAATGTCCTAGAATTTCCTTTCTCAATGTCAAATCAAATGAGAGAGATAGACTTCAGATAACTATGCTCAAAGTTTGATTAAAATTCTTATTTATTCTGCCTTACAAATCATGCGTACAAGAGTATATATATAGGAGAGGAAGTAGTCGGTGGTTATCATGTCTAAACCAGCCGATTCTTTCCCTTAATCCAAGCCCACTTATCATGGTTGAATTAAGCCCATATAACACTTAATCCAAAGCATAATATCATTGGTTAAATGATACTAAGAATTAATATTACAAAGCTATACAATTAACTATGATACATACATGAAATTACATCAAACCCTAACTTACATAAAATACACTTAGAGTTAGGGTTTGATGTAATTTCATGAGACATGAATGCTATACACTGGATCAGATATTTTTTTGAAAAAAATATTAGATAAGATAATCTAAATATCAAATCAGATTTTTTGGATCCTAAATTTTTTATACACCCATACCTATACTTCATTTTTTACCTTCCACATTACCTGATTTAATTTTATTAAAACTTTTATATAATATAAAAAGGTAACTTGAAATGATAAAGAAAAAAAATAGTTTAACATGCTTCCATTACAATTTCTTGTCAAGCTTTAATATGCATAAAATTAAAGTATCAAATTGTGTGTTAGGATTATTTGAGACAAAAATTATCTCTAGAGTCGATGGTGTAATTCTAAAATATCAAATTTATTGGGCTGAGCAAAAATCCATCAGCCAAGGGCTCTAACCAAGGGTGTTAGCTTATGGCACTAATGCAAAGGGTGTCATCTAGGCAAAGGGCAATGGCCAGTTCAAGGGTGACTAGTGAATAAAGGGTGTTCGTGAAGGGTATCATACAAAAGGTAATAGACCAGGGGCAACATCTATGGGCAACAACCAAGAGAGACAAGCATAGGGTATTAGTTGATGGTTAGTTTGACGGAAAAACAAGGGTAATAACCAAAGAGAAACTTACATAGTCAATTGGATGGGATGATCTAGTTGTCAAGACTAAGGTAAAAGACTTTAGTGAAGTTGAGATGTCATGGAGAGGTTACAAAATCTTTTAATATAAGCGATTCGGTATTTGTAATACCCCATTCATAACTAACCATAACTATGTGTAATAATGTGCAAGTATGTTATTTAATGTGAAATTCATTACATAAATGATTGTAGGATATTTTATGGCTTTAATATTATTTTAGGTCATTTTTTGATTTTACGACTAGAGGCACCTTGCTTATAAAATAGTATTTATATCTATGAAATTTTAAGTTACACCAAGAAAAATATTCTTGTAAAGTTTTATTTAGGTTTAAATGGGTTGAAATATAAATGTATAATTTTTTTTTGATTTTATTTGTGTTTTTCATTCCTTTTGAATTTTATATGCAAAATATATAATTAAGATATGTTAGCTAAAAATTATATCAAATGTGTATTAAAAAATATGAAAACTTGCATTTAGATTGGAAATGAGTAAGTATTTTTAGTATTTTATTTTTAATTACTTTGTAAGCTTGTTAGTCTACCATCAGGTTAATATTTTTCATATCAAACCTTGTTTTAAATTCATGAAATTTTACATGTGACTTTAGAACATTTTTGTGAGGGTTTCCATATAACTTTGTAATTGTATGAGCTTGTTTACTATTTTTCTTAATTTTATCCCCTTTATTGATCTTTATGCTACTAAAATAATCCATAAATCTTAAAATTATTGTTTCCACATGAAATTCCTTCCCTATACTTCTATGATGATATTTTGTATCAATTTGACCATTTTCTCATTCATTCAACTAAAATTTGAGCCAAAGTCATTTTTTTACACTTCATACTTATATTACTTCCGCCCTTTTGGATTTTCTTGTATCTAATATTTTTCACTTTCCTTCCTTATTCTTGAACTTAAACTTACCTACACACCATTACCCCCACCATCCCTTGCTTTATTTTTTGGTTTTCATAACTTCAGTCGACTAAAATACACTTTGCCACCTTATACTTTGTCATTTAAGTGTGTAACATTCTACCTCTCTTCTTTTGTTGGCTGCATATTTTTAGTTCCTTCATTCCCTATTTATACCCCATTTGTCTTTATTTGTTTTCATTAATCCTTTCGCTCATTTTCTTCTCTTGTTTGCTCCCACCTCTCTCTTCATCTTGGTTATTTTTGGCAAATGTTCTTAAGCTTTGTTAAGCCTATAACTGAGACCCATCCTCTTCTCTTTCTCCTTAATATCTTGTTTTAACTTCTACATTCCTTTCTATCTAACCTTTTTTTTATTTTTAAATAAGTAAATAATACTAGATTTTTAGTTAGATTGTGAAGTTATCATCTTATGTCTTGTTTTTTGTGCCTCCATTTTTTAAGGTGTTAAAGTTTTTTTGGGGGTTCTTTATTTTTATTTTGCTATTTTCTCTTATAAAGAGGTAACCCATATACTCCTACTAAATATGTAAAAAATATGTATAACATGTTTGGGCTTTTCTATGTTATGCTTAAATGTAATTTATACTTTCTTACAATCTCATAAAAAAAAACATGTATGTGCCATTTATTGATTGTAATTTCTCTTAATATGTGATAGTGTATTTTTATGAAAGGGTATGTATAATTTATGTATTTTAATATATGTATATCATCATGTTAAAATAGAATTGTTAGGGGTAAAATAATTATGCATGATTATGGTTTTGCATGCTAAATGGGCTTAATTTATTTTAGGAGTAAAATAATACTTTTGTCACTTCTGAATTTTTTCATAATTGAAATTTTATATTAATGTTCCTATTTAAAATTTATTTAGCCATACCATGAATTTCACTTAATTTAAAAAATAATTGGTATCAAAGTATGAAATTATTAAGTAAATAACATATAAGGACATTTTGGTCATTTATGACTTACTATGCCTAAAAGTGTGAAAAATTAGGCTATGATGGCCTCAATGAATTCTTAGGTTGACCATGGTGTTAAATTTAATTTTGGTTTGGATTGTTGACCTTATGGTTGACTTGAATAAATGGTAATAAGTTAAAAAAAATTTGATCGATGAAACCGTATCGTTTGGGTGGGTTCTGTCGTACAGAACCATCCTTCTTTCTATACATTTTTCTATGAGCTAAATATGACCTAAAGGTTCTTAGACGCTCCCCACAATGTCTAAGAAGCCATTTCTTCCTACTCTCTGGGACATTGAACACTTTCTGCAAAATAAGACATGTAGATGTATACCGATGTTAATGTAATAAAATTAATAACATTTGACATACAAAAATGATTACATAAAATAGCATATTTACCGTGATTTCCTGCCAAATATGCTCCTTATGACCCTGTGGAACCTGCTTCCAATTATTATAGGAGATAGGAACACGGTTACGGGTCACAAGTGAAATGTAGGTCAAGAACATATCTGCGTCAGGGCCGATGGGAAGATTGTAAGTATTCCATCCCAAATCGACTACTTCTCCTCTATTCCTCATGTCTATGATAATTCTCATAATCGTAGGTCCCCTCTTCCCTTCTTCATCACTGCTATCCCTATCAATGTTTTTGTTGGCCATATCTCTACAAAAAATAAATAAATAAATTATGTTAGAATGTTATGTATTGAGCATAATAATGTACCATTATATTATCGATACGAATCATGCTTAGAAAGAATTAATCTCAAATGTATCATGCTATTCTATATATATATATATATATACGAATCAAGTTAACACGTTTCCAAAAAGATATTAATACTAACCCTAACCCTAACCCTAATTAACCATAATTAACGATAAACCCTAACCCTAACCCTAGCTAATTAACCATAATTTATTATAATAAAACCTAACCCTAAACCTAGCTAAATGTAATT
Organism: Tamarix austromongolica; assembly: GCA_039764185.1. Lineage (NCBI taxonomy): Eukaryota > Viridiplantae > Streptophyta > Magnoliopsida > Caryophyllales > Tamaricaceae > Tamarix > Tamarix austromongolica. The sequence goes on from CM077809.1 coordinate 150,204,449, forward strand.
AAAGCATAATATATAAATCATATTAATTATTATTATTATTATTATTATTATTATTATTATTATTATTATTATTATCATACACAATTATTTCTCTCTATTTAATTATTCACTTTTATATATTCCTTATTCTCTATATCTATTTAATCCTCATCAAATAGCAATCATTAACATATGCATATGTAAAATATATTTGCATTTCATTATATGACATTTCCAATATCTTATTGCTAGTCTCCTATACTTATTAATGAAAATGTGTGTGTGTGTGTGTGTGTGTATATATATATATATAGTTTTTATGAGTGAAAATGTATATAATTCTACACTCACATTCATATTATATATATATATGTAAAGGTCTCGGCCAACACATGCATTTGTTAATATATAACAATAACGCAACAAATTCAACAAAAAACAGCAAAATTTTCAGCCAATACATTAAACAACCCATTTTCGAACGACCAACCACAATCTTTCAATAACAAACAAACGAAACCCTGTACCAACATGCATGCATTTATATATATATACATATATAAGTAGATAAAATGTTACGAGAAGAAGAACAAACACATACATAAAGTGAGCTAGCTACAAACACGATGGTGAGAATGTTGAGAGAGGCAAGGGCTTCAAACACGACAGAGGATGAAGGTGCAAGTGCTAGCTAGCTTCAGAACAATGATAGCACGCACATGCAGAGCCGGCAATGGCGGAGGCGTGGTGGAGAGTTGGCGGTGCGAGGGTTTCCTTTACTTGAGAGGAGCCGGTGTGGTGGTGCGAGGGTTTGCAAGGAGAAGGAGAGCAAGAGAACGAAGTTGCAGAGAGTCTGAAAATTTTGACACGAAACAGAACTGAACGAAATATAAGTTTGATTTTGGGGTTTTAATAACGGTTCCTGAGAGAACCGTTATTAAAAAGAGGATTTAATAACGGTTCTCTCAGGAACCGTTATTAAAACATCTTTTAATAACGGTTCTTCCAGTAACCGTTATTAAAAGCTTCTGACTTTTGACAACGGTTCTAATATGAATCGTTATTAAATACACTTTTAATAATGGTTTACCTGAAACCGTTATTAAAACATCCGTCCAAATTTTAACGTTGCCCTTTTAATAACGGTTTTTAAATAGAACCGTTATCAAAACTTCCCGCCGATTATTTTTCACGCGTTTGACAACGGTTTTCGAACTATCGTTATTAATGTCCCGTTATTATAACCCGTTTTCGTAGTAGTGTATAGGTGACCTATGAGTTCTATATGGGATATCGATGTTTAAAAATTAGGTATCCTAAGATGGAAGGATATTATATTACCATGTTGTACCAGTATGACCAAAGTACTAGTATGTCTCTAGGATATAAGTTGGGAGGATACGTTCTTTTCTTAGTACATAGGTATGACCGGTACACGTTATATGTCCCAGGGTTATTACTGTATCCTACTGGGTAATTAAAAATGGAAACAATTATTTTATAAGGATTTAAATTTATTTTTATGTTTTTTTTTGTATAGTATTTACCTCCGCGCACTACTTGGGTTTGGTATGCTGTTTTAATAGTGACATATGTGCACTATTTAGATTTGGTATATTTCTGGTTAAGTGTCTCAGTATTTTCCTTATCTTGTTATAAATGATATAGAAGTGGTTACTGTGATAGACCTTATTTATGGTTTGGTGTTTTTCCCTTCATGAGACACCCATGGTATAATTGGATTAATGAAATAGTTGTAATATGCCTAAGTTTGATGTGATGAATATATGGCATATGGTATAGTACGAATTATGGTATAAATGTGGTACTTACCTATGGTATATACTATTTAAAATGTTATGCCATGATACTTTTTGTTACATTATATATACACTATATGATATTTTCATGCTTAGTATTTTGTATTGGTTTACTCAATACATGTGTACTGATAGGCTCCATTTTATGGTCCTCTACTTATTTAATGAGAAGTATTAACCTTGTAGATTATGTTGATAGTGTTAGAAACTTAGGTTGGATTAGAGCAATGTTTAGGACTATCCGGTGTCTCTTCTAGTTGTATTTGTTTTGTTCTTTTGTTCTCTTGTTTGGACATTAAGTGTTGTATAAACTCTTGCTTCTTATATTTAAATCTATTCCCTCTTCCGCTTTATTTTTTTTTTCTATTAGTTTTGTCTCAACCTTGGACTAAGTGTTGGCCATAGTTAATCTTCATGTGTTGAGTGGTTCTAGCCTTTAGCAGGCATGTGTTAGGTATTGATCATAACTCTATTCATGTTGGATATGGTAGTAATACCCAACTATTTTTCATAATTTCTTCTGCTAAAGTAAAATTTTTAAGTACTAAAATTAGGGATGTTACAATATTTATCAGCATGACAACCTATACATTAATAAGAGCCAACTCATATAGTCAATTATTTGGCAGTAACTTGTACACTTTCTCTGACTTTGATTAATGTTAGATAAAAAAAAAAAGTTGTTCTAAGTCTTTCAGCTAATGATGGTTGAGTATTTGGCCAAGGATAATCGAGAATATAAAAGGTCCTTTATTAACCATTTGTAATAAAATATGAGAGCACCCATTTCTCCTCATTTTTTTGGTAAGTAATAAGAATTTCATTAATTACCAAAGGAGAGAAATTACATCAAGATGACAAAGAAAATATTTACAAAGAGATTAGACAAATTTATCAAGAGAATCAAACAAAACAACCCATTTAGCCTTATTCTCTATTGAGGATATCTTGATGATGATCTAAAGGATAATCTCCCGAGCCACATTCTTTACCAAGGGGACTTTCGCTTGAAAGATAGCTTGGTTTCGAGCATGCCAAATCTTATAGACAATAACAACAATCATCATTTTCATTATGCCTTGCTCACCTCTTCTATATTTACTCCTTTGGGTAGTCCAGTTATGGAACTGAACCCCATAAGTTAATGGGGGTACAATGCCTAGCCAATTACACATAATTCTCTAAAGATTCTTAGAAAAGGGCAGAGAATAAAAAGATGATTGAGATCTTCCAGGTCCCTAGCACAAATTCCACATGTAGTCTCATTTGTGAATCCCCATTCCCCAAGTTTGTCTCTAGTAAGTAAAGCCTTCCTACACAATAGCTAAAAGATGATTTTGTGTCTAGGGAGACTAAGATGATTCCAAACCGGCTTGTACCATGGCTTGATATCACCTTTCAGCCTAATCATGTCATACGCTTTGCTAGTTTTATATAAGTCAGCAGATTGAACGCACCCCTACCAGAAAATATTAAGAAGTTCATCTTTGAGAAGGATGATTCTTCTAAAAATCCAAGGCTGCTAAGGATTACATTGCAATGCACTCAAATTAGCCACTTTTATGTAGTAACCATGTACCCATTTCATACTTAATAAAATTCTCAAACTTCTTCCTCCAACAAACCTTTATTTCTTGTGCTTGCAATTCATTCTTATATTTCCTCATAATTGTATATCTACCCGAGAGGGTTATTTCCCAACAATTGGTATCAAATCCTAGTTAGAGGCAATTATATAAGCTGGTAAGCCCATCATGGTGATGTTAAAATTAAATGAATTAAAATATATGGAAGAGTAAGATGGAAGACATGTTCTATGTGAAAGAGTTGATTGAATAGACTAGTAATGAACAATTCATGCTTGAGATTATGAAGAAAAAGGAAGGGGAGTATAAGAAACTCGATAGAAGAGCTTGTGGTTATACTCGTTAATGGATGGATGATGGTGTTATCCATAATGTTGAGGATGGAACCATGATATATGGAGTATGGTTTAATTTGGATTCAATTTAGGTGAATAAATCTCTGGAAATAAAGTATAACTCATGAGAAAGGTATACAAATTGAGGTATGAAGATGGTGAGTCCATTGCAACATACCTCTATGAATTCCATAGCATATTCATCTAGTTGAAGAACATGGAGATAATGTGCGGGGATAAATTTCAAACTTTGTTGGTCCTAGTTTCTTCATTATATAGTTCATAAACTCTTTATATGTCTCTTAAAAATTCCACCATAAGTAGAAAGCTAACACTAACATCAATGATATCATCATTTTTAGGATCATAAAGGAAAGTAGAAGGTAGTGTGGGTTCATCATCAAAGATTTATATATTGTAGTAATTTGAGGGATATCCAAGGATGAGACACAAAGAAGGAGGTCTAAAACTAGACTAAGGAACTCAAAGAAGGATACACTTTGCTTCTACTATGGGAAGCTCATCTATTGAAAGAAGGATTTTTGGAAGTTGAATAGTGCTGAGAGGAAAGGAAAGATGGATGAGTAGATGATAGTTATTATTGATAATGAACCTATGGTTCTCTCGGAGTATCTTAATACTTGCACAAGCAATTCATGTGCAAATGGCAACTAGGTAGTAAACACTAGTGCATTCTACCACATCACCAAGAGTATTTCTCCTCCTACACATATGCAAATACATTAATAATTAGGTTGCTCATCTCTTGTTTAGCTGATACCAATTGAAAAATAATCTACAAACATGGCATCAACATTAAAGATTTTACGATCAATATTTCAAATGAGATAGATTAAACTATGTCCAAAATAACCTTATGTTTAAAGTCATTCCTCTTATACTATGTGTCTATTGATTGTTTAAGGATCTTCCCCTTCTTATAATTTTTAATTTGAGGCCATAACATCATATTAGAGGAAGGATTATATAATGATAAATGCCCAACATCTCAAACCTGACAAATTTTTAAATCCAAATCTATAAGTACATATATTAAGATTACAACATAAATATTTTTATTACTTTCAAGACATAAGCATATCCACACAATCAAAATTATGATTTTGCATTGCTTCTTTGAAATACATACAAGCCTTTTTCCTCTAAAAACTCATACATCAACAAGCTCCATGCATTCAAAATCATCTAAAACTCTAGTAAACTTACACACCATCACTCGGAACGGTGTAGAAAATAAAAATGTCACAAAAATATAGATTACAACCATAATAACAATTTCTTTATTAATCTAGTGAAACTAAATATTTACCAATTCTTCAATGATCAATTTTATGGCTTCAAAAGGTATGGATCTAGTATTCTGCACCCTTGGACACAAATTTCAAGATTCACATAATCCATATTGAGTATCTGACTTTATTGGTATGCCACGTACTCTAAATCCTTAAATTAAAGATATGTCCGCTACATCAAAAAAGAATCATCTACTTCCTATGTTAAATCTTTTATTTTCTTCATCCCAAGTAGATAATAGGCAACTTAGTGAGTTATCCCTTAATTTTATATCAAGAATTTCTATTAACAAAGAAAATGAAATATTGAAAACATTACCTTTTGATCATTTAATAGATAACTATAAACAGTGTATAATTGATTAATTTTGTATGAATGCCTAATCTGATTTGACATCAATATGCAACAATCAAAATTTGCTATTAATTACTACAAATATACTAATCTCATGATAGAATTTTACTTTACAATTTCATTAATACATTTATGGTAGCACTTTACATATGTCAATTGCTCACTCATATTAACAAATACTTTTTCATTAACTAAAATCAACAATTTTAGTTAAGATATTTTTAGTTAAGAGTCTTAAAAAAATATTCAAATATATAAGCATAATAAAAAATATATTTGAAATGATAATTATATAAACTAAAAATACAATTCAACAAAATAAACCAATAATTTAACTAAATTACACCAAATGTAACAATATATTTATAAAGTATAAAATTTAAGAAAAAAACACTATACTAAATAACAAAATGTTAGCTAAATAAAAAATTTATACAAGTGATTCTAAACTTAAAGGCGTACTTGAAATTACTATTATACAAATGTTTGTTTCCAATTAAAACTAATCAACTTGTTTTTGATTTCAATCTAGAACCTTGACATTTCAAAAACCATAGCAACCAATCGACTAGTTCCATAGGGACTTTTATCTTTGAGAAGATGTTTAAGCTTGATTTTAACACATTAATTGGTTTCAATTAATCAATTGGTTGATCCTCATAGTAATTAACTTATTTGCTCAACTAGGCTATAGGATGAATTTTTGCAAAAACCAATTTTTCCATATCCTTAACACATCAATTGTTTTCCTCAAACCTATCAACTGATTTTGGAAATTGATTCACTAGTTTAACTTTCCAGGTTATGATTTAAATTAAGTGCAAAGTTATTTTTTTCCTAGACTAAACACATCAATTGGTTTTTCCAAACTAGTTGATTGATTTTTCCAACCAAGTCATTGGTTTACACAACCATTTGATGTGTTTTTGATATATTCAAGGACAAAAAATGTATAGCCTAAACCAATTAACTAGTTTTAATAAAACGATTGACTAGTTACTACATTAGTAAATTTTTCCCATCATGTTTGAACATAATCATTTGGTTAGTCATACTAATTGATCGATAAGTTAGGGTAATTAATTGTCTAGTGCCCTTAACTGATCCACTAATCAACATTAAATGCTAAAATTTATGCATATTATTCATGAATGGTAACTTGCTTTTTACCACCACCAAATACTTTGTTATCTCATAGTATATGTAGCACTTATTGTGAAAAATTAAAAAAAAAAAGCTATTGAGCTCTCATTAATTACACATTCAATCATCTACTCGCTCTCTTGCAACAACTCTCATTTTCAAAGCAGTTTTGTTGAGGGAATCTCAGAAGTGTCTCTTGCTCACTCAACCGAGCTAGTTCCAATCTATAATGGTTAAATATTATTGTTCTAGTTAGATTATATCCCACAAATTATTCTTACACTTTCAAATTAGTAATATTTGTGATGGTTCTTATAGTCACAATACCTTTCATCACAATTCAATATTAAGGGGTTGTGTGAGTGCTTATCATTCTTGAGAAATTCCAATGTTAGATCAAAAGAAGATACATATGTTAAGTTGTAAATTTTTCTCATAGAGGTCATTGGAGTTGTGGATCTATAAACCTAGGAGAATATCATCAATACATTCAACACAATATTTAAAAAATCCAAAATGGGGCCTTTTGGTAGTGGAAGCAGAGAAACTAAATTTGATTATCTTAAACTACTATAACTTATGTGTCATAATTTTTATTTTATAATTATATTTAATTTAACCCTATTTATCAATTTTAATCTTAACTGTAATCAAATAACTCAAATAAATAATGTTAATTATAATCATAATAGATAATTAATAGGAATATTATTAGTTACAATATTCCTATTAATTATCTTCGAGCCAATATGGTATAAAATCCTTTAGAGTTTGAATTGAAAATAAAAATTCATTTCTATTCTAAAAGTTAATATCGGCTTAAATCCATAAAAATAATTACACCATAATCCCATCCTATTTTTGAATTATAAGGGTATTCAAAAGGAATTGGTTTTTTTTGATAGCTAAAACTATGGATTATTTAGTTTAGTCCGCATGTCGTATGAGTAGGGATGGTAATAGGGTGGTTTGAGGATGGGCCCCCATCCCCACACCTAAATATGATAAGTAGAATTATCCCCAAACTAACCCTGGTCCTTAATTTTTTCTTATAAATGAATTCCTGAACCAATCCTCATAGATATCAAATCCCTGTGCCTACCCCATTCCCTGATCTTCATCCCCATCCCGGTTACACAATCCCCTCCTCGATCCCTAATCCCTATACTCAATCCCCATCTCATTACCCGATCTTGGATACTCTATTATATTTGTAAAAATAAAACTATGATCTAGTAACCTGTACAAAAAAAATTCCTCGTCCAACCATATCTCAAACAATGCTCATTTTCTATGCAAAGGAAAACAATCGTGAACCTAAATGGTTCTCTAATGACATTCTTCCATAAATTTTAACATGATATAATCAACCTAATTAATAGATAAAAACATGGTATAACATAATAACGTTAGCTTATATAATCTATGGACCATTCTAAAACCATAACGTGTCTATATAGATTATAATAGATAACTCACAAACTACAAAGATATATGAAATAAAATGAAATAAACATATAAGTTCTGCATGACAACTCTTTGAGTAATGCCAAAAACAAATTTCATGACTAAGAAAGTTAGAACTTAGAAATAAAAATGCCACAAATGTCTCGGTAAAACTTCTCCATGACAACACCTTGAGTGATGCCAAAAACAAATTATTTTTTAGCTTCTTCCATTGTAAATAATCTATAATCCACATGCAACAATTGTACCATTACATCTTGAGTTCTCAATCATTAATCATTAAAAGCATAAAAAAATATCTAATGTTATAAAGTTTCAACAATATAATTAGTCCACAACTTAGTAGACTTACATACTCATTTAGGAATCCGCAAATCACATCAGATTACTCTAACACTCCCAATAGTGTTAATCTTATCAGTATATACCTCAATTGCATACAAAGTAGTAGAGGGATCACTCATAAGACATATATATGTTATATAAATATAAATTATATGATCTATATTACACAACCCTTATGTTTTTTTAGAACTACACTAAAAATCTATTACCTCTATATCATCATTATCATCAAAGTTTTTATACTCAGGAGCAGCTTAGATTTTTAAGGAAAAAACAAATTATAAAATAAGCAAATAATAATATTTACAATAAAAAAATACTCAAGAAAAATACCTAAAAATGTATGATAATACCTTCAATTTAACTCCATAACCAATCTTGAGTACAAATCAAAGTCTCTATGGTGTTAGAATGAAGCCTACTTTGATGAGCACTTATAACCCTCCCACTAGTGCTAAATGTTGATTCAGAAGCAACAATTGTCATAGGAATGACCAGCACATCCTTAGCAATATTTTTCAAATTGGGATACTTGTAACCGTCCATCTTCCACCAATATAAGATATAAAAATTAGATATAATCATTGGTTCAAAAGGATCCTCTAAAAACATATCTAACTTTAACTTTTATAATTTCAATGCTAGAATTGGACTCCATGAATATTTTTAGTCTACCAAACTTAGGGATTGGAGGCTTTGAAAAAGATCAAGATTGTGACCCTTGATAGATAACATGATACTGATGAGACTTCTTCTTATATTCTTCAATTACTTTCTTCACATCATCAATAATCCCCGAAGATGCATCACCATAGACAATAGGGTAATACAATCGAATGTTCTTTAACTTATACCTAGGATCCAAAATATTTCTAGTAGCAAATAAGATATTTAACTTATCCCAATACTTATCAAATTTATCTTTCATATTACTTTCCATACTTCTCACCCTTATCTTATTTAAATTGATCCATTCATCAATTATCAACTTAAACTCACATATAGTGGAGAATCATAAATTCATAGTGACATACTTGGCCCCTAAAAACAACTTTGTCACATCCAAAAAAAATCTCTCATTTGGAAGTTATATCTCTCTTATTTTTCTAATCTTCTTTAGTGGGAACTCTATTATATAAAGGCTCATATTGATTCCAATGATAAAACACATCTTTATATTGAATTGAACTGTGAGCATTAAATAAGTAGAGTTACACCAAGTCTTACAACCAAGTTCTAGTTTCTTAGTGCATTGAATATTCATATGTTTAGCTATTCCAACAAAATTTTCATCTTTTTTTTTGGAGTTGCTATCCAAAATGAAACACTATAATGACCATTTTTAATTATTTCAGTAACTAACTCTAATTCATCCTTCCCAACTAGATTCGTATATGAAACAATCTTCCTTCTAAGATGAGTAAACTCGGATAAAGCTTTTTCAAAATGATATCAACCATAGTGTCATTGGAAGTGTAATTACTAATAGTTAAAGTAGAACACTTACTACCAAGATTCTAATCAAATAAGCAACCAACAAGACAAATTTCTAGCACCTTAGCCATATGTGGGCATGACACATACACAAATCTAATAATAAAATATAGTTTAATGATTAATTATATTATTAGTTTACATGTATAGTTTTTTTAATTATAAAACACATAGAATTTACTTAAGGAGTTGAATTTGAAGTTTCCATGAATCATCAATGAATTGAACTGTGATAGCTATGAATCCTCTTTCTTGATTATTTGAAGTTTATATATCGCTTGTCAATGCAATGTCCCTTGCATTTGTTTCCAACAGCTTCAAAGTTTTCTCTTTTTCAACATCAAACATCTTCAAGATGTCACTTTTGATTGTGTTCCAAGAAACCATTTTAAATAATGATTTTAAAATATGAAGGAACCTTCTAAACCCTACATGCTCAACCATAGATAAGGGGTATTCATGTGACACAATTATTTTATCGAGCTCCTCCTTTTAATGATCTTGGTTGAATTGATATGTACTAGGCTTCGTTAACCTATCAATGGAATTTTTTTTCATTCAAAATACATTGTGCTATGGTTTCTTTCTTTTTATATACAAACATCTTCAAGTGATCATGCAAATGCTTGGTACCATTCTTACTTTCTCCTCCTAAGTGTTGCATATAATAGTTACAAATTGCTTTCCATTTCCCTCAAATTTATTTTCTTTCAAAATGATCCAATACAACTGAACTTCTATTTCTTTTTCTAGCATTATCCCCATCCATGTTTATAATGTTTTCATCATCAAAATTTTGATTTGACATCTTCATATCAGCTTGAATATTCTCATCTTAAGATTCTTGTGCTCAACTTTCTAGAGTTGGAGTACTTTCCATGACACTATCAACTTCTTTTTCAATGTTTCCCGTCTATTAAAAAAATTAGTAGATATTAATAATATATAAATCTCTATAGATTTAAAAGGAAATACATGATATTATTGAAAAATGAATTAAATAAATAATCATAGTAGATCACTCATCTACATTTAACTAATGGATTTCCTTTCCTTCATTTCTTTCAGATAAATACATATATACATCCCAAACACAAATCATATTTTTCAAATCTCCCTCCTAGGAAACTTAGTAGCAAGTCATTTATCTATGAGAGACAAACCGCAAAAGGTCCTTCTGCCTTTTGGTATCAGGTATCAACAAAAATGAAATTTTTTACTTCACTAGTCATGCCACAACCCATGATCACATGACAAGAATATTAACCACAGTGACACAGTCACCAGACCACCATCCATCACCAAATGGTGAAACACCACAAAGACTAGTCAACACTCGACTATCAAGTATCAAAAATATAAACCAAAGCAAATGAGGCACAAGTCACACAAATAATCTAAACACCCAAGTGAATAGATCGAATACAAAAAGTTAGCTAGAGAGAAAAAATTAACTTATAAAAGAATGAACACTAATAGTCTGGCGGCTATCAATGGAGTGCACAATTTTCTATGATGAACAAAAGAGTTATTCATTTTGTTGATTGGACTTTGAAGTATCGTGCCAACGTTGGGTTCGCCAATGTTGATTTGTGGGTTGTGGCAATGGAGGGGAGATTTAGGAGTGGGAGAGAAGAAGATAAGAGACTTAGATCTGGGAGATTTGGTTGGATGAGTAGGATGAATGGACGATAATGGCAGTACTAGACTTACTAGACTTGGTTGATGGACGAATACAAGTTGATAAGACAAATGCATAAGAATAGAAGGGAGGGACGCCTCGGGTCTATTCAAAAAATGTTGAAGGAACACATATGGTGACAAGATGAAAGGATGAGGAAGATGATGATGGTATTGGTGGCACCGATAAGTTGTCAAATGTCAATGATTGAAAGAACTCAAAGGGGTTGAATACAAACATGGTGGAAGGGGGAACCGGAGAAGGCACATGATAGGATGAGGAAGAATTGAAGATAATGTCAATGATCGTTGATGGAGACCGGAGAGGAATCATAGGAATCGAAGCAAAGACTCATAGTAGGATTACACGAATGGTAGAAGGTTGAAAATTTTGATTTAGAAATTGGGGTGGGGGTTGCAATTGCCGCCTATGGTGAAAATTTTAGACCTAGATTTATATGTATAACTAATTAGGGGCGAGTTTAGAGATGGAGACCCCAAACCCGTCCCCGAATAAATCCTCGATAATAATTCTTGACTCTGACCTCGACCTTGATCCCGAATAAATCCTTAATATAATAATGTCCAGTCTCAATCCCGATACCCAAAGCTACCTCTGGAACCCAAATCCTAACTGATAACCCCTAACGGAGCTCTGAGCTCACAGGTAAAATTGACATTCCTCCCTACGACGACTAACTTTTGATTCTTAATGTTGGATGAATGATTTTGCCGAAAACAGAGAGTCGTATCAATGTTTGCCTTTTAGGCTTTAAGAAAGAAATTTAACAGACCAAGCAAAATGAACTACCACTAACCAAAAGGGGAAAAAAAAAAAGAACTACCAACTTTGTAATGCAGGGTAAAAAAGGTAATAAATTTATGGTTTCGAGTTACCATTGGAGCTGTTTCTTTGTCAGCCGACTACAATATCTAGATCTTCGGAACGGAAGGGAAAGGGCAGCAGTTACCCATAACCATGAGTATGACTAAGTCAGAGCATCTAAAGTCAACAATCATTGGTCTTCCATTTCTAGATTCATACATGCACCAATGGCAAGCCAAAGTAGACTTTCTCCTATTGACGCGCTCAATAAATTGACATACGAAATTCCTATTACGCCATGGCCTTCATCCCATTCCCTATAAATATATACACCCCTCATGGCATCACCAACATTCCAACTCCACAAACACACGAAAACACACACCACATTTCCACAACATCCATCTCTAGCTATCCAATAAATATAACTGAAAACTATGGTCTCCAAAACTTTCTTCGTCCTACTTCTCACCGGTGTACTTGCTATCACCACCTTGACAGAAAACGTGAGAGGCCAAAACTGCGGGTGTGACTCAAGTCTTTGCTGTAGCAAATATGGATATTGTGGTACCGGTGATGATTATTGTGGTGATGGATGCCAACAAGGTCCTTGCTACTCATCAACACCTTCTACTCCTAGTTCTGGAGGCGGCGGTAGCGTTGCCGACATTGTTACCCAATCTTTCTTCGATGGGATTATTAATCAAGCTGATTCCAGCTGTGAAGGAAAGAACTTTTATTCTCGATCTGCTTTCATTACTGCCGCTGGTTCTTACCCCGGATTCGGTACGCAAGGAAATGATGTTGCTAAGCAGGAAATAGCTGCTGCTTTTGCTCATTTCACTCATGAGACTGGACGTAAGTAGCTATATATAGCTATATACTTCTCCTACTACCGTCTCGTGATCATCAATTTTTTAATTAATATTCTAATCATATGTCATATGTATGCAGATTTTTGCTACATAAATGAGATTAATGGTGCAGCAGGGGACTACTGTGATGAGACAAACACACAATGGCCATGCAACCCAAACCAAAAGTACTTTGGAAGGGGTCCTATTCAAATCTCATGGAACTACAACTACGGTCCTGCAGGACAAAGCATTGGTTTTGATGGTCTGAACTCCCCTGCCACCGTCGCAAGCGACCCCGTCATATCCTTCAAGACCGGCCTATGGTTTTGGATGAACAACGTACACTCTATCATCACCGGAGGCCAAGGGTTTGGTGCCACGATCAGAGCCGTCAATGGAATTGAATGCGATGGTGGTAACACTGCTGCCGTCAATGCTAGGGTGCAATACTACACTCAGTACTGTAGCCAGCTCGGTGTTTCCCCCGGAGATAACCTTACTTGCTAGTATTTCTAGCTATGCATATATTCTGATATATGTAGCAATTCATACGATTTCTACGTACTTGCTAGGGTAAGGGCATTCAAAATAAAAGCTTGGATTGTTTCTTTATTTCTTTATGTTAACAACGCATGAACGAAATTGTAACACACAATAAGTAATAATTGTTGAAATGTGATCAAATTATGCATTAAAAGTTGTGCTGGACTTATTTTAGTAGATACACATTACAAAGATGAACAAAACCCGAACAGTAGTTACAGTACACACTCTCCACGCACCTAGATAAGCTAGCAACTTTCTCCCGATCAAAAGTTGTGCTCTTCGTATTGACAGATCAAATAACTTACCCGATCGAACACCAACAACATATTGATTCACTCCCCAAGCGAATACCTGTCTAGCTATAGAAACAACGAACGAATGATGTCTCTCTCTATCTCTCTCTCTCTGTTTTTTTTTGGCATGTTGATGAACAGTCGACGGTGTATAAAATGTGTGGCGGAGAAGAAAGCATAAGAAGTGAGTTCTCTTAACTTATAACATGGCTGATTAATGTCCTGCTTTACTGGGCCTAGCTGTCATCGATCAGGTTGTCCATTATATATTACTTTTTTCATCTCCAGGTAGGGAGTTGCATGTTTAGTGAAAATGTAATCTCAATCAAACCCTGAGTTGGACATCTTCAATTAGTTGCTTAATTAGACATAATAAGAAGAAGAAAGGAGCTAGCTATAGCGATATTTGACTCATATTGAGACTCAGGAAATTAATTGCTGATAAATCAGTTTTCTGCGACCAGCTGGTATGGATTGGAATAATTGTTTAGGAAGGAGCTAGCAAGAACTGGTAGGGTTCCAGGTTTTGACCGGAAGGGATATATTTTTTACGACACGGAATGCCGGCTGAAGCATCAGCTTATAATTAAGACACAGTACAGATCAATCAAGGCTCCCTAATGTAATATATATATATACATATAATCTAGCTCTCTCAGTGAGAAGTTGAGAACTAAGAATTAGTATCTCGAGTTGAAGAAGTTACCTACAATAAGCGGTAGAAACTACTATTAATAAGTAGAGAAAACTAAGTTATTTTAAGAAATTATAGTATTTAGGTGTTAAGAAAAAAAAAAGACAGAGTCATTTTATTTTTAAATTTTTGTATATTTATATTTTAGTTTTAAAAATTATCTACCGTAAGTGGTGGAAACTACTACTAGTAGATCGAAAAAACTACTATAAGTTTTTTGGAAAACTATAATATCTAAGTGTTAGTAAAATAATTGTGGTATTATTATAAATATTGGGTATTTATATTTCAGGTTGATAACCTAACTATAGTAAGTGGTGGAAACTACTTCCAGTAGGTGGAGGAAATTACTATAAGTCTCTAAAGAAACTATAGAATTCGAATATAAAAAAAATTTACAGTGACATTTTTATAAATATTAATATTCATAATTTAAATTAGGAAACTATCTATACTAGGTGGTGGAACTACTTACAATAGATAGTGAAAAATACTATAAATATCTTAAAAAATTAGTATGGTTCTTAGTTCTCATTGTAAAAGTTGGTTCTTACTAGATATGTGTCCTATATATATATATTTATATGAGAGCTTGACAACCAAATTGCTTTCTTCTTCTCTAAGAAGGACTCCCCCATCAAACCCTATATGGACAAGAAAGGGTAAACCATAATTAAGCAATTGCAACGTCAAAATATAAAAGTGGATAGTCATTCATGAAGGAAGATAGTCATTCATTCATCTTTTCACAAGAAGACTTTGCATCCAGTGCCTCCCCTATCGATGACCGCACTAGCAATGACTGCTACTATCATACGTGGAGGATGAATTGATAGCAATGGAAGTAGTAATTAATTGCCAACCTTTCAAGATCACCGGAAGAGAAGGGCCTGTAAAATGCTAGTTCAAGGAAAGGATAAAGCCGAATCCGGTGGTAAGAACTAAGAAGCGATCTACGATTGAGAGGAGTGACATTCCATCAAAATCTCAAATTATCCTAGATGTTGATTCATACTCGACAGCGACCATGACTTCCATGACTCCTCAGTAATGATAAGAGTTGATTGCTGCTGCAGTAGTTTGCCAAGATCAACAACAGAGGTCTTACCTCATAGAGTAGTTTACCTTATGTAAAGCCTTACACCAGAAAGCTTGATGGTTTATACCGATGCCTGTAGGCTATCAAGTATCAACCACCACTGCTCTACAATTTTGACCGAAAAGGAAATTTACGACAGCACGTAGCTCACTTCGTTGAGACGCGTGCTACAATATTGCAGCTAGTTACTTCTGGATACACAGGTTCGACAAGAGAGATTATTAACAGTTGGAGGACGTATAGTTAGGGACTGAGTTCTTCAAACGAATTTCATATCGTTCGTCGAGCAGTCATAATGCTTGAGCTCAAAAACAAGCAGCAATGGATGGACAAGCATGTTACTGATTGCACAGAGCGGTGGACAAACGAAGTCGTCGAAGTGCAGCTTCTTCTATCAACACATGCATCTCATAACCCCATAAATGATTTTTGATAACGGTTTAAAAAAGATTTTATTAAGGGTTCTAAACTGTTATTGTATCGAGGATTATTAAAACTTTATTAATAGTTCAAAAACTAACATAAAAAATCCATAAAATTTAGGTCAAAATTCATGTTTACTCAAAATCTGTCACTAAAATAAATGATTTAATAACCATAAAACCCTAAAAAATCCTAACTAAATTCCAATAAAATATCAATTAAAATCCTAAATAATTAATAAATAGAATTAAATGCATGCTTTAATAATGGTTTTTAGTGAAAACTATTATTAAAATGAGCATGTAAACATTAAATATGTGATTACGTAATTATTAAACCTTAATTAGTATATAATGATCATTTAATTCACCATTTATCAATGGAATTTTTTATAATTGTTATTAAAACTTGGCTTTAATAACAATTTTAACCAAAACCATTATTAAGAACACTTGAAATATATAACACATTAGGATTTTGATAACGATTTAAAAAATAACCATTATTAATACTTAATTATTATAATTTTTTTTTATAAATTATGAAGTTTTATTCTAACCCACATATACAGTTGTATGTTTGAATATTTATCAAATTTGTAATGTGTGACACAACACTAATTCATGCATATATTCCTCCCAAGATTGGAAATTAGTAGGCATAATCTATACTCCAAATTTAAAGTTTATTGATCATAAAACCTAACTATATATCGAAAGCAAATAAACACTTGCATGCATGCATGTGCATCTCTAATTGCATAGAAGAACATATGACATATGAGATACAAACCAAAATATACATGTACGTCGATCCCTAATATTGAATGTGTGAGTGCATGAACTTGACTATTCATCTCTAACTTCGTCAATTTCATCATCAGCATATTTCTGGCCTCGTGCATATTAGTCGATGAAAAACTAAAAATTGATACAATTTGATCATTTAGTTAGCAATTAATATGCCATAGATTAATTAATGAAAATAAGGAAAAAGAAACATATATGGCTTGGATCTATGTTCAAAGATTTGTTCTTGAGTCACTACAACAAACTGGACCATTAACGACCAATTTAGCGACCAATTTTTTTTTTTATCGTTATTGATATATTATTAACGACCATTGTCAAAAGTTATCGTTAATGGTATATCTATTGCGACTAATATAATTTTTGGTCGTTAATCATTAATTTATTGGTCGTTAAAAAAATTTAAGTTATATATATGTTTTATAATATTTTTTTTTCAAATCTCTAAAATCCAAAAAAATAAAAATATAAAACACTTAATTACACTTACTCCAAAAAAAAAAAAAAAAAAAAATCCCACGCACCCTTTGCTGCTCGTTTCAGCAAAAAAAAAAAAAAAAAAAAAAAAATCCCGCGCCCTTTGATGCTCGTTTCAGACTTTCAGCCCGTTTCAGCCCTTAAAAAAAAAAAAAAAAAAAAAAAAAAAAAAAAAAAAAACATCACATAACCGCGGGGCTGTGCCAAATTATATCAAATTTGAGCACAGCCTTCGTCTTCCCTCCCCGACCCTGCTCGACGACCACACCAGCAACGAGCAGCACCACGCCATCAACCGCCGTTTGAGCGTGCTCTTCCCGGACTGCACCACCACGCCATCAACCGCCGGTCGAGCAGACAGCCGCACCTCCTCGTCGTCGTCCAATACAGCAGCAACGGAGTAGCAGCAGCAGCCACCAGCAACGCACGACGACAGCCGCGGCGCGCCACCGTCCGACCTCCTCCACCACCGCTCGTCACCGGCGAGTGGTGCTTGACCACCGACGAAGGTCCAGCACCCCTCACTCCCTCCAATTTCGCTGCAATACGTTTGGTATAAATACTCAAACCCTAGCTTATGTTTTGATTAATTTTAGATGAATTAGCTTATGATAAGGTAATTTAGTTGTTTAATTGTATATATATGTATTGTATGAATGATTTAGAGTAGTTAATTGTATTGGTTATGGTTGATTTGTGAAAATTGGATTTGTGACCCGGCTATATCCGGATTTGTCGGTTTTATCCGATTTAGCTATTTTAGATAAATTGAATTTACAATATCCTTTAAAATGTATCTAATTTCATGTTAGAACTATCAATTTGAAATTTTTGTACGAAATTAATCGGAATTGGATTCTTAGGTCAAAATTCTTGCGAAATTAAATTGGATTGTGTAATCGAGTTATTTTATTCAATTGATTATATAATTTGCATTATATTATGTTTAATTTCATTTTCGACATGTCAATTTAAATATTTTAGCAAGATTTGACCGGATTTACAGTCCAAGCTAAAAAACCCTAATTATGTTAAATTTGATGTTTCGTTTATTGTTTTAATCAATTGAGTACATGATAGATGCTATCTTGAAAGTAAAATATTAGGAAGGGTTTTGATAGATGGTGGTGCTGAAGTTTTTCTTCATTACTTTATATTGTTATATAATCTCTTTGTTATGTCCTTAGAATATTTTCTATGTTAATTCATTTAAGAATTCTATAATCAATTGAATAAAATATGATGATGATCAACATTGACATTTTTTTTAACAAGAAATAAAATATGATATAATTGGTATAAAATATTGTTTTGATTAATTTTAAATGAATTAGCTTATGATAAGATAATTTAGTTGTTTAATTGTATATATATGTGTTGTATGAATGATTTAGAGTAGTTAATTGTATTGGTTATGGTTGATTTGTGAAAATTGGATTTGTGACCCGGCTATATCCGGATTTGTCGGTTTTATCCGATTTAGCTATTTTAGATAAATTGAATTTACAATATCCTTTAAAATGTATCTAATTTCATGTTAGAACTATCAATTTGAAATTTTTGTACGAAATTAATCGGAATTGGATTCTTAGGTCAAAATTCTTGCGAAATTAAATTGGATTGTGTAATCGAGTTATTTTATTCAATTGATTATATAATTTGCATTATATTATGTTTAATTTCATTTTCGACATGTCAATTTAAATATTTTAGCAAGATTTGACCGGATTTACAGTCCAAGCTAAAAAACCCTAATTATGTTAAATTTGATGTTTCGTTTATTGTTTTAATCAATTGAGTACATGATAGATGCTATCTTGAAAGTAAAATATTAGGAAGGGTTTTGATAGATGGTGGTGCTGAAGTTTTTCTTCATTACTTTATATTGTTATATAATCTCTTTGTTATGTCCTTAGAATATTTTCTATGTTAATTCATTTAAGAATTCTATAATCAATTGAATAAAATATGATGATGATCAACATTGACATTTTTTTTAACAAGAAATAAAATATGATATAATTGGTATAAAATATTGTTTTGATTAATTTTAAATGAATTAGCTTATGATAAGATAATTTAGTTGTTTAATTGTATATATATGTGTTGTATGAATGATTTAGAGTAGTTAATTGTATTGGTTATGGTTGATTTGTGAAAATTGGATTTGTGACCCGGCTATATCCGGATTTGTCGGTTTTATCCGATTTAGCTATTTTAGATAAATTGAATTTACAATATCCTTTAAAATGTATCTAATTTCATGTTAGAACTATCAATTTGAAATTTTTGTACGAAATTAATCGGAATTGGATTCTTAGGTCAAAATTCTTGCGAAATTAAATTGGATTGTGTAATCGAGTTATTTTATTCAATTGATTATATAATTTGCATTATATTATGTTTAATTTCATTTTCGACATGTCAATTTAAATATTTTAGCAAGATTTGACCGGATTTACAGTCCAAGCTAAAAAACCCTAATTATGTTAAATTTGATGTTTCGTTTATTGTTTTAATCAATTGAGTACATGATAGATGCTATCTTGAAAGTAAAATATTAGGAAGGGTTTTGATAGATGGTGGTGCTGAAGTTTTTCTTCATTACTTTATATTGTTATATAATCTCTTTGTTATGTCCTTAGAATATTTTCTATGTTAATTCATTTAAGAATTCTATAATCAATTGAATAAAATATGATGATGATCAACATTGACATTTTTTTTAACAAGAAATAAAATATGATATAATTGGTATAAAATATTGTTTTGATTAATTTTAAATGAATTAGCTTATGATAAGATAATTTAGTTGTTTAATTGTATATATATGTGTTGTATGAATGATTTAGAGTAGTTAATTGTATTGGTTATGGTTGATTTGTGAAAATTGGATTTGTGACCCGGCTATATCCGGATTTGTCGGTTTTATCCGATTTAGCTATTTTAGATAAATTGAATTTACAATATCCTTTAAAATGTATCTAATTTCATGTTAGAACTATCAATTTGAAATTTTTGTACGAAATTAATCGGAATTGGATTCTTAGGTCAAAATTCTTGCGAAATTAAATTGGATTGTGTAATCGAGTTATTTTATTCAATTGATTATATAATTTGCATTATATTATGTTTAATTTCATTTTCGACATGTCAATTTAAATATTTTAGCAAGATTTGACCGGATTTACAGTCCAAGCTAAAAAACCCTAATTATGTTAAATTTGATGTTTCGTTTATTGTTTTAATCAATTGAGTACATGATAGATGCTATCTTGAAAGTAAAATATTAGGAAGGGTTTTGATAGATGGTGGTGCTGAAGTTTTTCTTCATTACTTTATATTGTTATATAATCTCTTTGTTATGTCCTTAGAATATTTTCTATGTTAATTCATTTAAGAATTCTATAATCAATTGAATAAAATATGATGATGATCAACATTGACATTTTTTTTAACAAGAAATAAAATATGATATAATTGGTATAAAATATTGTTTTGATTAATTTTAAATGAATTAGCTTATGATAAGATAATTTAGTTGTTTAATTGTATATATATGTGTTGTATGAATGATTTAGAGTAGTTAATTGTATTGGTTATGGTTGATTTGTGAAAATTGGATTTGTGACCCGGCTATATCCGGATTTGTCGGTTTTATCCGATTTAGCTATTTTAGATAAATTGAATTTACAATATCCTTTAAAATGTATCTAATTTCATGTTAGAACTATCAATTTGAAATTTTTGTACGAAATTAATCGGAATTGGATTCTTAGGTCAAAATTCTTGCGAAATTAAATTGGATTGTGTAATCGAGTTATTTTATTCAATTGATTATATAATTTGCATTATATTATGTTTAATTTCATTTTCGACATGTCAATTTAAATATTTTAGCAAGATTTGACCGGATTTACAGTCCAAGCTAAAAAACCCTAATTATGTTAAATTTGATGTTTCGTTTATTGTTTTAATCAATTGAGTACATGATAGATGCTATCTTGAAAGTAAAATATTAGGAAGGGTTTTGATAGATGGTGGTGCTGAAGTTTTTCTTCATTACTTTATATTGTTATATAATCTCTTTGTTATGTCCTTAGAATATTTTCTATGTTAATTCATTTAAGAATTCTAGGGGGGAAAAGATGGAAAACATCCAAATTATGGCACCGTTTATTTTGAAAGCCATAAAAAGGGTGAAGAAATAGCTACAGCCGAAGCTGCAGACATCCATGTACACCTCTTTCCTGACTCTTATTTATTTTATTAGTTCTATATATATTTTGTTGTCTAACTAACATTCTTTGTCTTGAAGTCTCAAATTATTGAGGTCCAAGCTGCTGAACCCTCCCTTACTCATGTTGAGGTGGCTGAACGCGTGCATGGAGTGACTCGAACCAGGGGCTATGTTCCTGGCTATGGTGGTGGAGTGAAGCCTAGAGATATTAGAGGCCCTTACAAAGGTAAGAACAAGCTTTATGCAGATCTCAAGGCAAAGGATGCTGCTATTAAAAGAAAAGAAGAAGAGATTGAGAAAAAGAATCAAGAAAATCGAGTGCTAAAAGAAAGAATGGACAAATGGGAACCTGTCATGGAGAAGATTTTGAAAAGTGCACGATTTCGATGCTTGATGGAAAATGAAGAGAATATACATGATGATATAGAATACATGCTTGCTTCTCCATCTACATCAGAGGATACGGGGTGCCCTTGAAAATGAGGTTAGTTAAAATTGTTAAAGGAAAGTAATTATTATGAGTATTATTCTAACTAGTTGTCTAATAAGCTTAAGTAACTAGTTTAGATCTAAATAAATTCAAATAAGCTACATATGGTTCCTATGGATGACTTTTTAAAATTAACAAGTATGATTTTGCTCTAGGTTACTGTTGCTACAGACGATGTGGATGTGCTTCAACATATTACATTGCAGCTCTCTGGACATTTTTGTATAGGTTGGTTTTCTCCTGCTTTCTCTATATTTATATTTTTCCATTAAAACACATGCTGTGAAAAATGCATAATGCTACAGATGTTCATAAATATTGATCCCAATTGTAATAAGCAAATCTAATAATTAAGAATCAGCATTTCAACAGAATTACATGCCCACATAACTTCTGCACAATCCAGGGAAGCAAGACAACAGCTTAAAGTGAAATTTTGTTTCATGGTCATTAATCAGTAACATTATCAAATACCACTCTAGTAGCTGCAGAACTGTACAACCAAGCATAGCAATGTCTTAACAGCATGCAATTTACCTATGCAATTTCTTACCTAATGATAGATAACAAACCTTGGAGACTATTATCAGAATTATAATTAGAATCCAAATAATAATTAGACAAGCGAGACTGAAAAGCATGCTAGCATAATATGCTACTTCCCCATATTTAAACATTATCAGAGATAAGGTCAATAGAACATATTATCAGAAAAACATTATGTATTTCTCCTGCTTTGTTACTTCCGCTTTCCCCCTGGAGACTATCTCTTTGAAACAACAATCATTCAATCTACGCACAAAATAACCCCGATAGGAAAATCATCTAACGGAATATAAAAATCATCTAGGTACAGAATGCTTCGGCTTCAATGCTGGCAATCATAAACAAAATAAAAACATGCAAAGAGGTTGAGAACAGCCCTATATGCTTTGCAACTGCCACTTAATCATAAATGAAACTGAATGACGAAAATTATAACAAGCAAGGTATTTCGGCCTCAACTCCCACGCCATTAAATTAGGAATGCGAGGAGGCTTAAATGAACTCTAACTGCATTGCATCAGCCCTCAAAAGATCATTTCACAAAATTGAACGCTGTCTCGATTACCTAGAACAGAAAATTGTGAAAACTCGCTAGCGGGAAAAATAATGTTCAAAACTCGATTATAACAAGCAAGCTACCCCATAAACTTAGTTTAGATGATTTAAATGATAGCCTAAGTTAGCTAGATTAGCCCTTTAAGCACAAGCAACAATTTTCAGAATGTAAGGGGGTATAGGGCTGCTAGGCTGCTAGTGTATGAAATTTTGATGTTCGTGTACTAAATAGATTAAATTAGCAAAAACGCCGCACAGACAAGATTGAGGTCTCAAGAGAAAACAATAGATGAATAAATAAAAGCTTAGTATGCATGCCCATAACTGTTGAAAAAAATTAAAAATTTAAAGTAAATTAGTGTACTCTTCTGATATATTTGAAAACTGTGTGACAATTGATAACCTGCATCCTCGTTAAATACTTTTAGTAAATATAGTTTTGTATATATTGTAGAAGTATAGGTGTAATTAATGCATGAATCATAGAAAAAATATTGTCTGATACACTTTGTGACCAAAACACACCATATTAATTAGGTATTGAATCATTGATAACAGACTTAAGGAAACACACCATGATGATGCATGATCTAGGTTGTCGTAGTATAACACATTTAATAAGTTCGGATGTTATTGAATCATATTTATTTCCATTTTCATTATTTTCCTTGTATTTGGAGATTTCATTTTTTATATCTGATTTCATGAATTGCATGTTAAGGAAATTACTCATTGTTTATTTGATACTTATATTAATTATTATTTGTATATTTCTATTGTTGCAGATCCAGTTTATTTTGATAAACTTACCAAGTCTATTGTATCCGATGGATAGAATGATTAATTCATAAGCAGCTGCTAATCATGATATTTTTGTAATGCAACGACATATTGTAGCTCTTTTGTAATATATTTATATTTGATCATAGCCGAAAATTGTACCGGACATTTGATACAAATTATTTGTATGAATATTTAGTTGAATGTTTAATTATAAACAGATATTTAGAAAATTATATCTATATGTTAGAATGAATATATATGTATGCAGGTACAAGATTTGAGAAGATCAAAATGGATATATATATAAATACATGCATACAGGTACAGGTCTTGAGAAGATTGAAATGGATATATGTACGTATATATATACAGGTCTTCAAAAGATTGAAATGGATATATGTATATCCATATAGGTGCAGGGTTATAGATGAATATTGAAATGTTGATTATATATATTATTGAATATATAATTATGCCATTTGCGACCAATAAATTATGTCGCAAATAATGAATGAATTTTAGTATTGACGGAAAAATTAGTCGTTATTGGTGTGATACCTTTTTAATTACGATAAAAAAATTGGTCGTTAATATTATTTACGACAGTGTATTTTATTCGTCGTTATTATTTTTAGCGACCAACATCATACGTTGTCGCTATTACTTTTAGCGATCAACGTCATAAGTTGTCGTTATTACTTTTAGCGACCAACACTTTGCGTCGTCGTTATTACCTTTAGCGACCAAAATTATACTCCGTTGTTATTACATTAGCGACCAACATAATATGTAGTCGTTATTGCTTTAGCGACCAAAAAATTTTAGTTGGTCGTTAAAGCCTTTAACGAGGGAGCAATAACGACCACTGACGACCAACAAATTTTTTGGACGTTAATAGCTTTAGCGACCAAAATTTGGCCATTAACGACGAAATTTGTTGGTCGTTAAAAACCTTATTTCTGGTAGTGAGTATTAGATCCAATGCTATACAAATATAGTATCCACATTCATTACCCTTTTTCTATTTGGAATACTACAAAATAAATTTAGTTAGCTTGTTGTTCTATTAGATATTAATTGGAATTAAAATAAAATACAAAATATTGTCTTTATGCATACCATTGTAGGCTCATACTCAAGATTCTTTAGATCTAGGGCCATACCATTTTTGTCTCTCCTCAGATGTGTCATTTGTAATGCCCTAATAAATAAAGTTAATGCACAATATTATAACTTTATATAAGTAAAAAAATTAATGCAGAATGTATTCATAAATAAACTAGTAAAGTAAGATGTATACTAAAATGTAAATTAAATACTTTCCTTTTAAATGAGCAATAGCAAAAGCAATGGAATAATTTTAGAGAGAATCAAACATATATACTTTGTTTTGATCAAGACAGAGGGCGTACGAAATCCAATGTTCACTTTCAAGGTGAGGTATGAGATAAAGCTTGTTGGTGTACCCCTCACTTAAGGTTCAATCCACTATATACTGTATGTGTCTACCCTCAATTCATTCCTTCGGCCCATGATTACAACCCATCCGTGAAGTATAGCAATCTTTCCATCTCGGGCATGTTGAGAATCTCCAGCATCAATAAGTTATACGCCTTGATATACTCCTTGATGGTTTGCGTGAGCTTGAGATTCTGAAGCCTCCTCATGGCATCTAGCTCAGCACACTACTACGAAAACGGGAAATAATAACGGGACATTAATAACGGTAGTTCAAAAACCGTTGTCAAACGCTTGAAAATTAATGGGCGGGAGAGTTTTGATAACGGTTCTAGTTAAAAACCGTTATTAAAAGGGCAACGTTAAAATTTGGACGGATATTTTAATAACGGTTTTATGTAAACCGTTATTAAAAGAGGATTTAATAACGGTTCATATTAGAACCGTTGTCAAAAGTCAGAAGCTTTTAATAACGGTTCCTGAAAGAACCGTTATTAAAAGATGTTTTAATAACGGTTCTCTTAGGAACCGTTATTAAAACCCCAAAATCAAACTTATATTTCGCTCAGTTCTGTTTCGTGCCAAAGTTTTCAGACTCTCTACACCTTCGTTCTCTTGCTCTCCTTCTCCTTACAAACCCTCGCATCACCACACCGTGCACCACCAACTCGCACCACCACACCGGCTCCTCTCAAGTAAAGGAAACCCTCGCACCGCCAACTCTCCACCACGCCTCTGCCATTGTCGGCTCTGCATGTGCGTGCTGTCATT
The DNA here is from genome assembly GCA_039764185.1 of Tamarix austromongolica. Lineage (NCBI taxonomy): Eukaryota > Viridiplantae > Streptophyta > Magnoliopsida > Caryophyllales > Tamaricaceae > Tamarix > Tamarix austromongolica. The sequence goes on from CM077809.1 coordinate 150,230,833, forward strand.
GTTCCGAAGCTAGCTAGCACTTGCACCTTCATCCTCCGTCGTGTTTGAAGCCCTTGCCTCTCTCAACATTCTCACCATCGTGTTTGTAGCTAGCTCACTTTATGTATGTGTTTGTTCTTCCTCTCGTAACTTTTTATCTACTTATATATGTATATATATATAAATGCATGCATGTTGCTACAGGGTTTCGTTTGTTTGTTATTGAAAGATTGTGGTTTGTCGTTCGAAAATGTGTTGTTGAATGTGTTGGCTGAAAATTTTGCCGTTTGTTGTTGAATTTATTGTGTTATTGTTATATATTAACAAATGCATATGTTGGCCGAGACCTTTACATATATATATAATATGAATGTGAGTGTAGAATTATATACATTTTCACTCATAAAAACTATATATATATATATATATATACACACACACACATTTTCATTAATAAGTATAGGAGACTAGCAATAAGATATAGGAAATGTCATATAATGAAATGCAAATATATTTTACATATGCATATGTTAATGATTGCTATTTGATGAGGATTAAATAGATATAGAGAATAAGGAATATATGAAAGTGAATAATTAAATAGAGAGAAATAATTGTGTATGATGATAATAATAATAATAATAATAATAATAATAATAATAATAATAATAATAATAATAATATGATTTATATATTATGCTTTAATTACATTTAGCTAGGTTTAGGGATTAGGGTTTTTTTTTGTGGTTTAGGGTTAGGTTTTATTATAATAAATTATGGTTAATTAACTAGGGTTAGGGTTAGTGTTTATCGTTTATTATGGTTAATTATGGTTAATTAGGGTTAGGGTTAGGGTTAGTATTAATATCTTTTTGGAAACGTGTTAGCATGATTCGTATGTATATATATATAGAATAGCATGATACATTTGAGATTTATTCTTTCTAAGCGTGATTCGTATCGATAATATAATGGTACATTATTATGCTCAATACATAACATTCTAACATAATTTATTTATTTATTTTTTGTAGAGATATGGCCAACAAAAACATTGATAGGGATAGCAGTGATGAAGAAGGGAAGAGAGGACCTACGATTATGAGAATTATCATAGACATGAGGAATAGAGGAGAAGTAGTCGAGCTGGGATGGAATACTTACAATCTTCCCATCGGCCCTTACGTAGATATGTTCTTGACCTACATTTCACTTGTGACCCGTAACCGTGTTCCTATCTCCTATAATAATTGGAAGCAGGTTCCATAGGGTCATAAGGAGCATATTTGGCAGGAAATCACGGTAAATATGTTATTTTATGTAATCATTTTTGTATGTCAAATGTTATTAATTTTATTACATTAATATCGGTATACATCTACATGTCTTATTTTGCAGAGAATGTTTAATGTCCCAGAGAGTAGGAAGAAATGGCTTCTTAGACATTGTGGGGAGCGTCTAAGAACCTTTAGGTCATATTTAGCTCGTAAAAATATGTATAGAAAGGGGGATGGTTCTGTAGGACAGAACCCACCCAAACGATACGGTTTCATTGATCAAGAAAGTTGGAACCAATTCATTGCTTATCGTCTTACGGTGGATTTTAAGGTACTTGTTAGATAAAAATTAAACTTTTTGTATCAATCCCAGTATTATGCTTAATATTGAAATAACCATGTCATTATGTTTTGGCTTGTCACATAGGAAAAAAGTACCCAAAATAAAGAGATTGCCAAGCAAAATAAATACCGACATAATATGGCTCGCAAAGGCTATGCGGGCCTTGAAGAGGAGTTGGTATGCATTTTGTGATTATATATTTACATGTAAATGTTGAATTTTATAATAATATTCTTAATTAAGAATATTTTTTGATTTGTAGCTCCTAACCCAAGACTTGGACCCATGTACCTCGTCCATCAATATTGGTACATTATGAAAGAAGGCTAGAGCAACAAGAGATGGATATGTTAATGAATATGTTGATGTTGCAGCCAAAAAAATTGTAAGTTTGTAGATATCTAGAACCCTACTTAGTTTTCTTTTAGAAAACTATTATATTATGCTTATTCCTATAATTTAAATTTACAGGACGAACTTGAAACGTCAGAAGGTGAGGAGGTGGACCAATATAGCATTGTGGCCCAGGCTACAGGAATTGTAGAACACCTTGGAAGACACAGGGGCCTTAGATTGGGGGTTATGAGAACGACCATATGTGGTCGATCTCGTGGTTCTCGTAGCACTAATGAGCAAGTCGCCATCCTCACCCAAAAATTGAACGTGGCATTTGAACGGATGGCAACAATGGAGCAATAGTTGTCATTTATTAAATCTCAAGGGTATAAGCCATCCGATTCAGTAGACCATGATCAGCTTCACATACCTAATGTAAATAGCGTCAGAGATAGTTGTGAAGCTGATGCATTTCTTTCTACTCTTCCCGAGGTAAGCATTACAAACTATGTATTGTTATTCAATGTATTCGGTGTAATAAATTATTAATAATGTGTAATATTTTTGTTTAGGGTTTGCATGAATGTGACTTATTAGCGAATGACCTTTCAATAATTTTGGCGAAAGGAAGGGTCCGCATCAGTCACAGTACCGAAATGCAGAAAATCCACGGGTACAATTTAGCCCTAAATACAAGGCCGGTGAGTATTGACACTCCAATCATTGGCAGTGCGGATCAAATACGTCTCACTACTGAAGAGGTATTGACATTTGACATCATCATTAGACCTTGTTTAGTAGTTACACTATATATACCTTTTTCATATATATATATAGATTTATATGCTCAATATATATTCTGTTTAATATTATCAATTAAGGAATCAAAAAAGAAGACTGCTTCTGCTAGTAAAACCAAGAGAGGTACTAGCAGAACGAGCAACACAAAACAGAGCGCTGCTAAAGAAAAGAGAGCTAAATCTGAAAAATCAGTTGCCCCACAAAAGATTCCTTCTTTAGATCAGCAAAGCCAACCTCCACCAGCATTAGCTATATTATATTTTTATGCCCAAAACTACCTCAGGGACAATTATATTTTCATTGATTGTCGTCCTGAGTATGTTGCGAGGGACGATGCTACTTACATGGTATCAACGGCTGACATAAGCGACATTTATAATCAAGAATGGATGTCAACCATAAGTGTCGTCGTCTATGTCACGTAAGTATTATTTCATTTTAATATTTTAGTGCTCTTAACTTATAAAATTGAAATTTTTATGACCTCTTATATGAGTTATTATTTATTAACAAATATGCATTGTTTTTGTCGTCCATAGGTTGGTAGCTACTCGAGCTGCGATGGAGGGAATGATGTCCTCTATTGTGTTTGTGTGCCCATACTACATAGCTGACGATAGTACAATAAGAGATGGTAGGCACATAAACTATTTAGCGGATCGCATTTTGATTGAGGGACACAACAAGCTCTATCTCATTCCTCACCTCGCAACTGAACATTGGGTTTTGTACGCCGTCCGACCTGATCTTAATAAAGTCTATGTGTTTGATTCCCTTCAAACCTATGACGTGCCTTTTGAAGTCGCTCGTCGTGGCGGGAAGGAATTTATCGACATGTTAGTATACTTTTCACTTCTTACTTCATTAGCTTATTTATACATATATTCGCCTAGCTTTCATTATTTGAGGTATATATGCGTACTTACAATATTGTGTATCCAACTCAATTTATTAGGGCACTACGGACAGCTTATCAAAGGAGAGGTGGGAATGGTGTCCCAAACCCAAAGAATGTTCAATACGAGTCTGTCATAGTAAGTAGGAAGGCAACTATTCGTATTTTATTTTAATTAAAATTAATATCTAATAGTTAGAGAGCTAATTGAATTTATTTGACAGTGTCCACAACATCAAAACGATAATGATTGTGGATACTATGTATGTAGAGCAATGGATCTGATAGTCCAAAATAGATCGGTCAACATAGATCCAAGCCATGTATGTTTTCTTTTCGATATTTTTCCATTAATGAATCATGACATATATGTTTGGTACTTGACGTAAGTGCTAACTGTATATTAATCAAAACTTGGGATTTGTAGTTTTTCACCGATGATTATGTACAAGGCCAGCAATACAATGTTGAAGAAATTGATGAAGTGAGAGAGCAATGGGCCAAGCATGTGCACTCATTCATTCGGTATTAGGTAGAGATCTATATATTCTACATGCATGTTCAGGTTTGTATTTTGTCTATGTCTTTAAGTCTTCTAAGCTAGATTTATGAACATTTTTCTTTGGGTTGTAGTGCTACCAAGTTGTAGTATGCCTACTAATTTTGATTCTTGAGTATATATGTCCGGTGTATTAACAAGGGATTGATTGAAATTATGGTGTGATTGTAGATTTGTTATCAATTGATGTTTTTTTACAATGCAGATTTGGTAATTATTTGAACATACAATTGTGTATGTGGCCAGGAACAAAAATGCAAAAACTAAAAAAAAGAAACTGGAGTTTTAATAACGGTTTTCATCAGAACCGTTATTAAAACCCTCTTTTTTAACAATGGTTTTTTCTAAAAAACCGTTATTAAACATGCATTTTATACTCATATTGGCGGGTTTTTTTATATTTTTGATAACGGTTATGAGCCCTGCTTTGAACTCTTCCCAAGTGCTAATTACACAAGCACCCCTTTCAATATCTCGATGATGAGCACGCCGCCATAACATAGCATCATCCTCCAGATAAAGGGTAGCCTAAGTAATTTTCATGCTATCATCAAATAAATAGATGGCGGAAAAGTACCTCTCGATGCTATAAAGGAAATTATCAATTTCCTTAGCATTCCTTGAACCCTTATACTTATGTGGTCGAGGGGTATCCAGCATCGGCATGGGCCCTCTCAATCTTTTGACTCCATGGGGTGTAGCCTCCCTCATTTGGGAACATTCGGCCTCAACGTTGACAAGTCGATCCTTTAGGATAATGTTTTTTGCTAGCAACTGGTCCATTCGGGCCACCATATCTGCCATGAGTTTATGATAGGCCTCCATCATTTCATTATGGAGCTTGGTGGCTAGGGCATTGACTAGCCCTTTAACCTCCTCGTGGGTGGCTAAAGCTTCCATATCCTTCTCCAACCCATCCATCTTCCCCTCTAAAGAGGAGATATCTTCCTGGCTCGCAGTGATGGAAAGATCCGACTTCTCAAGAAGCTCCTCCAAACTCAAGTCCTGAGATTTGGAGGTAGACTTTGATCTCTTCTTCTTCTCAACTTCACCACTTTGAGTGATTTGTGATGATTCAGGATTGTTGGCCATCGGAACCAAGCTTTGATACCACTAGTCATGCACCAAGTTCTTTACCAAGTCTAGCTACATGCGGCCTTAGTCTTTTCTCACTCCTTGAGAGACTAAGTCAGCCTTCCTCAATTGTATTCAACGCTTAGACTAGAGACGCCTCTTAGACCACCCCACTGAACCTACTCACAAGAGAACTCAAGAGATAATTTTTAGAGAGAGAAAGGGATATTGTATTATAGAGAGAGAAGCTCTGAATACAACTCTTGTTGGATGATCCCAAATGCTTCTACACCCCCTCTATTTATAGGAGAAGATCTATCTCTTCACCTTCCCCAGGAAGATTCTAGATACGAGCCTAATGGATTTCTCTAGAATGACCCAATAAGCCCATTAGGGGTTCTAAAACAGTCCATTAGGGTATCTAGAGTCTCCCTTAGGGTTTCTAGAATTATCCATACATCTCTACAAAAATGGAGAAGGATCTAGAGACATTCCCCTCTAGAACCTTCTAGAACCGTCTATGAGAGTGTAGAATCTTATACATCTCTCCATACTTATCTAGATTATACAAAGATATTCTAGACTATTCTAGGATCGATAGAACCTCAATGTGGGTTTTTTGATGTTTCCCATAATATGTTTCCCGTAACATATGGACTTCATCAAATTGATATAACAATCAAAAGGTCAAGATTCTCAATGTATGGATAATTTCATAAGTGAAGATAAAGAACCTTCAAAGTCTATGTTGTGCATCAAAGAAAATTTTAGGCTTCGAAAGAAGATAATTAGAAGCTTCTTCAATGCACAAAATCAAAACGTGTGGTTAATCATTCAGCATGGTTTAGTCAAGATTCAAAAATCTTTAATCAATGGATTGATGATAAACTAGTTGATGAATGGACAGAGCTTAATAAGCATAGAGACACCTTGTATGTGTAACACTCCAAAATTTAATGCTAAAAAAATTATTTTTAATGGAAGCTTAATGCCAAAGTAGTTGGGTATTACTGCCACATCTAGCATAATTCTAGTTCCCTAACTTTTCTTATGCCAAGTGGCAAGGTTCAAAATAAGTCATACTCAAAAAAAGTAAAGGAAATAAAAGATAATATATAGATGATAGTTACAGACAATATTCTTTATACAACAATGGTAATTAAAACGCAACAAGGGACATACAAGTGTAATGAAAAATAAATTACAACAAAAATAAAACTAGTACTTGAAGGTACAACACTATTTGGCCTTAACTTTTAGACCCATAAGCCCACTCTGAGAATGGGGCCTCTTTCCAAGGGCTCCACTTACCCTTGCCACTATTATATTCCTCAAATCACTCCATGCCCTTCACATCATCATCTAAAAATATATTATTAGTATGAATTCCACATACTAAGTAAATCACAATACCTCACAAGAGGTAGCATTCCAATATTGCACATAATCATATAATAATCTGAAAACATGCTCCAAACCAACAAATATAAGCCATAACAATATACAATAATTTTTAGATAATACATACAACATTAAAGTATCATGCTCGAGAGCCAACCATAATTCACCAATTCACATCATCTCAAGGCATAAAATAGCTAAAACTAATTAGACAATCAATTCCAATTACTATGTTAGGGCACTGAAGTAACTACCAAATAAACAAATTCAAATTAATTTCAAATACAAAAGGTAGGGCACTAAGGCAACTACTAAATCAACAAGTCCAAATCAATTATAAATATCAAAGAAAAGGTATTAAGGCAACTACCAACCTATGTAGTGTATAATGACAACTATTGAAACAATAAGCTAAATCAATCCATTTATATTATTACATAATAGTTACTTCAATTTTTAATTATTCAAGGTGGATACAATAAAACCTTTAGAAATAACAGTACAATAATTATACTGATGCACAAGGCATCACATTACCCTCCCAACCAGTCAACCCAAAGGCATAACAACACTTGAGTCATACCGATGCACAAGGCAACACTGCACCACCACACCTAGGACACCTAGTCTTTAAGTTTTGATGCCCTCTATAAGGCTTGTATATCACTTTTAGAATAGACTATGACCTTGTTGAGGTGCACCAGTGAACCAAAACAAAGTAAAGGCTGCTACCTCATCTCTAGTGTAGCATAGAGAACAACCATTTCCAAACTCAAAGTCTTCCACTTTACATATTATTATTTTACGAGATGACTACAAATATCACATATTGTATAATAATTTCCATTTCCATAATTAACCATTTTTATTTTAATTCTAATTATTCAAGTCAACTCTTAGGTTAACTATCCAAGTAAAGGTGAAAGTCAACACTAAGGTCAATCAAACAAAAGTCTAAGGCCGTCCTATGTTAAATTATTCACATTAGGCTCATTACATTAAAGATAACCAAAATACCCTCAAACCGTAATCTCATGATTATTATCTAATTTCATATTAAAAATTATTATTTTTAGAATTTATTTATGAAAAAATAATGATTTATAATATTTTAGTATTTAGGTAATCCTTATGATTTAGCGATTGACTATATTTTTCACTTTTCATACATTTCGTAACTTATGCATACAAACCCAAATCATGTGTTTTGAACATGTCATATATTCCATGTAAAGTACACATAAATATTTATGACATGATATGAAATTTAATAGGGTTACTAATATCATGGTGCATGTAAGGTAACATTTCTAACCCTAGAACATGTGAATAATAATTACAACATTCTAACCCAAATCATATATGCATGCTTAAATACCATTTATATTAACCCTACCTACCATACAATGATAATAATGTAACACTTAACATAGTATAACTGTAATATCTTGATGACGTTAAAATTATATCAAAACCTTATACATGTATGCACTATAATATATCAATTTATACATGCATATCATAATAGTTGCATAATATAAAACCTATTATAATTCTAAATCTAAACAACTTATCATACTAAAAAATAAATTCTACCATCTCATGAGTGATTGTATCTACCTAAATCTAAGTTACACAAAAGCACAAAAGATAGTCCTTTCCATAATACCTCATGAATTACCTAAGTAAATAACACCTAATAACATATATATTAGCATCTAATACAACACAATAATAACTAAAAATTAACTAAACCAACTTAGAAAAGTTTAGAGAATAAATGGGGCAACAACGAATAGATGGCACAATGCTACACACTATAGGGGACACAATGACACTTGTTGCCATAACAAAATAGAGGGCGACGAAACTTTTTATCGTTGCTAAGGGGGAGAGAGAGGTGGTGTTTGACATTTTTTAAGGGGTTTTTTTGAAATGGAAAAGCACAAATGTGTGAAGGAAAGGGAACATCAAAGGTTTAACGTGTAGTGCATGCACTATCGAGAGCAAGGAATGCATACAGGGTGCATATGTTGGGTGTGTGGGGTGTGTATGGGTGTGAAAAGAAAAACAAGGAGAGGAATGAAAAAGTCAAACACTAGGAACATAGGTTGTGCACTGGGCATAAATGCATGTGAGAAATAAAATAGATGAGAAGCTCACAGGCTATGCATGGAGTCCTATGTATGTAGTGCGAGAGAGTCATTGTTTAGGTATGAGAGGGCATATAAGAATGCACCTCAAAAAAAAGAAAATAAATAGAGCATGATAAGGAGAGAAAGAAAAAGTAGTTTGGATTGGTGATGGTTGGAAATGATGAGAGGAAATAATAGGGTGATGGTGTTCATTGTTGCAAGGGAAAATGGGTGTGGTTGTGTGGTTGTTGGTGCGAGGTGTGGTGATGGTTAAAAAAAATAGAGATAGGGAGAAGACACGGGGAAGAAGAAGAAGAAGATCATAGACCATGTCTTGGCTTTGTGGGATTCAATAAACAAATGATGAGGGACGGGGAAGCTTTTATGGTTAAAGGGTGTGAAAACGGGTGAGATAAGATGAGGAGAACAAAGGTGTAGTCAAGATGTGAAGGGGAAGATGGAGGAGGGGAGAGTGTAGGGGTAGTAAGAGGTGGAGTATGTAAACATAAAAAAAATAAAAATAAAAAAATAGGGTAGGTAGGCTAGATAGAGAAAGGTAAACTAGGGGAAAAACATTCGATTAGTAGAATTAGGATTATTAGATAAAATAGATATGGGTTGGGGTTCTAAATATGCTTAAAAATAATGAAGTATTACCATATGAAAATAGCATTTTGATGATCCACTATGGCCTTTGAAAAAAAATTTATAAATTATTTAAGAGTGCACCACTACTAAAGATATTTCAAAAAATTTGAATACCGCTTATAGCAATGAAGTGAAAGAAAAAGAAGTTTCACATTTCTACATCACAAATGAGAAAATTTCAAGTGAAGAGGATGAGTAATAAATTTCTCACCTAACCCTCAAAATAATTATTTTCTATGGCTGATAATTTTTTAAATTATTTTGAGAAAAAAGATATTCAAAGTTTCTATTTTAAGAAATTTTTTTTTTCTTCTTGTCATCGAGGATTAAAGATTTGAAGAATGAAAATAAATAGTTTACATCTATGGTTAAAAGTTTGAAATTTGTGTTGGAGGCAAACCTTAAAATGTTTGAAAAAATATCTTTGCCAAAATGTGTTGACAAACAAATTTTCATGGATAAAGAAATTTTATAACAAAAGCTCTCTCTCATGTAAGACGAAAACCAAGGCTCACAATTTTACATGTTTCTCTTATGAAAAGCTTAGAAAAAATATCCATCAGTAAAAAATGAGATTTCAATTCCTTTGTCAAAAATAAGTTAGATTCTAAAAAATTGTGTTTTTACTAATAAAGCTTTGAGAACTAACCCTTATGAACCCAAAAGAATAAACTTCCCAAAAATTTGTATTTGAAATTTCATTGCGAGGGAGAAGAAGAGCATATGTTGAATTGAAATTGGAAACACAATGCTCTCTTTACTTCTTGATGCTTCGGAAAGGGATGTGCACAAAAATATTATGTGTCAAGTTAGAAATAAAAATTATTAAAAACTCTATGAAATTTTAAGAACCTATTTTTTATGATGATTTTTTTATAAAACCTTTATCTGAAATTGTTTTTAATAATATTTTGTGCATAAAAACACTATCTAAACCTCTTCTCCAAACAAGTGTTTAACTTTTCACACTTTTAACAACAATTTTGCAATATCCCTTATCTTTTCAGCATTATCAAAGCTTTATTCTACAGTAGTAACAACAAGCCAATGTTTTCTAACTAGTTAGCCTTTCATCACATTGTCCTTGACATAGCATACCACTAAAATATATACCATACCTTTAATTAAAGATATTGGTGGGAAAAGAAATGGATTTTATAAGAAAATTGACAAGCCACAAAGAAATATATATATATATATATATATATATATGTATATATGTCCAAAGAGTCTATGCCAATTGCATTGTAATAACCTATATTAGTGGTTGATGGTAGGGGCTTAAAAGGACTTATAAGACAATATATATCTTTTTTTGGAGAAGTTTATGCTTATAGAACTTAGTAGTTAAGCATGCTTGGTTTGGAAAAGTTAAAGGAAGGGTGACATCCTGTGAAGTTTTTCAAAAAATGTGTGTGTAAGGAAAACAATGGTTAAAATAACTTGTGTTAATTAATGGGATCAATCATTAATCCTAAAATCATTCTACATAACTACATGCAACTACTACAAAACCGTGAATGTTAGATAAACTTGGATGAGTCAGTCAACAACCCTACATTACTATTTTTGGGATAGACAGTTAGTGGTTGAGATACAATGAGGATAATGCGTTCTTTGAGTGAAGGTATATATAATACTCTAAATTGATGGTTGATGATAGAAAATTAACAGTCTTGGTTAAATTACCTATATCAATTAGATATATCTTCTTTTTGAAAAATTTGTCATTGAAGAATTTCATAGCTAAGGGTGTTTTGTTTGAAATATTTCAAAGATGGGTTATTTCCTAAAATGTTATTGATAAAGGAAGCACTTACTTCTTATTACAAGGATCTATTTGGCAACCATGACCTACCAGAGATCAGAATGATAGAAGATGGTTTCAAAATAATTACTCAGGAGCAAAACCAATGGTTAGGGAGCATTCCGAAGAAGGACAACATTAAAGTGGCCGTGTGGGCTTGTGATCCTATGAAGGTGCCTGGGTATGATGGCTTCCACTTGGGCTTCAGCAAGAATATGTGGAATGTGATCGACCGGGGACGATTTCTTTGAAGTGGTGATGGACTTCTTCATCACAGGTCGATTACCGCATTCCCTAAATATGACCCTAGTCACTCTCATCCCAAAAGTGCAAGGAGCAGAGAAGGTGACACAGTTTAGACCCATTAGCATGGTTGGGTGCATATATAAAGCTGTCGCAAAGATCATGGCAGAACAGCTGAAGTAGGTTATTCATCCACTAGTTAGTGACACTCAATCGGCTTTTATGGTGGGAAGAAGTATCCTTGATGGGGTTCTAGTTGCAAATGAGGCAGTGCACTAGTTTAAGAAGAATAAAGGTACTCAAGGGTTGATGATCAAGTTGGACTTCCATAAGGCCTATGACACTTTGAGATGGGATTTTGTTGATTCGGTTCTAGAGCTTATGGGGTTTGGGAAATTTTGGAGAGGATGGATCAGTGAATGTCTTACAACAGCCAGTATTTCTATCCTTGTAAATGGGACCCCTACTACCCCATTTTGGATGAGGAGAGGACTGAGGCAAGGGGACCCTCTATCCCCTTTCCGTTTTGTCCTAGCTATAGAGGGTTTCAACCAGCTTGTGCGAAGGGGTTTGATAGCAGGTGTGCTACAGGGACTAAAGGTAGGGCATGAGCGGCTGGAGGTGTCGCATTTACAGTATGCAGATGACGCAATGGTGTTCTGTGAAGCATCAAGGGACAATGTGTTTAATTGGATGATGGTTCTAGACTGTTTCTCCATCTTGTAAGGGCTCAAGATCAACTCCTCCAAGACAAAAGTGATAGGGTTACGTACAAATATGAATCAAATAAAGGAAATGGCTGAGATTCTTCAATGTCAGGTGGGACATTTGCCTATTACCTACCTTGGCTTTCCATTAGGCGCAAACCCTAGAAGAAAAGAAATGTGGAAGCCGGTGGTTGAGAAAGTTCAAAAGCGTCTACAAAGCTAGAAGACAAGGATGCTATCTAGAGCAAGAAGACTGGTTCTGATCAAGAGTGTTCTGAATAGCCTGCCCCTGTACTACATGAGCATGTTTACCATTCCAAAAGGGGTAATAAAGGAGATAATTTACATTCAGAGGAACTTTTTTTGGGCAGGGAATGGAGATAGGCAGAACCTGCCTCTTGTTCGCTAGAGTACTATACAGAAACCACAAAGTATGGACGGGCTGGGTGTTGGTGATCTAGCAGTCAAGAATAATGCTTTACTTTTTAAATGGTGGTGGCATTTCTTCACCAACGAGGGAGCCTTGTGGAAACAAGTCATCGAGGCGGTGTATCCAAAGGATCAAAATGGCATCATAGAAGTCCCAGGGATTGACAGAGGCAAGACTACGTGGGGGGACATCGTCAACTGAGGCCGTGATAGCAAGCTTCTTATGGAGGGCATCAAGATAAGATTAGGGGATGGGGAAAAGATTAGTTTTTGGCATGATAATTGGGTGGGCCACGACGACTTTCATGAAAGGTTCCCAAGGTTATTCTCAGTTTCCTATCAGCAAAACGAAAAAATAGCTAACATGGGGGTATGGGACAGAGCATACTGGAATTGGAGTATTATTTGAAGAAGAAAACTGTTTGTATGGGAGGAAGAACAAGAGAAGAATATGATGAACCTGATAAATCAGACCTTACCAAGAACACATAAAAGAGATAGCATACTATGGGATTATGACAACAGTGGGGTGTATACAGTTAAATCCTTTTGTGAAGCACAGTTCAGAGAAAATGTAGGGGAAGCAGAAACAGGGGAAAAATATAGAAAAGTCTGGATTGGTATAGTGCCACCAAGGATTGAATTGTTGACCTGGTTCGTGATTCAACAAAAACTAAACACAAAGGATAAACTTGCAAAGTTACATCTCATCAGGACTAGTGATACATTGTGCCCTTTCTATGGAACGGAAGCTGAAACGATCTCGCATTTATTTCTGCACTACAGAATCACGGAGAAACTATGGTATGACATTTGCTGCTGGATGGGATACAATTGGGTAATGCTGGGTAATACTTATCAGGCATTCTCAGCTTGGCTAGGAATGAGATGGAAAGGCATAAAAGGTAAAATCTGGGTTGCGGCCTTTTTTGTAGTTGTTGGAACCATCTGGGAGTTTCGAAATAAAGTGGTATTTTATAATACAAATATCTTTCTGAACTGGATTTTGACACTGGTCAAGACTAGGGTGGCTTTATGGCTAAAAGACAGTCAGCATATTTGTGACTATAGGGTCGATGATATTGTGCATCAGTTACAATGCCTAGTCTGAGCTATAGGACAATCCGATGCTGGCTTTTATTTGATCTTCGGCGCCCTACTTTTCGACTTCCTTCGGGGTTTTATCTATTTTGGTTGGGTGTGTGGACTTTTGAGTTCTTATATCTTAGCTCAAACCTTATAGTTGTGTCTGGTGCTTTTGGTTAACCATTATTAAATACCCCAAAAATCCTAATTTAGGAATTATGGCAAATAATGATTTATTAGAGAAAAATTAAGAAAATAGGTGAATTTATTAAATAAAGAGGAAATTTATTGAGGAAAAATAAGGAGAAAATAATAAATAAGTTATTTAGAAAATTTTGGACATTTTACTAATTAAAATGGAAGTTAAGGACAATTTATCCAAAATAGCCTAACTAATTTAAAAATGGATTTAATTATTATAATTAAAATAATTATTATTAAAATTAAATATCTAAATTAATTATATAAATAAATAAAGACCCAAATACCTCCAACCCAACCATTTTATCATTTCTCCATTTTCCCTTTTTCCTTTTCTCCTTTCTTTTCTCTTTTTTTTTTCCTTCCTCCTCTACTTATTTCTTTTTCTTTCTCCCCCCCGGCTGGGCCAGCCCACCAGCCCAGATGCTGCTCTTCTCCCCCGTCTCGCGTACAGGCCGCCCAACCCTCCCTTTTCCTTCCCTTTTTCTCTTCCCGCGGCCCAGAGCCGTTCAACGCCTTCCCGTGCACCCAAACGCAGTGTTTCGGCCCTCCTTCCGCTGAGACGCTGCGTCCGATCGCTGAAGATAGCCGTTGCCAAACAGGCAACGCAACGCGGCGCTCTGTCCCCCATAATGTTGAAACGCCGCGTTTAGTTTTAAAAACCTTATAAACGCCGAACCAGCCGGCCCCCCTTCTCTTTCTTTTTCCCCTAGACCGCCGGTCCTCCTCCTTTCCCCTTCCTTCTTCTTTCCCGCACAGTCGTCGACCTGCAGGTCGAATTTCGCCGGCGGCCACCAGCCCAGTACCGGCTGTCCTTCCCTGCCTCTCTCCCTGTCGTTTTCTTTCTCTTTTCGACCCCGACCAAGTCCCTTTCTCCCTTTCCCGCGTGCCATCTCCTTCCCTTTTCCTCTCCCCTTCCCCGACCCAACCTGCCATGGCAGGACCTGCACCGCCTGCCACCGGCCGGCCACCTGCACACCTGCCTCGCACGCCTCCTTCTCCCCTTGTCGTTTTCCCCTTCCAATTGCCTATAAATACCCCCCATTGGCAGCCCCGATTAGCTCCCTTTTCGATTTTTGCCCCGAAACCCTGCCTCTCCGCCGCCTCAAAAAGACGGGCTTTCCGCCGTCACCGGAGACCGCCGCCGCCACCTCTGCCCACCGTTATCGTCCCTGCAACTCCCTCGACAAAACCAAGCCGCCACCACCCTCCGCCTTGCCTTGCACGTGCCGCCCTAGCCGTGCAAAATTCCTATCCCGAAACCACCACCTCCAGCCTTCGCCGCCCTTGCGCCGCCTTCCACCGCCAGACCAGCCGCCACCAGAGCCTCCTCCACCCTCCAAAATGCCCAGCAGACCTCCCTCTACCTTTCCCTGCCTTCAATTTCCCCTGCCTCCCTCTCCTCCTTCCTCACTCATCTTCCACCTCTCTCCACCACCCTCGGCCGCCGCCGTCGCCGCCGCGCGCCGCCACCCCTTGCCACGCCACCACCCTCATTCCACTCCCCTTCACCTGCTGTTTCTTCCCCCACCTCAAACTTCTTCTTTTCTCCTCCCATCTAACCACCACCTCCATCCTTTCCCCTCTTCTCCACCTCCACCGCCGCCGCCGAACCACCACCGACCCTAGGTGGTTCTCCACTCATCCAAACCCTAATACCCCTTTTATATAATTGCTACTATTTTCTACTAATATTAATACTAATATACTTATTATTATTATTATCATTATTATTATTACTTTTATTATTATTATTATTATTATTATTATTATTATTATTATTATTATTACCATTATTATTGTCTTTATTATTAATGTTCTTATTTTCCTACTAATACTAACATCCCTTTTAAACCCTAACTTGTATTATACTTAACTTTGGTCTTATTTTTATAATTATTAGTATTAACATTTTTATTATTATCATTTCTATTATCCTTACTATTGTTATTTTTATTATTGCTTAACCTTACTTGGTTGTACTATTATTATTATTATTATTATTATTATTATTATTATTATTATTATTATTATTATTATTATTATTATTATTATTATTATTATTATTATACTTAACACATTTATCACTATTGTTAATAATAATACTACTTTTGTTCTTATCCATGTTACTTAACTCAAGCTAGTAAATATCATGTGGTTGTTAACTAAGAAGAGTACTTGAACCTTATTACCATACCATTTAACATTAGCCCTAACCTCATTACTATGACACTATTATTAGCTATTACTATTATTACTACTATCACTACCTTATTATCGTAATCAAAAGCATTTGAACCCTTTTATTATTCAAGAATATACAACTATTATCATTATCACCCTTAGGAATAGTTACTTGTAATATTGTGACCTTATAATAATATTATTTCGAATATGACACCATTAATAGACTTAGCCTTAAAAACGCTAGGGTTTCTCTCACTATAAACATTAGTGTCACTAGTATTAGTTTTATTATTATTATTATTATTACTATTTTTCTATAGTTAGCATGAACATTATTATTATAAGAATAGGGCTAACAGGTCTAATAATATAAGTGTAACAATAGGTATTAAAATTTAACATATTTTGACTACTAATATTTAGTATACTAATTCTAAGGTAAAAACCCTAGTTTTTGTATAAAACCCTTTTTAGTAATGAAAACCCTAACCTTAAACTATAATGAGGGTTGATAGTAATTATAAGGGAAACTAATAATTAGCATTTTCCCCTTTTATAGGTAACCCTGACCAAAGCCCTAAGGAGTTAGAGGAGCATGCTCTAAGCCCGGCGTCGCCTTAGGTAAGGACGAAGCTATGGCCTTGTACTATGTGTGATGTAATGTGTTGATGAATGATGAGCATGCCATGTTGATGTGTATTACGCATGTGTTATGAATAACCTGCTTTGTGTAGCGCAGAGTGGATCATGAGGTATGTTGTGTGTGCCTTATGTTATACATGTATGCCATGTTCCATGTTTAATGTTGATGTTGATGTTGATGATGTGACTTGCTATGGCCCTCTAGGACATGCATGCTAGAGTTTTGGGTAGCATGAAATGATAATAAAAGAACAACGGGGAAATGGTCGTTTGGGAAGTTTGCATGGGGGGACTAGACCTTGCATGGGCATGACCCTTACGTGTGAAAAGTTTATTTGGGTTGTAAGTAAGAGCTTGGGAGAGTCTTGGAATGATTAGAGACTTAGTATGAAAAATGGTACGTAAGATGGTGCATAAGAGACCTTATTAGGGTTTTGTGTGTAAGTGGGTGTTGGAGAGTCTGCATGGAGCATTTAAATTATGCATGGGAATGAATCTTACGCGAGGAAAGTTGATTTAGGAAGTGAATAAAATAATGTCAAAGTTATGGACCCATTGGAGACTTGGGTGCAAAATTTTACGTGGGTCGATGTAAGGGTGTCTAAGTGACCCAATTAGGGTTTTGGGAGAAAATGAGGAAATTGAGGGGTACAAGGGTAAAAATGATCAAGGAAGGATGAAGTATGGGGTTGAGAGTGAGAACTCACTTATATAAGGATGAGTATGGGTCCTAAATGAGGGAAGAGATTTTGGGGTGCAAGAGGGAGGTTACTTGTTGAAGAAGTAAAGTGCTAGAGTTTGGTGCAGCCAACTAGGGTTGGCATGGTCGATTAGAGTGGCCAACTAGGGTTTCGTCGGTCACACGTGAACTTGGGAGATAAAGTAATACATTTGGGGAATTTCCTAATAAATAAAAAAAATGAGGTGCGAGATAGAGAGTAAAATAACGTTTGGGTAAGTAAGAAAGAGTTGGGCCACATAGGTCCGATTAGGGTCTCCGAGGAGGAACCCTAGAGGGATGAGGACATACGGAGTCGATATCATATGTGTTGGGGTGGCCTATATTCTTGGATATTGTGCCTTACTATATGTCACTATGCTTGAGTCTACGGGGGATGGATGTCGGGTGTGAGAAGAGGTACGGGTCTCAAAATATGGGACGGTCCCTTTGGAGGGGAAAGTAGTAGGGTATTAACCGCATGCATGTCAAGGGTGTTGTGTGATTCAATAAGACACGGATAAGACACTAATAACGTAAAGCGAAAGACTGTTGAGCCGAGCCCAGTCCGATCCACCAGTTAGAATAGTGGTCAAAGGCGTTCTGCCCTGTGCGTTTCGTTCCGGTCCACCGGCTATAATAGTGGTCAGAGGCGTTATGCCCTGTGCGTTTCGTTCCGGTCCACCTGCTATAATAGTGGTCAGAGGCATTCTGCCCTGTGCATTTCGTTCCGGTCCACCGGCTATAATAGTGGTTAGAGGCGTTCTGCCCTGTGCGTTTCGTTCCGGTCCACCGACTATAATAGTGGTCAGAGGCGTTTTGCCCTGTGCGTTTATTTCTGGTCCACCGGCTATAATAGTGGGGGCATCGGCTCGACAGACCCCAAAGTAAATAAGTTAAACCACGGAAAAAATACTAAGTACTTATAGTGGAACACCATGTTGAAGCGGGGCCAGTCCGGTCCACCGGTTAGAATAGTGGTCAGAGGAGTTCTGTCCTGTGTTTTTATTTCCGGTCCACCGGCTATAATAGTGGGGTCCCCGTGCTCACATGGATTATTGAAGAATGTGTGTAATGGACTTATTATCATTAATGAGAATAAAGAATAAGTCACCAGAAAAGTATTCAAACCTTATCTTGCGGGTTATCGCATGTTGTTTATATGACTGTGCTATGTGTGCTATGTGGTATGACTGTATGCTTGGCCTTAGCGCACCAGCGCCCTTACTTAGTATTGGACCCGTACTGATACTACCTTGATTGAATGGGTCCTGTGATGATCCACCAATGGTGGGGAGCAGACCTCCTATGCAGGTTTGATCGTTTACCAATTTGGGGTGGAAGGCTTGACTTGAGTGAGTAGGCGGTCCGGATATTGGTCCCTTGGGATCTGTTTTATTTAGCTATATTTTGTACTACGCTTCTTGTTTTGAGACCGTACTTTTAAGCTGTAATCTCAAACGATATTTTAACTGTTGTTGACTCGTGGTTTTCGTGAATGATGTATGTTAACTATGTACCTATGTTTTGATGATTCTTACTTAATGATTGTTTAGTTTAGCCTTAACACTTAGTATCGGAACGGTAGGAGTGAACCGGTCTGGTACTAAGTGTGGCGGTAATACCCCCAAGTTTACGGTTTTAATTCTTTCGCTTCCGCTAAACCTTTGGATTTAAACGAAATTTTTCAGTAGTAAATTTGGGGGTGTTACACATTAAACCATAAAAAAGAAAAAAAAACGTTAAGTGATGACAAAAAAACATGTTTAAAAGAACAAATAAGTAGTCTTTTCTAGCATTTGCTAACAAGATTTTCTCTAAGCTAGCCCCTAAAAGAAAAGGAGGACCAAGATGAAAATGCTAAAGAATTCAAGCAAAGACGATCCACACTAAGAGAAATAGAGCAGAAGCAATATCATTTCTCCGATGCGAAAGAATAATAAAGTTATCGGATGGGGATAGAAAAGGAAAAAATAAACTCTCGCTGATGGCTTTCACTGATACCAAAAGTGCTTTAAAATCTATCACGTTAAATCAAGTGGGTTTCAAATTTGGAGAAACACTTCCAAAATCCAACACCATTTATCATCAAGAACTTTGGTTCCACTCAAGTGGATAAAGAAATTGAAAACCACAACATTAATTGATCAGCAATTTCTTTCTTAGTACTAAAATGCTGGTTGGCTCACACTCAACTTTCCACTACTCCACTTTAGTGAGGGGCTGCAATTAACTTATGAATAGTTTTGACCGCGTAATTTTTCGGAAAACCAATCAACTAGCAGATGATATTAGTGTTTTCATACTCGGACCGAAAATCTATTCGAATAAAGTATAGGGTAATGGTTCAACCGACTTGACTGGTTTTCAACAGTTTTTTTATTTTTATTTTTTATAATAGTTAAAAAGATCATAATCATATATATAGGCGATGGAAAGTGACTAATATAAAAAAAAAAAACAAAAAACAAAAAAAAAACATAGGTTCAATACTTACAAAATTTTTGTATTGTGTTTATTTTTATTCTGTTAATAACTAAATATCAAAATTAGAAAGAATAATAAAATCAAAGTCAAAATCAATTAAATAGGTCAAAATAATAGATGTACGTACTTCTATATAATAGATGTAGTAGGGTTTACTCCTGAGATTGGACATTCGATATATTCAATATCCAAACCAATTCAATCAAGAGAAAACGAAATAGATATGATAATTTGTTATTCAATATACATATTATTTGTTTGATTCTAAATTATTTGTAATCCAATTTGATGTGCAAACTATCTAAAACTTCTAATCAAATTATAAATAGTGATTTGCGGATCTCATGTTGTGATCGGATACCCAAAACATCTTCTGATGGAAACATCTTCTGATGTATAACATAGCATTATATATAGATGTACAACGGGTGATACGATAGACACAGCAAAAGAGGACTTTAGGCACGTTAAAATAATTCCTATCTTTTCCACTCCACATAATCCTCACCGATAGTCGTCTGTCACTCACCAAAAGCTTCATTCGTTGTTGGCGGTGATGAGGCAAGGTCATGAAGACATTGGTTTGTTTTGATTTACTGGAACTGGAAGAATGAATGAACGTTGCGCTGCGGGTAGGTAATTTGATATGTCAATACGATCGATTAGCTAAATATGGTAAGAGCCCTATACATCTATTCATCACATACCTGCAGTTTTCAAGAAAGTAGGAGGGGATTCGGTTTTGTTTGGTCCTGCACGTGCAATACAAGCAGAATTTTCCTGACGGAATATCAGCACACTTTATATATTTTATTAATTATTTGTCGTATATTACAATTTTATTCGTGCATTATTTATTAGCACGATTAAGAAAAAGAAACAAACCAAACTTTGATTATGCTCTTTTTCTCGCTACCAAGTAGTAGTAGTAGTAAATATATAACTCGTACATTTATCAGAATATATGAAGATATAACTAGATCTTCTAACAAGTAAGTTTATCACCGGGGGAAACACCAAGCTGGCTGCAGTACTGAGTGTAGTATCGCACCCTAGCGTTGACAGCAGCAGTGTTGCCACCATTGCATTCCATTCCATTGATGGCTCTGATTGTGGCCCCGAACCCTTGGCCGCCGGTGATGATGGAGTGTACGTTGTTCATCCAGAACCATAGACCAGTCTTGAAGGCTATGACGGGGTCGCTTGCGACGGTAGCAGGCGAGTTGAGGCCGTCAAAACCAATGCTTTGGCCTGCAGGACCGTAGTTATAGTTCCATGAGATTTGAATAGGGCCTCTTCCAAAGTACTTTTGGCTCGGTTTGCATGGCCATTGTTTGTTTGACTCGTCGCAGTAGTCTCTTGAGTCACCTTTGATCTCATTTATGGAGCAAAAATCTGTAATTACGTAACATATAATTAGGATATTAAATTACCACAGTGAACTCATTTATATATATATATATATATATATAGATACTTACGTCCAGTCTCATGCGTGAAATGAGCAAAAGCAGCAGCAATTTCCCGCTTGGCAACATCATTTCCTTGAGTACCAAATCCGGGGTAAGAACGAGCGGCATTAAGAAAAGCAGATCGAGAATAAAAGTTCTTTCCTTCACAGCTGGAATCAGCTTGATTCATAATCCCATTGAAGAAAGATTGGGTAACGATAGCCGCAACACTACCGCCGCCACCGGAGCTAGGAGTAGAAGGTTTTGATGAGTAACAAGGACCTTGTTTACACCCATCACCACAATAGTCATTGCCAGTACCGCACCATCCCCATTTACTACAGCAAAGACCAGAGGCACACCCACAGTTTTGGCCGCTTACGTTTTGTGGGAATGTGGTGATGGCTAGGATACAACTGACAAGTAGGACGAGGAGAGTTTTGGACACCATGGCTTCTAAAGTCAATCAGATCGATCCAGAGCTAGAGATTTTGTGGTTAATTTATGTTTTCTGTGTATGTGAGGATGGAATGTTGGTGATGGTACGAGGGATATTTATAGGGGAATGGGGAATGGAATGGAGGGGTTGGCGTAATAAGATATTCATTTATTGGGGGAGGGGGTCAATAGTAGAAAGTCTAATTTGGTTTGCAATTGGCGAATATATAAATCTACAATAGAAGACCTCGTGATGGATACTTGACTTTAGATAATGCTTTGACTTGGTCTTTAATGATGATTATGAGCACTTGCTGCCCATTCCCTTCCAAACAAAAGATCCAGATATTGTTAAAATGTAATACAAGTTGGTAGTTCATTTTGTTCCATCCTGTTCACAGCAACTGCTGAAGCATAAGTCCTTGGGACACAGTTCTCAACTTAATCAATCCAAATTAACAGGACGATATAAGAGTTCTAGTCCAGGATTCCATCTTTAAACTTTTCATTTTCGTCCTAAATCGAAGTCTAACATCTTTTGCATTTTTCATACTTTTTAGACTAGCTATAACAAACTATAAGGTAGTTCATAGAGGTAGGTAGTAGGCAATGATTATAATATAAATATACGCGCACACACTTGGAGATATTCCTGACAGCATTTCAAGCAGCTTAAATTAGTGATATTTGAATTGGTCATCTGACATAATTATTGTTGCTCATAATTGTAAAATTCCATCTTAAAACATTTTAAAATATCGTAAAATTTATGTTTAATATAAATACAATGGGTTTAGTCTAGTAAAGAATTTGAAAACTAGTGAAAAATATGAGTTTCACGAAAACTTGTCACCTACTTATACGCAAAACTAGTTAACTAGTTCATGCTAGAGCTTATAGTGTTTTTTTTTTTTTTTTTTTTTCCCCGGATAGTATAGATAAACCATTCAATTGTTTCGATTAGTGAATTGTTTTTTTTTTGTACACGTCCTCTAATTTTGTTGGAACTTTTAGATTCTTTCTTGTTTTGATTCGAATCTTGATCCAATATGTATAAAGCCTTATGATTATGACCTTATGTGCTATGAAGCATATTTTTATATTTTTGGATTATTTTTATAATATTTGATACATTATTTTATTTCACTTAGCTAGAAATTCCGAAGAATATACTTTTTAAGATATTTTCTCACACAATCCTTTTTTCTCTCCTTTGGCAAACATCAACTTAAGGACCATGTTGTCATTATTTATTATTTTTTCTCTACCTTACTTTCCCCCTAACCAAAATCATAACATTTCTTACACCCTTATGCACACCACTCTACTTTAAAATCAAATCCATCCCTCCTTATGTGTATGCATAGGGTGTCGATGTAAGGGGGTTGGGGGAACTCGATGACCTAATTTTTGTATGCCCCACAATAATCTCACATTCTCATGAGCTGTCCTTTCCATGATTAAAGTTCTTAGTGTTGAGAGAAACCTCCCTTCACTCTTTCTCTTCTTCTTGCAAAACCTAAGCTTTCATCCTCTTCCATTATTGAACTTATTTCACTTCTCTTATCTTCTTCATAATCCTTATTTTGGTTCTCTCTTTTCTTTTTCTCGAAACAAGAAAGAGTTAAGGTTTGGAAAATGTTAAAGATTTTCTTGGATTTCCTCCTTTGGGGTGCCATTCAAAATTTGGGAGGAGATTGATAAAATATCTCCTCTATTTTCCTAAGGCTTTATGTTTCTTAAAAGTATTCTACAAAAGTAACACTTTGGTTTTTATAAAGGTAATCAAGAGGCCTTGGTAGAGGAGACACCAAGCTAGGAGTTTTCTTATTTTGCTAGAAGATTTATTTGCTTGAGGTATATTAACTTACCTTAAATATGTGTATTAGCGCTTGAATGAATATCATGTCGTTCTTGATTTTCCAAGCATGTTACCTAAATTTCAAGCATGAAGATGTGTAAGCATGACCATTTTTTGGGTTGAAGTTATGCAAGCATGAAAATGTGTATAAGGCTCAACCTCTTATTGTTGAGAATGAATAAGGTTATTTTTAGCATGATTGGTATGTTTTTTTATTATTGAGTTGCTGCATAAGATTTGCTACACTGTATGAAAAGGATGTTGCTCATCCTTGGCCAATTTGATTAATTATGATGAATATGTATATGTGCCATTTTGAATTCATTCCTTAATCATCATTCATGTGTGTAATATGTTGAGCATGATTTTGTAGATGTACTAATAGAATGAAACCATGTTGGAAGTCGTTAAATTGGTTTAGAAATGCACGTGTCTAAGTAAGGTTAAATATGGGTGTTTCCTAGTAAAAACAATCCACTGGTTTTCCTATGCTAGCCCCTTGGTTTGTTATTCCCTAGGCATGTTGGTTCTAGTTTTTAGTAGCCCATTGTGTTTGGGTCATACCATTCCAGTGGTAGTAATCGATCCACTAGTTTTGTTGTTATGCAAGAATAGCATGTTGTTACTACTTCCAAACTAGTCCATTGGTTTGTGAGACCAATTCCTTAGTTACCTATGAAATTTTTAAACATTTTGAGGTTTGACCCTTGGTGTGGTGGCTTGGGTCTTTGACTTTGGGTTATGTGCTTAAATTTAGCTTTCACCTTTATTTATGAGTTGGCCTAAAATAATTATAATTAAGGAATTGGTTAACAATAGAAGCTTAGGTGTCTTTCTTGAGTATGCATAGTTAGAGTCCATGTTACCATGGTATCTTTGTACCCTTTGATCTAGGAGTCCAAGTATGGTGGATTTTGAAGATCTCATTCCAAGCCCCTTAACACTAGTAATAGGTGGGTGGGTGTTTTAGATCCCAAATTGAGCATATGACCCATGGCATGGAATTCCAAGTATAGTAGATGTTGAAGATCTCGAGACAAACCCCATGGAACTTGTGTCCATTGTGTGGTGGGAGTTTTGGTTCTATGTTTGTCTCCATCATGGATAATGACTATAACATGACATAAGTTATTAAAGATGCCTTAAGGTGGCCTTGTTCTTATTCTTGAGATATTGATTATACCTTAATTATTGTTATGTCATGTTGCATATGTTAACATGTGTTGTGTGATAGCATGCTCTCTATAAGCAACATGGGGCCTTCCATATGTTTGGGGTAAGTTGCTTCAATATATTAAATATTAACCTAAAAATTAACCCAATGTAGTGGGTAATACCCAGTCTAACATTTTAACCTTATAGGTCAATAAATTTCATTAATCATTGCTTTGGTGATAAGAAAACTCACAACAAAATATATTACTTATGCCAACAATAATTTAGTCATAGATTTTTTTTTTCTGTTGGCAAAAGTTAGTAATACTAATAGATATATTTTTGTGGAGAATAAAGAAATTTTTTCTTACAGAAATTTTTTATCTGTTAGTAATTGTATGCTATGCCAACAGATCTTTTACCTACTTTTATATCTGTGGGTATTAGTAGTATTATACCAACAAAATTAATACATGCTTATATATCTGTTGGTATTAGTATATAAGGAAGATAAATATTTTAACTATTATTATATCCTTTGGCACAATACATTCATTCCTCTTATACATGAGATACTTTTCTTATTATCATAATTTCCAATTTTATATGAAATACTACTAATATAATATATAATAAGATTTATAATTAACATTATAGTCATTGTTAATATTATTATAACATAACTATGATAATTAAAATAATAAAAATTATTCTTAAAATAATAAAAATTATAATAAAAGTAATAATCAATCATGTCACACTTTGAATAACGTATATGATGGAGTCTCACTGCTTAATCGGTGTAATAGGGGTCTAAGGGTTGTTGTACTCCTGGTTGTTAGATCTTTTTGGGCCTAATATTATTATAATTATTTTAAAATCTTGAATTTTTTAAATTTAATTTCCTTAAACTTAATAAATAACTATTATTATTGTAAGAATTATTTTAATAAATATCATAATAAAAATAATAATTAGTTAAGTCGTATTTTGAATAATCTAGGGTGGGAGTCTTGCTGATTGGTTAGTGAGCTGGCGGTCTAGGGGCAACGTACGTAGTGTAACACCCTACTTCTTAAAAACATAATATTTATAAATGTTATCTTTGATTTATGATTTTAACATTTAATTTTATTTTAATTGGATTATTTAATTTAAATAATATTTATATTTTAATAAGTGTTATGATTTATTTAAAATAAAAGCTTTTATCGGATAAGCCTTTTGTTTGTTTCAAAAAAAGTCTTTACAAAAATTTTCGATTAAATATAATCTAGTTAAAATTATATTTTTGATATAACTCCTTTTAGATATTTTAGTATTAAAAAAAGAATGTCGGCACTACCCCCACCCTCTTCCTTTTTTTTTTTCTTTCCTTGGTCTATCAATTCTTTCTTTCCGTATTTCCCATTCAAATTTTTTTCTTGTGACCTTGCGCCCGAGCCCGACTCCATTGCATTCTTCCTCCTCCATTTCGTCGGCCAAAACACCACCAACACACGACCTCACTACCGCTCAACCACCCCACCACAACCCATAGCTCATTCAGTTGTTGTCATCTACGGCAGCACTCTAGCATCGGGGGAGTAGTAGTAGTGGCGCAACCAACAGTGTATGAAGACAACAACAACACGCTTCCATCCGGCCGTCTCTAGCGTAGCTTTTCCACCGACGAGTGGTCCTCTCCCACCGACAAAGCTCCACCGCCCTTTACTCGCACTATTTTTGTTGAATTCATTTGGTATATTTTCCCTGAACCCTAACTTTTTGTTTTGATTAATTTTGAAAGAATTAGCTTTCATTAAGCTATATTAGTTGTTTAATTGAGTATGATTGAATTGGATAGGCTAATTGTGTGGTATATGTTGATTTTTGGAATTTGTAATTTTTGACCCGATTATGTTTGGATACCTTAGATTCATTCAATTAAGCTATTTTGGATAATTTAATTATGCATTATACTTTGAAATGTACTTAGTTTCATATTGGAATTATTAATTTGAGAAATTTGTGAGAAAATAATCAAAATTTGATGTTTAAATCAAATTCTTGTATATTTAAATTGAATTGTGTAATTGAATCATTTTATTAAATTGATTATGTAATTTGTAATATAATATGTTTAATTTTATTTTCAAACCATCAATTTAAATATTTTGGTAAGATTTGATCAAATTTGCAGTACGGGTTCAAATACCCTAATTATGTTAAATTAGGTATTTTATTTATTATTTTTAATCAATTGAGTATATAATATGTTATAAAATTGGTTTAGTTGCATTTCTAAACATTCAATTTAAATAAATAAATAAAATTTGATTGAATTGTATTTTTAGACCTAAAACCCTAACTTTCAAATGAAATTATGGAAATTATCATTTGTATAGTGGTTAGAGGTCATCTTATAATGAGAGAAATGTATATAGACTATCAAAGGTGTGTTTGAATTTTTCATAGGGAACAAAGGGCAATAAAGATAATAATATTTTAGATTTGGGGCTTAATGATGATATAGGGTTTAATGATGTGTATGATGGTTTATGTGATGATGTTATTGAGATGGTATTGGATGAGACATCCCGTATTTTAACCCTACTAATATGACATCTCAACGATATGTGGTAGAAAAAAAACATAATATAAATAACGTTGGTATTTGTCGATACTAACCAATACTAACGAATATTAGCTAGCTATATTTACCTTTATTATTTATCAATAGTTGTTGTAAAAAATAAAGAATGTTTACGCTGCTAGAAATACAAAATATAAAGTATCCTCTACAATGCCTTGATATTGCAACGCCATGACCGTAATCACTACCGCAGTTTTATTACTTGCCTAAAGATCAAAGAACATAAGTACTTAGGCTAAAAAAGAGCATTAGAAAATTGCTCCAAATCTAAAATGTAAGGTATGTCTGAACAACTTAAGAGTGCTTAAATGGCAAGTCTTATTTTGGTTTAAGGCAACCACTATTCTAGGCCTATTATAAAAATATTGCCATGATCTGGATTATAGAGAATTTCCATTTCATATTTGCTATTGAATCTTTATGTTGTGTTAACATGTCGATTGGTGGTATTTGTGATTTTGTATCTGTAGGTTCAATGACATGCTTGAGTTCATGGTAAAAGATGCCCACATTTTCTATTTCTTGCCAATGAAAAGATCAGACTCACATATTGTGAAAACACAAGGTGTTTCAAATTGTTTCTGGTAGCTTATATATTAGTAAAAATTGATGCTTGCAGCTTGGCTTAGAGTATCCCCCAAATCATGCGGGCTAAATGAAGTAGGAGATTGAATGTCAGGTTTTGTAAGTTATTTAGTCTCTTAACCAGATGCTCGTCTACCTTAATTTTTAAGTGAGAAAAAAGTTTAAATTTTTTAGTATAATATGGCTTTAGCTCACGCTGAAATCTGGCCTTTTGTTTTCTACCTTATATAGGCGAGACCTAGGATACCTTTGCCTCAAAAGGAAGTAACATGAAGAAATGCTAGTGCAGACTTAAAGCTGGCCTGTGAAAAGTAATATAATGGATGTTTATTTGGTTTTGTTTCAGTATTGATGATATGTTATTGTATTTTTGATAAGTCGGTGACATTAGGAGCTTTGGTTGCAACACCAATCCACAATCTTAGTTTTGTATGGGTTGTTGAATTTTTTTTAACTATAGTTGATGCAAATTTATGCCTTTGATGACTTGCTGATATGCAAGAGAAGTAATATGTCATTATTGAGAAGGTCGCACAAAATAAATGCAAAAGTACCACTACTATGAAAGGCTTGAATCTTTTTAGTGAAATTTGTTGCCTTACATTCCTAGTTTTTATTCTATTTTATCAATTTAGTGGGTGAATCATCTGACCTTAATCATTAGTATCAAACATGTGATAATTAAGAGTGTTGTCTCAGGTGTGAAGCTCAATGATGCATCTAAGATGATTGGAAAGAAGTTTACTACTAGAGCTTCTGTAATTGAGGTTTGTGCTATCCATACTCTATGTGTTGATGCTATTTCTGCTTCAGTTTCTTGATGTCCAATTAACTATCTTGGTTGGTGATTTTAGGGACCAAATGAAAAAGAGCAGATTGTTGTCCAAGGAGACATATCCTTTAACGTTGTAGAGTTCATCATAGACTTGAGCATATCATTCCAATTGTATGGAATGTCATTAAACACCTTATTGTTCTGAGCCTTCCATATTATGTAGATTGAAGTGATAAACAAACCTATGACGAGCCTCGTTTTATATTTTGAACGACCTTGCATGAAATTAAGCTCTTGCAGCAAACTATTCCATGAGAGATTAGCTTCTTTACACCTCATAACAAACCTTAAGGTACGCAGAACTCCCCCCATGATTGGGAAATGCACAAAGAGTTGACCAATGGATTAGTTTTCACTACAGAATTCGCATTATTGATTGGGAATGGAAATGTACTTACTAAGTCTATGTTTTGTGGCCAAATGCCCAACAGTAGCAAGCCAAGTAATGAATCAGTGACTTAGAGGTGCTAGATTTTTCCAAATAGTGCTCCACCAATGAGTTCTTGGGCCTCTATGTCTTAGGTTGTCGTACATACTCTTAATGCTATAGGAGACATCCTGATGTTGGGTGGTGATGAAAGGCATGATGGAAAATCTTAACATCATAATGCTCCGCAAAGGGCATGATGTTGCTGCCAGCACCTCAATGTCCCAAATGGAATCTTGTTTCATGAACCTGCTGTGGATCCATTTGATATAGAAAGTGTCTTTTTTGTGACCTAAGTTCCACAGATGTTTTCCTAGAGCTGCTTCATTCTAGATGCTTATATCAATAATGCCAATCCCCCCTTCATTTTTGGGTAGACAGCAAGCCGACCACACTATAGGAGCTTTATGACTGAAACTAGTACTACCAGTTCAACCAAAATTAAAGTACTTAAAGGGGCCTAATGGTTCATACATTGTAGAACCTTAGTAGTAAGAATGGACACATAGTGGGTATTCAAGCATGTATCAGCAACTGGAATTCCCAAGTACTTAAAGGGGAGTGCACCTTGAGAGAATTGAAGATATTGTAGAATAATTTCTCTATTCTGTTGAGAGACTCCTCCAAAGAAAACCGAGCTCTTATTGGAATTGATAGTTATCCCTAACATGTGAGAGAAGGTTTGAAATTTTGTCATTAAGCATTGCATTGAGTCAATATCACCATGACAAAAGAGGAGCATATCATCCGCAAAGGAGAGGTTCACAATTTTCAGCTTCTTGCATTGGGAATGACCTTTAAAACTTGGATCGTGCCAAAGGGTCTTCATTAATCTAGTGAAATATTCCATTATAAGGATAAAAAGGTATGGGGAGAGGGGTTTTCCTTGCCTCAAACCCATTTTTTCCTTCAATAGGGTACCATTTAGGTTGATGGAGTACTTAACACTAGAAACACATACCATGATCACCTTGACTAAATGAGGAGGAAAGTGAAGGGAAATCATTACCTTTTTAAGGAAGTCCTAATGAACTGAGTCATAAGCCTTACACAAATCAATTTTCATCATGCATCTAGGAGAGGTGTTTTTCCTCCCATAAGATCTCACTAGCTCATGAGCCAATAGGATGTTTTCACCAATTGATCATCCCTTAATAAAGGCAGATTGTGAAAGATCAATCAAATCAGGTAGAATCTATTAAATTCTAGAGGTAATGACCTTAGTAAAAGTTTTATACAAGATGGTGCAGTAGGCTATAAGTCTAAAATCTCCAACATTTTCAGCATTGGTCACCTTAGGGTTGAGAATGAGCAATGTAGAGGTAATAAAGTTTAGCAAGCTAGCATTGAGAAAAGATTCATTTGGGGTTTTTCATAGATCATCCCTCACTATGTCCCAGGTTATTTTGAAAAAATAAGAAGTGAAGCCATCAAGGCCTGGTGCCTTGGAGTCTCCTATGGAAAATATAGCATTTTTAACCTCAAATTTGGTTAGGGGTTCCACAAGCATGTGCTATTGAGCATAAGAGAGGATAGGGCCTTGATCCAGTACCTATTGTGATAGCTTAATAGTTTGGATGTCTTGCTAACCTAGAATGTGGATATAGTAATCCCTAAAAGCCTTTGAAATAAGATTAAGGTCTGTGATCCATTTTCCATCATCCCGTTTGATTTTTTTAAGGAAGTTTCTATTTTGGTGGGCTTTCATTGTTGGAAAGAAGAATCAAGTGTTGGCACCACCCTCATTAACCTAATGAATAGTAAATTTATGCTTTAGGAAACTTTCCTCACACTGAGATAGGTGTCCATGCAAATGTAAGGTGTCTTTCTCTTGCTGTTGTAATCCAAGGTTAGAAGGATTGGATCTTAGGGCATGCTGAATCCTACTAAGGTTCTATTTTTTTTTGCTAAAACTATCTTAGTGATACCACTATAGTGTGATGGATTCAGCTGTCTAAATCTAGCTTTGAGGGCAAGGAGATTTTGTTTCAGCTTTGCATGTGATGTGTCTGCATGAGGTTGGTTCTAGACATCAGACACAATCTACATAAAATTTGGATCTTTACACATTAAATAATTTGAAATTATTTTTATTTAGGATGGTCATTTGCTGAAAATTGAGGATAGCTACGCAGTAATCAAAGAAGGGTTCTTCCTTGAAAATCACAGATGTAGAAGGAAATCTGCCAAACTAATTCAAGTTTACCAAAGTCTTGTCAAGTTTGCACATGATTCGATCTTCTTCTAGTCTCCTGTTACACCAAGTAAACATAGGACCTAAGAAGGGTAGATCATGGAGAACAAGTTAATGCACACAGGTTTTGAAATTAGTAATATCCTGCAGATTAGGAGTATCTCCTTGGAATTTCTCAGTAGGGTCAAGAACAACATTAAAAGTAGCCATGATAAGCCATGGATCAGAAGGAATATTGTGATTTAAGAGCCAATCCCATAGATCTTTTCTACTACTACTAGTGTTGTATGCATAAATGAAGGCTACATAAAAAGAAGTTCCATATGAAGATAATGTATTAACAAGTAAGGCTTGAACACAAGCTGAGATGAATCTAAAATTTCATCTAGTAGTATCCTATAGGCACCATATATGACCATTATCATGATAAGTATAGTTATTAAAACCCCAACCAAGGAAGATTTTCTCCTTAATGACATTAGCCTTCGCAAGCTTTATTCTTGTTTCTAAGAGGCTAAGAAAGGAAACATTATTGATTTTATACCACTTTACTATTCCTTTTTGTTTATGAGGCTTATTTAAGCCTCTAAAATTGATATGGGGGATCATTGAGGTAAAAGGTTTGGAGAGTAACCTCCTCTATCTATCTCCTTGCCTTGTAAGGGTCAACTTTCTTCCAAACATGACAAAACTTTTGTTTGATTTTCATGTTGTATGCCAATAATTGTACTACCATCATGAGGGCTACTCAGTTTAGAATTTTCACAATTTGTGTTTTGTCCTTCTATCTTCCTCCAAGTAGTGTTTGGATTTCTGATAGGATTATTGGTACTAGGCATTTAGGTCCGTTTAGCATGTGCTATGTTGTTTTGGGGAGGATGGTTCTCTTGAGCTATGGGCTATGGTTTCTTCTTTAGGCAAGATGAGGATTTATGTCCTAAGCAATCACAGTCAAAGTAATATGTAGACTTCCACTCATATTCTATTAACTATGTCACAATATCACCGTTAAGATCAAGGATTTCAATCTTATCTAAGCACTTCTTGGTGACATCAACTTCAACAAGCAGCCTGGCATAGGAGATTCTCTCTCAATTTAAAGTAATTGCATCCATATGAATTGGTCGTCCTACTGCACTTGCAATTCGGTTGAGGGAATTAGTGTCCCAATAATCTAAAGGAAGATTGGGAAGTTTAATCCACAAAGGAAGAAACTAAAATTTCTCCTTAATGAATTGAAATTTCCTATGCCATGCTTTGAGTATAAAAGACCTGTTTGTATAGGTCTAGAATAGGTAAGATAATATCTGATCATGATTAGCCGCTAAAGTACATTTGAAAATTACAAAGCCATCATCATATAGCAAGATCTTGGGAGGTTTGATGTTGGTCCACTATGATTGAAGAAATCTCTGCATTTGTCCCAAGGAAGGTCGGAACCCAATTATATAACCCACAGTGGAAAATTTCCAATCAGCAGAAGCACGTCAATCTCTTCTTTCTGAATCTCAATTCTCTAAGAATTGCCATTGAGGGTGGGGGTATATAAGATATAGGGTTTTCTGATTGGAGGGAATGATTACGTATTACAACAGCCCTCCAATTCATGGGTTGCCCTAAGGTATCAGTCTTTTCTATTGGATTCGTAGATTTAG
Source organism: Tamarix austromongolica (assembly GCA_039764185.1). Classification (NCBI taxonomy): domain Eukaryota; kingdom Viridiplantae; phylum Streptophyta; class Magnoliopsida; order Caryophyllales; family Tamaricaceae; genus Tamarix; species Tamarix austromongolica. The sequence continues at coordinate 150,264,024 of CM077809.1, forward strand.
AAGATTCAGTTTCTGTCACCGCTGGTATCTCAATGGGTTGTGAAATGCTATTCATCGCAAACTGATTTAGATCGCACATAGGAGAAAAATCATTGCTAGGATTCGATGCAATAGGGGAAACCAACTCAAAAATTTCCTTCGACGCCACATTATTGTTGTTATTTGACACTTCTATTGATTCAATTTCATAGGGTCCAGGCTTCACAAGGCCAGCTACCTTGCTTTGCCCTCTCTTCTCTACAAATTCAGCACTCCTCCTTGTGTGAGCCATGGGGAGGAGAGAGGGGAGAGCCTTTTTATTTAGTAAGTTTTGTTTGTATGACATGTCACTTTTTCATCTAAAGTAACCTCTCACATTTTTTACCCATTTGTGGTGTCAATTTAAGTTAATTTTGCATGGTTAGTTTTGTGATCTAGTTTTTCTCCATTTTCTTAACTTTCATAGATTCCCAAGGAATCATTTTTTCTTTATTGAAGATGGCCGAAAGGTTCGAGCAGCTTGATTTTTGAGCATTGGCCAAAAGTGTTCTTTTTTAGATAAAATTCTCCCTTCTCATTTGATTTATAAGTGTTTGACCCTTTCATCCCAAATATGAGCGAGAGTCTAGCCACTACTCTGCTATGTATCAACTTTACAATACAAAGGTGTTCAAAATAGATATAGCAATGAATTTAGTTAGCTAACTTTAACCCATAAGTATTCTGGTATAGTTTAGTTACATCCTTGATATTTTTTGGTATAATGTACATCCCATATTAAAAGAATAGTAACTTAAGTAATATTGAAAGATAAAGATTACAAAACATGAGAAATTTAATAAAATAAAAGGAAAAATAGTTATAGGAATGCATGGTTAATTAATTAACTTATATTATACTCTCAAAATCTATTCGAGAACTTTTATATGTTAGGTTTGTGTAATAAATATTTAGTTAAACAATTATTCTCTAATTTAATCCATTCCCCATGTTGACTTGTTTTTCCTATTTTCCACATTTTTCCTACTCTATATTTCTATGTGAATAGATAATTAGTTTATCTTGTAGGAGTATCAAAGTTGTTCTAAATTGATTAGTTTCAAGTGTTTTTATTTCCAACTAGTGTATAGATGACCTTTTTTTATTGACTACAATGAATGTTTCCGTGGTAGAAGTAATATATGTATCTCCTCCTTTGTGACCATTCCACTCCTCTTAGTCCTAGCGGGCCAATCTTTTTTCTTCACTGAGTGTTTCTAATTGTACTAATTTGTCAACAATTATTTATGTTGTTACCTTTATTAGCATTACTCACTACTACACTACCAATTGAGCTGAAAGCTCGGCCTTAAATTTCTCATCTATCATTTATGAATTTGCACTAATTATAGTTGAGAAGATACATATATTATTAACATAACTAACTATAGAGTGTATGATATAATCAAACTTTTCATACTACTAGCATAGGTATCTAGACTTGACTAACTACAATATGTTTCATTTTTATCAAGCATTCATACATATTGTAGATAATTTCACTTATACATATATTATGTGGCTTTCAAATTTACTGGTTTCACCTTCTTTATCTCCAACTATATGAAATATATTTTTAAGGTAATATATTATTTTTAGAAAGCTTTAAAATACCCTCATTATCCAACTTTATGATATAGTTTTAGATTAACTTGATTAAGTTAAATGCATATATATTTTTAGGGAAGACATGTTGATGATTATTATCACATGGAGGATGGCAAGAATGAAAATGACGACAATGAAGATGAAACTGAAGAAGATGATGTTTGATTCATTTATAAAGATGCTTTTGTGAGTCAACTTATGAAGATACTTGATGATTTTATTTGTTAGTTTATAAAGATGATCGATGTTTTTGTATATCAAATTATGAAGATGATCAATGCTTTCGTATATATGTTAGATTACGAAGATTTTCGGTGCTTTTACTTGTCAGCTTACGAAGATGCTCGATGCTTTTGCATATCAGCTTATGAAGATGTTTTTGTATAATAGCTTAAGTTATAAATTGTATATATAGTTTTATACTTACAAAACTGTTATGGCTTTGGAAGCTAAATAACTAAATATTATGTACTACATAATGATAATTATATACGGTGTAGTTAATTTCATATCAGGGTAAATTATTACTATACGTGAATAAATTGTTACTACATGTGGATATTGTGGTAACAGGTAATATCAATAAATCTTGTACATTTCGGTAAAGGTTTTACCAACAGATATAAATGTGTATATATACAGGGTTAAAATATGTATAACCAACAATATACATGTTAGCAATAGTTTTTAGTAACAGATAAAATATTGTGTTTAATAATTTTAGTCACAGATATGATTGTGTGGTCAATTCCTTTTATCATAGATATAATTTTGTGGATAATACTTTTAGTCACATATATTGTTTTGTGGATAATACTTTTAGTTATAGATATTGTTTTGTAGGTAGTACTTTTAGTCACAGATATTATTTTGTGGTTAATACCTTTACTTATAGATATAATTGTGAGCATAAGTTTTACTAATAGATAAATATTTGTAGGTATTATCAATTATTCCTAACAGATCATACATATCTATAGGTAAAACTTTTAAGCATAGATTTTTTACCCACAGTTTTGTCACAAAAATAAAAACAATTCTATTAGTAAAAGCTTTTGCCAATAGAAAAATAGCTTTTACCAATAGATAAGGCTCTGTTGGCACAAATCAATTAGTGACTATTTTGGTGTTTGACTTGTCTCATTATGTGTGGATGTGAATTATAGAAAAAATTCTAGTAAACACTTAACAAAGTCAATTAGTGCTAAGAAAATCAAGTTTGCAAATCATATCTCAAACACAAGTCATATATCAACATTGGAGCTAAACAAGATTTCAAGCCTACAATGATATCTCTAAGTCTTAAGTTATTCATCTAATGTGTAAATTTTATGAGAACTTAGTGTGATATCTCATATATAAATATATAATTATTTTTGTATGATATTTAAAGGAAAATAAATTAAAAAATGAATTATGAAATTGTTGCTCAAATAAGGGAACGAGTCGACTAATATTATAAAATCAATTGATATGTAAATTATGTATTTTTTTTTTGTTGAACCTAATGAACTGGTCAAATGGTACACAACTAAGTTAACTAGCTTTATTGGAACTCACGATCTTTGTTATATTTTTATCACAAACATATTTTAATCCTTACCCAACTTTGAACATCTATTATACTTTAATTATAAATGATTTTTAGAGAGTTAGCATTGAACATATCAAAACACTTAGCAAGGAATTTTATTTTATAAAGGTTAGTTATATTACCTACCTCCTTTTCCCTAAGAAAAAAAAAAGCCAAATCACCAAAAAAAGGTATTAGATTAAGGATATTACTAACAAGGAAATTAAAAAAGAAGAGAAAGGGGGTTAAAGAAAAAAGGTGGAAACAACCACAAAACCACCACCAAGAAACACCAATAAAGATTAGGTTAATGTGTTGGAAGGTTAAAGGAAGTGAAACAAGGAGGAAAAAATAGAAGAGAAGGACATGGAAAATTTTCTACAAGCCCACGAAACCTAACAGCCGCGAATAACCCAGTGGCAACATATGGTGAGAGGCCAAACTTTTGGCATCCAAAAAGGACCTAAAAACCAAAGAATATTGAATAAATTCAATAATCACAACTAGTCAAAAAACAATAAGAAATGGCTCAACAACAATGGGTGGTGGCTACTCAAAGTTGAAAATAAATTAGCCCCAACAGTTCAAAGTTAATGAGGAGCAAAACATTTGGTGGTCAGCTAGCACCTAGGCGGCAATGAAATTCAAATTCATTATATGGAAAAATGTAGAGAAACATGAAAGAAACAAATTTGATCAATAAGAATAAGAAAAAAAAAATTGAACTCTTTTTTCCACACTTTTCCTCTTTTTTCCCTTTGATTTCATCTTACTTGTCTTCCCTCCTTATGGCTGGGTAGTTCTAATCTCAAATCTCACCTTGTAGGGCTCCTTATTTAGCTAATTATAGATTCACTACCATAATATTAGGCTACAATGACAACGTTTTTTGTGACGGCTAGAGTTATCGTAATAGAGTAGGATATTGTTGTAATACCCCATCATCAAATGCTTCAAAATATGTTTAAAATTATGTTGTTAGAAAATAAATTATTTTTGGTTTTGAAAAGGGATTGAAATTATAATATTCATGTACAATTTTAGGTATATGAATTGACTGGTATGTGCTAAGATTGACAATTTTATTATAGACAAACTAGTCGATTCGTTTTCTCTAACCACTCGACTAATTATGTTGCGATTTTTTATCTTTTTCTGATTTTTTTATTCAAATACCTTTATAGTATTTATGAAAGATTCTAATTAAAATCTCTTTGTTCTAATAAGCATATTTTTGTGCTTTGGAATTATTTTACTTTATTTAGATTACTATATGATTTTATTAGCTAAATGTTTCTCAAAAGCACTTTTTGAGGCATATCTCACTTTCTATCTTCTCCTTCACTTTCCTCTCTCTTCTTGAAGCTATGACTATGTGTTTTACTTCTCCCACATCTTTCTTAACATGGAAACCCTCTAAAATTGTCCATTCCTAACTACACTCAACCTTCCTTACACCATCACATCGTCTTTTACACCTTGATTTCTAACATTCAATCATCCCAGTCTTGTCTCTCTCCTTCTTATGGATTTTTACCAGGTCCCTCTTCTATACTTCATTTTTATTTATTACCTCTTGTTTTTGCTATTTTCTTCCTTCCTTTCCCTTGTTGAATTTTTCTAAGTGTTGAGTATCCTCCATTTTTATTCCTTTTTCCTTTTTGTTGAGAAAATAAAGGTTTGCTCTTATTTTCTTCCCTCATTAGTCGAGTCATTATCTCTATTTTATTATTATAATTTTAGCTTTATCTCTCCCTTGTTTCTCTTAATTAAGGAAGAATTAAAGTTTTAAGATCCTAAATTCATTCTCCTTGAAGATTTTATTTTGAGGAAAGGTTGAATTGTGCCTATGTTATTCTTCCTAATTTTTTTTTTTTACTTTTTAAAAAAAGAGATTTAATGGTTTCAATTTTTAATTATATTAGAAATCAAGGACCTGATAGATAACCATAAACTTAGGAGTTGTGTGCTAGAAGAATTGCTTGAAGGTAAGGCACTCTTTTCTTTAATATGAATGAGGTTTTCGTTTCTTATTATTGTTCCATGTTCTTGGTGTATTTTGGCATTGAGTATGGGCTAATTATATTCTAGAATTTGAGCATGTGATAGGGTTTCTTTATATGATTTAATCATTATTTGATCTCTTTGATTTTATGTGTGATTTGACAATTTAATTATGATTTCATTTGAATACCAACATCTCCAAGTATCCATGTGATTCTACATTCGTAGCATGTCTCTTTATGTATTTTACAATATAGCAGCATGCTAGGATTAATATGGTAAATTTTGGTAAGTATATTACAAGTATGGGTATTGTTTTACCCAAACCATTTGATCGATTTGTTGAATCCATCGACTAGCTATGTGAATAGTCACTTGGTTAGGGAATCTTTATTAGCTAGTTGTGAGATCATTCAATTGGTTTGATGAAGAAATCAAATCATTACTATGAGCAGTCTATTATTTTACCAAACCCATTGATAAGTGACCATGTGACCAAAGTGGTATGGTCTCTATTTAGACCCATTAACTGATTTGGTCAAATACATCAACTTATTTCTTATGAATAGTTTTGTTGATGCAATCAACTAGTCAATTAGTCCATTGGTGCTATTTTTTATTCAGGTATGTTACTATCAGACCAATCGAATGTTACAATTGTATTCCACTAGGTTCGTTATTCATTGTTGTTTTTCTTTTGGGCATTTAATGTTAATATGTCCATATAATTACAACATTTAAAACATGATTACAGCCATGTTTATCCTAAAATTAATAAGAATAATAATTATGATATTTTAGAATTTAATTGGTTAAGTTTGGTGTCATATATAAACAACCAATTGGTGGCTTTTATGTCTTGTTATATGTTTGGTATTATCACTTGGAAACACCTAATTTGGATAATAATGGAATTAATTTGTGATTTGTGATATCACTTGGTAATTAATTATTAATGGATTAGGATTTCATTTGAATCTTTTTCTCTAACTCTTGGGGTATCTAGTTAGGAGTTAATGGGCAAGTCGCCCTGCATTTTATATTTTCACTCACTACCTATTTTCTTCTCTAATAGGTTGTAGCCAATAAGGAGTATGCACATATCTATGAGGTATAGGTTTATACTATGGCAAGCTAGCATGGTATCAATGTCTAGTTTAGGTGGATGAGGTATCCTAGTATAAGCCCCATGTCACTTTGTGTTGTGGTATCCCAACATTTTAGCCCTCACGGCATAGGCATTAAAGATTTGGTGGGTGAGGTATCCTAGTACAAGCCCACTTGATGTACTACGACCATGTATGGTAGGTGTGGTATCCCATTGTCTATTAGCCCTCATGGTAGGTGCATTTGATGTGTGGTTGTTGTGGTATCCTTGGATAAAAACCCTTTCGATGTATCCTGACCCCATGTAGTGGGTGCGGTATCCCATTAGGTGTGGTATCACATTTTTTGTGTATGTGATGCATATGGCTAAGCAAATTAAGTCATGATAAGTGTTGATGATGGAATTGGGTGAGATTACAACAAAATAAAAAATTATAAGAGAGATGAGAAGAGAATGAGTGGAAATTAATTTGAAATCCCTCAAAAACTAAGCACTTATACAAATAAATTAAGGTTTCAACACTTGAAATAGAAAATGTAAGAGTTTTAGAAAATCAAACAAGGCTACACACTAAGCCTTGAGTGGTTGTTGATCCCTCAAAAATCAATATCATGCCAAAGGGTTGGTTCCTTTCTTTGATTAGGAACTAACACATATAAAGGGCTTGTGTTAAGCTCTTCAAACTACAAAATGACCATCCCAACCTCCTAAGGCTGACTTGGTTACATAACCCAACTAACTAGTCCTTTAACACAACTCAACTAACTAGTTTAAACTTAACAAAATGACAATCAACTTATAACACTTTTCCTATGGTTGACTGTTGAAAAATACATGAAGAAAATTAACTCCCAAGGTTGGTGATCTGACCTTATAACCCCATTACTCAACCGGTTCTTTAGTTCCTTGTTGTTTTCCATGAGTGACTGGTTTGGATTCTCAAAAAGGTGCTACAAAGCCTTTAAATCATTTCCAACACCCTAGGCCTGAATTTTTCTTCTTGCCTCCCCTTTTTGTGGCCCAAGGTACCCAATAAAATGATTATTCTTGGTTATTTCATGGATGGACTTGGGAGCTGTGAATTTGGGATTTTTTAGAGCTAAATAAACCATGAAAGTTGGTGACTAGTTTGGCTCACGCATGGCTATGCATGGCATGCCATTTGGCCCTTGTATGGTTTCCCTTACTAGATAATTAATTTGCTCCAAGTTAGACGCATCTTGTAGCTTTATAGCTTAGAGAAATTAATTGAAGTCAAATGAGCCTCCTTGATGTAAGGTTAGCACACCCTTCATAATAGGGCTTTCTCTTGATAGAAATTGATGCAGGAGCATCCCAAGCATCCCAAAATAAAGATAATCTACTTAATAAATTTTTGAAAGTTAAAGACTTCGAAACCTTTCTCATTTGGGTTAAAAAGTAACTAGATTGCCTAGCAACCATACAAGCCATGCAAACTCCAAACACTAGCCATCAATCCACATAAATATGGATCCTTTTTGGCTACAATATTTCTTCACAAAATCTACACCTTAATTGACTCCAATATGGCTCTATTTTAACTCAAATAACCTATAACCCTATCCACCTCTATACTTGACCACTTTTCGATCGAAAATGACCTGCATTGTCAGCCCTTTTCTTGTGCAAGAATTAGGGGCATTAGAAATCTAAATATGGGAAGATAAATACCCTCAAATCTAACTTAAATTAAGGAGAAGAAACCTCCATAGCCTCGGAAAACAAGTACCCAACTACCAAAGAGACCCTTCTCTTTTCTTATTTCTTTTATTAATTAAGCTTAGTTAAAGTATGTTTTTAAACTTTCCTAATATGTATTTAATGTTTTATAATCCTTGTAATAAGGTGTAATGACAACTATCATGTAATTTATGACTAGGTCGTGTCGAAAACTAATTGGCACTAGCTAATTATAATATTGTTAGCTTAGTTAGCTTATGTTGTTGCTAACTATGGTTGAGGGTATAACCAATCTACCCATTATGGGTTAAATTTTGTTTTTAACTCTTGAAGGTAGAATAAAAATCTTAAATAGAGTGGGAGAGGCTACAAGGGATACTAGATTGGAATATTGGAAACACTCCTTGGTTGTCAAACTAAAACTCTTTCTTAATATTATAGTGTAGTCATGTGAATTATTCAAAATCTTACACCATTTAGATTAAGAGTTGAAGCCTTATTTGGTTGATGTAAGTACTTGGTTTTTAAGGTCTTAGGATCAAGTAATCCTTTCATATTTTCTTCCTTCTTCTCCATCCAATTTTTTATTTTGTGGAAAACTTCTCACTTTCAACACCAACACTTAGCATGGTCCCATTTGTTTAGCAATATGCAACAAATTGGTATCAAAGCTGAAGGTTGGTAACTTTGGGGTATCACTTTGTGTCATCACCATAGTCCCTAAACCATTAGCCTTCTCATCCATCCACAAAAAAAAAAATCTTTAACCATTTATCTCACAAAATTGTGACTTAACCTACCTTTGTTCTTTTTTGTCTCATCTCGAGTTGAAGCAACCTTGTGTATGTAGGCCAAGCATGAACATAGAAAATAAACCTATTTCAAGGGGGTTGAATCTTAAATAATCTCTTAACCTAAGAAGGCATAGAGCCATCAAATCATTGCAAACAAATATGAGGAGAGTGTTGGACATGTTGGAGTCATTGGTGCTAAATGCCAACATTCCTAGAGCAAGGAGTCATCTACCATAAGGAGAGGATGGGGCGAATGGTTTAGAAGATGAGCTAACTGACTATAGATCATCTTATAGCAATTCCCTTTGGTTACTTTGAAGAAGAAGGGTGGTTAAAAGCGAGTATTTTAATGACATTAAATTAGAGGTCCTAGATTTTGATGGATCCTATAATCCAGAGAAGTTTTTGGAGTGGGAAATGAGGTATAACCGAATGTTTAAGGCAAGGAATTTAGATGATGAAATATCTTTTAAGGTTTTTTTTCCTCAATTTGAAAGGAAATGCCTCCTTATGGTGGGAGAACTTAGTGTAGCATTGAGGGAGGAAGGGAAAGTCTAAGGTTAGGGATTGGGTGAAAATGAAGAGGTTGATGAGAGAGTGGTTTTTACCATTTTCCTATACTTAAGACCTATACAAAAAAAAAGTCTTCTTTAATACAAGTTCTTATAGGTAAATTCCTTCTACATTTCATTTTGAAATTTATAGTTCTATATTTTGATGATATTCTTGTATACTCTTCTAGTCAAGATGTTCATGTAAGGCACTTAAGACTTGTATTTTTTAGCCTTTAAGAACAACAAATTGTATGGAAAATTAGAAAATTGTGACTTCTTTGTGCCAGAGTCACCATTCTAGGATTTGTTGTATCCAAAATTAGAATCTTCATGGATGAGTCATAGGTGGAGGCAATAATAACATAGCTTACACCCACATCCATCACCGACATTAGATTCATTCATGGGTTTGCCTCTTTTTATAGGAGATTCATAAAAAGATTTAGCACACTTCTAGCGCCCCTCACAGAATGCCTCAAAAAGGGTGTTTTTCAATGGATCAAATCTACACAAGAAGCCTTCTAACTAATCAAGAATGGGTTCAGTGAGGCTCCCATTTTATGGCTACCCAACTTTAACAAGGTCTTCGAGGTTGAGTGTGACATAAGTGGAGTAGGTATTGGTGTTTTCTTTCTATAAGAAGGAAGGCCCGTTGCTTTCTTTATTGAGAAGCTTAATGGTTCAAGATCCAACTACAACACTTATGAAAAAAAGTTTTATGCTATTGTTAGGGCTTTAGATCATTGGTCACATTATGTCTGACCATCACAATTTGTATTACATACCAATCATGAGTCCCTAAAATACATAAATGGGCAACCTAACCTTAACCCTAGACATTATAAGTGGATGGAGTTTTTATAGTCTTTTTTATTTGTAGCTAAGCACAAGAGCGGCAAGACCAATATTGTAGAAAATGTACTCTCTAGGAGGTATTGTATGCTATCATTACTAGAAGCCAAGGTCATAAGTTTTGGGTGTCGAAAGGATTTTTACAAGTAGGATGAAGACTTTGCTAGCTACATGGAAGAGTGAGACAAGCCTCGAGGATCATACCTAGTGTAAGAAGGATTTCCTTTCAAGGGAAAACAGTTATACATTCTGAAGTACTCCATCTAGAAATTTCTCATTCAAAAAGTGCATGGGGGAGGTTTTGCGGGGACATTTTGGAATAAAAAATCTTGTGATATACTCTAGCAACATTTCTTCTAGCCTCAAATGGTGGGAGATATGAAATCCCTCATGGCCAAGTGCTCTACTTATCAGAGGTCTAAGAGTCACTTCCACAAAGGACTATACACACTTTTGTCCATCCTCCACCACCATTGGGATCATGTGAGTATAGACTTCATAGTGGAACTGCCTAAGATACATAGGAAAAATTATTCCATTATGGTAGTCATTGATCGGTTCTCTAAGATGGCTGATTTTTTCCCATGTCATAAGACGGATGATGCCTCTTATATTGACAATCTCTACTTTAAATAAATAGTTTTTTTTTGGATGGTATCCCGAAGACAATTATCTCTGATCAAGTTACCAAGTTCCTTAGTTGTTTATTGTAAAACTTGTGGAGACTACTCGGTATCAAAATTTTCTTTAGTACCACTTACTACCCACAAAATGATGGTTAGAAAGAAGTCACCAACCACACCTTCATGATGCATTTGAGGAATTTGGTTCACAAATCCTTGAAAGATTGGGATGTCAAGTGAAGCTATACAGAGTTCACCTACAACTTCTCTTCTACATATTCCATAAACCACTCACCTTTTGAAGTGGTGTATGAGGTGAAACCAGCCAATCCCATCAACATAAACTAGTTTTGAAGCAAAATAACAAGCCACTAACTTCAAGAAACTACATGAACAAGTTAGGGTCATGATCAAAAAGGTGAATGACATGAACCAAAAAAGGGCTAACAAGAATCGAAAAGAACAAGTTTTGAAACCAAGAGACCTAGTATGGCTACATCTTCAAAAATAATGATTTCCCTTGTAGAGAAAAAACAAGCTCATGACAAGGAGCGATGAACCTTTCAAAATTCTAGAGAAAATTAGCAAAAATGCATATTGACTTGAGCTTCCACATGACATAGAGAATTTTTCCAATACATTAAATGTAGGAGACTTACTCCCTTATCTACATGACACACCCTATAAAGATGAGGAGGCTCCTTTTCAAGAGGGAGAGGATGATGCTAGAACATCCCAAGTATCCCAAAATAATGATGATCTACTTATTGATTTTTTTAAAGTTGAAGACTTCAAAACCCTTCTCATTTGGGTTAATAAACAACTAGATAACCTATTAGCCATGCAAAAACCAAACACTAGCCATCAACCCACATAAATATGGCTCATTTATTACTGTAATATGACTCCACAAAATCTTCTCATTAATTGGCTCCAATATGGCTCCATTTTAACTCATCCAAGCTATAACCTTATCCATCTCTATACTCAACAAATTTTTGGCCAAAATTGACCTGAATAAGAAAGGTAATTGTGGAAAGATAAAGACCCCAAAGTTGGCTTAAATTAAAGCGAAGAAACCTCCATAGCCTTGGCAAACAAGCAACTAGCTACCAATGAGACCCTTCTCTTTTCTTATTTCCTTTATTAGTTAAACTGAGTTAAAGTATGTTGTTAGAATTTCCTAATATGTGTTTTATGTTTTCTAAGTATTTTCATAGGGTGTAATGATAGCCATCATATAATGGATGGCTAGGTAGTGTCAAAAACTAATTAGCACTAGCTGATTGTAATCTTGTAACCTTATTTAGGTTATGTCTATACCAACTATGGTTGAGGGTGTAACCATTCTACCTATTATGGGTTATATTTTGTTTTTAAATCCTAAAGGTCAAACAACACTCTTAAATATAGTGGGAGAGGCTGGAAGGGAGATCATATTGGAATATTAAAAACACTCCCTGGTTGTTGAACTAAAACTCCTTCTTAAGATTAAAGTTTAGTTTTGTGAATTATCCAAAATCTTATACCTTTTAGACTACAATTTGAAACCTTAGTTGGTTGATATAAGTAATTGGTTTTTATGGTCTTAATATCAAGTAATACTTTCAAATTTTCTTCCTTCTTCTCCATCCATTTTTTTACCTTTGTAGAAAACTTCCCATTTTTAACACCAACACTTAGCATGGTTCCATTTGTTTAGCTATATGAAATAAAAATTAAGCTTAACAAACCTTAGACATATGTTTAGGATGAAAATCAAAATCATTATAATATTGATAAAAAAAAGTTAAAAAATAAAGTGGATGATCCCATATCAATATGTTGCCATGACCCTTATTCATATTGGTGAACTGGATGTAGTCGAATGAATTATGTTAATAACTAGGAATTATGTGATCACTAAAGAAAGATTTATAATATGGTTTATATTGTGTTGTTACGATTCATTTACTGTATTATTATTCTTCCATTAGCTCCATGTAAGCATGCCTTTTTGTATTAGTGTCATGAACCTGAGTGTTAATCTATATTTTTATGCTTATCATGTTTTAGGTAGTCTATTTCACCAGTACTTTACCATACTAATACTACTCTTGTGTGGTCACTACAATGATATGGCTTATAGTCCGAGGAGTAGAGGATGATTTGAAGGGGTATGATTCTCAACTAGAGTATGTTGATGATGATGACATGGGCCAATAGCTAGCCATTTCTTGGGGTTAGAAATTTATATTTTATACTTAAGTGTTAGGCTAACCAACTATATGTGTTTTGCCTACTGCATTAAGAAGTATTTATTCTTTCGGTTGCTTAAACTCTTGGCTTTGATTCCTATATTTTGATTTTGTAAACTCTTATACTCCTTCTAATCTATAGTATTGTTCTCATCTTTTTTATCATTAGTATTGTTATAATATTATTATGAGCATACATCTTTTTGCTCATTTTTCTATTTTATCTTGTAGCAAGCCTAGGTTTGATTATGCTCACACCTCTCTCATTGTTGATGTGGAGGTAACATCCCTTAGTTTTGCTTTTCAAATGCTTTTGCATTATCTTCAAAATGAAATTTTATGGTTCAAAAATTGGAGATGTTACAATTGTCACAACATGTTGTCATAAAAAAGGAATTTTATTCTTGGAAAAATTGAGGATACAACGATGACTATGGTCGATGTTGTAGATGTATTACTTTTATTTTATCCTAAGAATATTTGAAATTAATTTAAATAAAAAAAAAATCAACTACGATGATAGGTCATTGTAGTAACCTACAAAATATTATCATACACAAAAATAAAATAAAATAAAATACATATTGGGGGTCTTCATTGTAGGATAGCTAAAAGTTTTGGAGGTAAATTTTCCTCATAGTGAACTTTGTGGAAAAATGGTGCAGGAAAAATTTCAAGAGACTATTGGAGCAATATGTCGCTATAATAGACACTTTCAAAATGGTTTTGTTAGTTTTAATGAGGGTCTATTACATCAACCTATTGATCTACAATAATGACGGGTGTCATTGCAATAGGATTCGTCTATATAAACTAAAAACCCTACCTATGCCCGTCAATCTCTGGCACTTTCTTTCACTCCTCTGGTTTTCTCCTTGCGGGCACTCAAAGTTGGTGCTTAATTGGATAAGTTTTGCTTTAATCTTCTTCTTTTTTTGTGGCCAATATATCAAATTTGGTGCTTCTTTTTATCCACCAAATCCACCACCTCTACCCCCAGTTTTGCCACGCTACACCACCTCCTCCTCCATATCTCATTTTAATATTCATTTTTTAATCTCAATTTTAGTTTATTTTTATTTTATTATTATTTTATCAATGTAATCAATTTTTTTCTTAATTTTTAGTTGCATTGTAGCTTGCCAAAGATACTGTGTCAGTGATGGAGTTGCCGCTGCCACCCCTCTCCTATTGGCATAACCACTTCGTTGCCATTAGTTGTATGGTTTTTTTGTTAGTCTTAAGAATTATACATATATATAAATTTTATTGTTAAGTATTATATAAATGTGAATGGTGGTTATTGTGTGTTGATGTATGGTTGTGATATATGCGATTGATATATATATACATATATATTATGATTAATTAATTTTATATTGTGAGCATCTTATTATGTTAGATTTTTCATATGATATATGAATAACAGTTTATACTAGAATAATTAGTCTTGACCATCATTTTTAATAATTTAATTTTAGCAAGAGAACATAAATTGATTATATGAATTTATGAATAAGATAATAAGAAATTTAAATGATAAGATATTGTTGGGCTTTAATAATTTATTATTAAAATTTAAATTAATGAGAATATAAAATTATTAGATAATATATTATTTTTAATATTAGATAAAGTATTATTAAAAGAGTGTAATAATAAGATAATAAAAATTTAAAATAATAAATATTGTTGGCCTTTGAAAATTTATGATTAAATAAATAAGTGGAATAATAAGATAATAAAAATATAAATTAATAAAACAGCATTTTCCTTCGAAAATGTACTACTAAATAATTAAGTGAGATAATAAGATTCCTTTATTTCAAGATAATAAAATATTGTTGGCTTTTGAAAGTTTATGATTAAATAGTTAGGTGAAATAATGAGATAATATAAATTTAAAATAATAAAATATTATTGGCCTTTTAAAAGTTATGATTGAATAAGTAAGTGAAATAATAAGATAATAAAAAATTAAATAAGAAAATATTGTTAGCCTTTGAAAATTTATGATTAAACAATTAAGTGGAAAATTAAGATAATAAAAATTTAAATAATTAAAATATTGTTGGCATTTGAAAATGTGCTTTTAAATAATGAAGTGAACTAATAAGATTATGTTATTGTAAAATAATAAAATATTGTTGGCCTTTCAAAATTTATGATTAAATAATTAAGTAGAATAATAACACAATAATAATTTGGTTAATAATATAATAGTATTTTCCTTTTAAAAGTTATGATTAAATAATTAAGTTGAATAACAAGATAATAATACCTTAAAATAAAATAAAATATTATTGACATGTAAATTTTTTAAAAATAATATCATATTTTTAACTTTAAATAATTCATTATTAAATAATCAAGTGGAATAATTATCAACCCTAACTCTAATGTTAAATCTTTAGCCCTAAAAAATTCTAAACTCTAATGGTTTAGTATCTATTATCATAATAATAACATAAACATTTAAAATTTACCGTCCCTTTATGTAGGTGGTATAATTTATTGTTTACCTATCAATTACCCTCTGTACTACTTTAGGATATCTCTGAATGGGGATATTAGGAAGAATGTGAGTTGGGTACGTAATGTATAATAGTGAGTAGCAGAGAGGTTTATATTTGGGCTCATTCAAGTTAAGGTCTTATTATTATTTTTTAATCGTACCATATATCTAGCCATGGTGAAGGACAATATCTGAATATATAGATTTATTTGTCATTGATGTTCACTCCCTAGGGCTGTTAAAGATGAATAATTTACAAGACGTGATGACCAAATGGTAAGAGAGTTGATAGTGACTAATGATGAGTGGAGGTCTTGGCAAATGATATTGGTGAGTGTATACCCTCATTACCTTAGTGACTCATACAAAGTGGACAAACACTCTTTTGAAGAAGTAGGAGAGTAGAGGATTTTGTGAGAATAGTGGACTCAATGGCTGATTGAGGGCATTCATCAAGGACCACGCATTATAATATGAATATAATAGATTAAAGGACAAAAAATTATAACATAGAACCAAATATTGACATTAATATTTCTTTCGTTAGTAGAATTATCAAATTGTAAAAATAGACTATGAGTAGGTTTAATATTTTATCTTTTTCCCTACTTAATATCCATGCTTACTCATGCTTATCTATAATAATATTTATTTTTTGTTTTAAATATGTTCTTTCATGCATAGAATGTTAATATTATTATTTTTGACATAAAATATGCATGCCTTTTTATTTAATTATATAGTTAACATTTTTACTAATTTATTGATAACACAATATTTGTTAAGAAATGAAAGAAAAAATGTGGAAAATATGTGGCATTACCAACACTACTTAAGTAGGTACAAAGCATAGTAACAATTGTCTTGGTTGTTTAGCCAATTATAAGAACATTGTTGAAACCTTTATAATACTTTTATAAAAGTAATGCTTGCAAAACTTAGGATAAAAAGCCATACTTCAAATAAGAAATCAAAAAGATTCATATTCATACTATATATAATGTTTTATAATTAGGTTTACATATTAATAATTAATCCATCTTTTAATTGCTTTTGTAGATACACAATGTTAATTGATAAGAGTTAGAAGAGATTAAGTAAACAAAAATCCAATGAGTTTTGGGATGGTCTTCAAATGTTTATAAGGTTGGAGAAAGATAACTTAAGGTCGAATGGAATGATGCATTGTGCTTATAGGAGATGCGTCTTTGAATATGATATGATAGATAGATTTAAAGGCTCTATTTTATTGTTTGGGTTCATGGAAGATTATGATACGTCAGAGTTTCATCCAAGCCTCCATGGCTTATCATCGATTTTTTAGTTTCACTAAGTAAGGTAATGTATACCTATTTTACAATTTCATTCATAAATTATCATTTTATTCATAATGTTCTATTTTTTTTTATAACTATAGGTCAACTCTACTATCAAGAAAATTCTAAGTGATATTGACACTTTTAGATAGATGTATAGCAAGGATGGAAAATAGGTGAGGGAGAATGTAGAGAAAAAAATATGTAAGAGTATAATTCTTTTAAGGAATTAATTTAATTAGATTATATTCATTAGCAAATTAATCTAATTTTAAATTTTCTAATAGCATAAGATGGTGGAGAAGTGCCAAAAGATGATAGATGAGGCCCAAGCCCAATCAATTGAAAGTGGATGCGAGTCCAGCGAGCCAATAAAGATTGACCAGGCAGTAATTGTATTGGAAGTTCTTGAAAAATTTCATGGCCGTGGCATATCTATTGGTAAATTATTGAAAGGCACTTTGTCTGCATTATTCAACTCCACTAGTGGCTTCTACTAGTACCGGCACAAACACTCCAGTATTTGAAGAAAATTTTGACAAGTTAGCCGAAACTTTTGAAAAGCATAAAAAAATGATAGGCGCCAAAACCAACACTATTGAGTTGCATACTATTGTAATAAAAGATCTTAATGTAATACAATAGTGGATGAGGAGTAGGGTAATATTCTTGCTTAATGTAAGCAAAAAAAAAATTAAGTATGATGACAATTTTAGATTGAAAATAATATTTGTAGTTTGAATGTTTTTTATTTAATATTATGAATTAGATATTAATTTGAAATTATACATTAATAATGGTTTCAATTAATATAAAAAACTCCAAAATTAAAAAAGAAAGAATTTAAAATTTTCTTTTAGTAATAAAAATTTATAAAAAAATATATTTTTCTTTTAGTGATGGCTGGGGTCACTAAAATAGACCTAGAATCATCATAATTACATGATAATTTTTTTTGAATTAGCCTTTTATTGATGACAAGGGTTGTTGCAAAAGGACTATAGTTATCACAATAACCTGATAAAAAATTTTGAACTAGGCTTTTAATGACTGGCAGTAGGCCTAGGGTTGTCACAATAGATAATTTTTATTTTAAAAATAAATAAATAAAGTACTGGCATAGTAGGTTTACAATAGCAACATAATATTTACAATAGGACAGGGTTTAAGTAATGACCACCCAAATACCTGTAGTTATAAACTTAGGTCTTTTACAATGAAGAATATAAGGCAATCATTCTGTGATGACCCGTCATTGTAATATTCTTTCGATGACAACTACTATGCCTTTCAACAACGAATAAAGTAGTTTTTGTAGCCTAATATTGTTACATTGATTCCCATGTATTGGTCAATATTCTATCCTCTATCACACATGCCCTTTTACATTTTTCTTTCTCAAATTCAAAGTGTGCTTGGTTTTTGTGTTCCCGTTCTCTTTTTTCTCCACCCTAACCTCATTTTTCCCCCAATTTGTGCTTGAATAATCTCATAGTAGCCCCTTGAATCTCCTTTGTTCTTCCTTTAGCAAGGAAATCCTCTAAGTGCTCCTTCATTCTTTCCTCTTAAAATTTTCTCTTATACTCCCTTTCCTCTCTATTTTATTTCTTCTTTTAATATCTAGATGATTTTTTATCTAATTCTAATTTGAGTGAACAAGAATCCTAAAGATTATAATAGCTTAGAGGCATAGTCATATTTGCTTGAAGATCTTATAATAGGTAAATTTGGTTAGACCTTGTACATATATAATCATATGCTAAGATTTATGTGGTTTGATTATGTTCTAGCATGAACCCATGGTTACTTTCTATTTAGAATCATGCCTACATTTATGAAGAATGGAAATGGTTATGGGAGAATAATAGCTTTTGGTTGGTTTTTATAAGAAAAAGTGATCTTTGGATGAAGCATAGATTGTGAATGTTATGATGAACTAAGTGTTTTAATGTTAACTATTAATGTTATATTTAATTTCTAGAAAGTATTGTTTGGTATGAACGTAAATGGATTAAGTTTGACAACATGAATAATTTTAAATTGTGTTTTGCCTAGCTTAACTAACCAACTAGTTGGGGGAAAAGCTAGATGAATTATTTTAAATCACTATTCAATTGCTTTATTAGAAAGTGGAGCCTTAGTTTGGGTAGGTACTAGTCAACTTGTGGCTCCGGTAAAGTGGATTTCCTATAAAAATCATCTTGTTTACCTTTTACATTATTTTCTCTCAATTTGGTTTCTTATACTAGTCCACTAGTTTTTCTAGGACTTTTGGTGAACATTTCAAGTACTGACCTCTAAGATTGATTTCTTATTTTAAACTAGATATTCTTGATCAATTATTAAAATGGGAATGATTAGCTTAAGTGTAGATGTAGGGTATGAAGTTAAGTGTTGGCCTTAAATAAAACATTCATGATTAACATAGAAGATATTGGAATTTTGTGTTGAAATCCCTTTACATATTTATTGTGGTTTTAGTTCACTTTATTATTTTAGTTATGTAAGCTATCTATGCTAAATCAAATGGTAATTTTATCCCACCCTATTATTTGATTTGTGATGACTATCTATATTAGGTTAGTTGGTAGCTTTAGTCCACCTCATTTAATTTTGCTAGTTGTTGCTAACCTCAAAGGTCAAACAATATCATTATATTTGTTTTAATGTTAAAAAATGGATCTTGATATCTAATTTGTTCTTTTAAGTGTGTGTGTGTGTGTGTACAATAATTGACTAACGAAGAAAATATAAAATGCATCCACTCGAACATTCTCTGAATATGTAAATGGGAAAGAGAAATCAATTTTCCAAACACAAGAAAACAAAACATGGAAGATAACCAAGAGTTGAAGGTTAAGAATAATATTTCTTAATTCATAGGTTTTAAGTAAATATTTAAGTTAAGCAAATTTCACATTTTAATTAAAATTCTATAAAAAAAACTTTGTTGAAAACACATAACTTGAATTCATTTCATAAACTCTTTAAAAGTGTTTTTAAAACTAAACAGTTAGTTCCAATCGGTATCAGTTGACTAGTCTTAACACCAATCGACTGGTTCAGTTTTATTCAAAGGCATGAAATGGGATAAACTCAAATGGATCAATTGGTGCAGCAAATTGATTGACTGTTTATTCCAAACTAATCGTCTTGTTTGACTAACAAGTCCTTAAGTTTCATTCCTGCACAAACTCATTTATCTTTATTTAAACTCATCGACTAGCTTTAAGAAACTGATCATATGGTCTGAGGAAATTGATTGACTACTTTAACCCTAGTCTATGGGTTTCATTCCGATAGAAACCTGTTCTTCTCTATTTAAAAAATTGACTAGTTTCACCAAATTGATCAACTTATTTAAGGAAACCAATCGATTGATTTAAAAAAACCAGCCCAAGGGTTTTATTTCTACAGAAACTTTTTTTGTCTCTATTTAAACACATTGACTAGTTTTATCAAACCAATTTGTTGATTTGAGGAAATAGATCTACTTGTTTGGCCAACCACTCCATGGGTTTTATTCCTATAGAAACTCATTTATCTATGTTAAACACATAGATTGGTTTTGCCAAACACAATCAACTAATTTGAACAAACCATTTGAATGGTAAAATGAACACATCAAGCGGTCTTACCATACCATATCACTGTTCACATATATTTGTAAGATTGACTACACACTATGCATAACCGATCAAATGGTTTCCACAATAGTAACTTTCTACTTATGGTCTGAACATAAATTGTTGACTGGTTTATGTGAGCATTAAATGCTAATTTTTTGGCCATTGGGTAATATAACTTTTTGAGATTTTGTATCTAATGGTTATATGACTAGATAAACCCTTATAAACAAGGGCCTTTTATAATTCTTAAAACTAATTTTCAAGAACATTGATTTTACAATTAATCTCTTACTCTAAAATCATTCAATTATTCACTCAAAATTTTCAAACTTCTATATTCTAAGATTTTATAGAAAGTACACTTTGCTCATTACTCTTAGATAGAACTATTCACAAATTATAATATCTCTTATTATATCTAGCTAGGCTACGTATGATATAAAGTTCTACACTTTTATATCTTTTATTTTTGGTGAGAATTATCTATAATCATAACCCCTCACAAAAATTAGTTAAAGGGTTAGTGAGTGTTTACCTATCATACTTGACAAATTATTGTAGAGAGTCTAGATAAGATAAATGATTCAAGTTGTAAATCATCTCTTAGACAATTATTTATATTTTAAGGCTCATAAAATAAAAGAAGAGTGATCATCAGTAAAAACATGTCACTATATCAAAATTCAAAGGGGAAAACCTTTTAGTAGAGGATGTAAAGAGCATTTCACTCTTGAACCACTCTACATTGAATTTTTATTCTGTCATTTCCATTCTAAAAAATACCCTATTCACCCACTATAGGGTATTTGTGATTGGTATCAAAATAAGGGAACCTATCAAAAGATCTAACAATTTGAGGTGAAAAGAGTGAAATGGAACCTATTGGTTTAAATAAAAGCATTTTCACCACTAAACCACCATTGTTCAATGGTCAGAATTTCGCCTGCTGGAAGAATAAAATGATATTCTTTATCAAATCATAAGACTACGACATGTGGTCAATAGCCAAAAAAGAGAAAAATAAAATCACTAAGAAAGTTAGTGGTGAACTTATGGAAAAGGCAAGGGATGAGCTCATGGATGCATAAAAGATTAGGCTAACTCTCAACGATAACGATATCATGATTCTACAATGTGGTCATGATGAAAGGGAGTACCATCGGATCCAATCATGCTCAACTACAAAATAAATATAGGATAAGCTCATCCTCACCCATGAAAGGACAAATTAGGTGAAGGATCAAATAATCACTCTTCACACTAGAGAGTATGAACTCTTTAGCATGAAGCAAGGTGAAAGGAGCAACAACCTAAGAAACTACTTCACCTCCATTGACAAAAATCTCAAGATATTGGGGAAAGAAATCACTAAAGAAGAGCAAGTAGGAAAGATCTTGTAAGGTCTTACAAAAGAATGGATCCCCAAAGTCACCACAATTGAAGAATCTAAGAATTTAAACAAAATAACAATTGAAGAGCTCTTTATTAATTTCATGGTTTGTCAATCAAAAATGGAAGATGGATCAGATGAAAGAAAGAAGAAGACCTTAGCACTATAAGTTTCCACTTCTTCTAGACAACAAGAAGTGGATGAAAATATGGGTGAAAAGGAAGCTAGTGAAGGAGAAGAGGAACCTCCCATGAATGATGAAGAAGTGGCCTTCATAACCACTCAATTAAAAAGGTCCCTCTAATCAAAAGGAAATAGAAATATAAGACCTTCCTCAAACAACACAAGGAAGCCCAAAGAAGTCAACAGAGATGATAAGATCAAGTACCACACCTGTGGAAAATCTAGGCATGTCATTGGTGACTACTATGATTTTAGAAATGAAATCATTAAACAAATGGAAAGGAAAAAGGGGAATGCATGTGACAACAAAGGAAGTCAAGGATAAAAAAAAGCCATGGATATCTTTGGTGAAAGTGAAGGTGAACCCTCTAATGAAGAGAAAGAAGTACCCAACCTTTGTGTCATGGCTCTAGAAGAGTAATCATCAGTATCCACCACATCTACAATCCTCAATGATGAAAATGGCACTGATGAGGTACAATCTAATTTGCTATACTCATATAATAACTTGTTATGTATTTTACATGATTCATAACATGATAATGATAGACTAATTGAGGAAAATAAAACATGAAGAAGCTACTTAATCACTAAAATGGCCAACACACTCTTGCATTAAATAAAAATATTCTTCTTGAATCTCACATACTTATTATCGAAAATAAGCTAGCAAATAAAATAAATAAATTTAACGAATACAAGGAGTATTTATTGTGGTCACCAAGTTAAGATAGATTAGTTACAATCTAAAATAATTGATCTAAAAGCCAAATATGATAAATTTGTAAGATTTCATATACCTTCAAAAAAGGGTGAAGAAGGCATAAATGTGTTATTAGGTGCTCAGTGATACTAAAAGGACTATGAGGGCTTAGGTTATGGAAAGAAAAAGGTAATTAAATGCCAAAAAATAAACAATTTCTTTGTAAGAGCCTCCAAAGCTCATCAAGTGAATTTTTCTCCTACATAAAACAGTTATAATGTATGTGGAAAAGTGGACACTCATCTACAATATGTAGGCATGAGAAAAAATGCAAAATTCACCTACACTCATAAGAAAAGGATTCTATACAATATGTGTGATAAATTTAATCATGTTGCTTTATCATGTAAACTTACAAAAAATACCAAAGTGATTCCAAAATTTAAGTAGGTGTGTGTACCTAAGGGGATCATCCCGCATGAATTGAACAATAGCCCTAGAAGGACCCATTGAAAGGGTACCCAAACTAGGACATTTGAGCCTATAGGTATGCTTTAAAGTTAATATAAGAAGCCCAAATGGTTCCTAGATAGTGGATGCTCAAGACACATGCAGGTGATTGAACAATGTTCTCTAAGATAATTCCATATGATGGTGGAAGCATGACCTTTGGAGATAACTCAAAAAGAATGGTCATTAGTATTGGGCATCAGTATAGGTACCTCTAAACCTTTCATAAATTATGTATATCTAATTGATGAACTTAAGCATAATTTGATTAGTAACAGCTAACTATGTGATAAAGGATTTCTAGTAAAGTTTTCAAATTCAAGTTGCATGATTTCAAATAGAGTAGATAAATCTATATTTTTTTATATGTCCACGCATCAACAATGTGTACATGGTTGATGTTAAATCAATAAAATTACACAATGCATGTCTAAGTGAAATTCATAATGATGCATGGTTACGGCATAAACACATTGTATATGGTAGCATGAACTTACTAAATAAACTTGCTAGAAATGAACTACTATATGGTATTTTAAAGTTGTAATTTGAAAAAGATCAATTATGTGATGCATGTCAACAAGGGAAAAAAATATTGAGCTAACTTCAAACATAAAAATGTTGTGGCCATAACTCAACCACTTGAATTATTGTACATGGATCTATTCGGGACTACTAGGACCAGCAACATGGGTGGTTATAGGTATGCACTAGTTATTATAGATGATTACTCATATTATACCTGGACATTATTACTTTCTACTAAAGATAATGCTTTTGATAATTTTCTTGTGGTTGATAAAAAAATTCAAGTAGAAAAAAGAACTATAATCCATTCTATAAGGAGCAATCTTGCAAAGGAGTTTGAGAATGTCACATTCTTGGAATTCTGTGATCAAAATGGTATTACTCACAAATTTTTAGCACTAAGAACACCACAAAAAAATGGTGTGGTGGAAAGAAAAAATAGAAACATATAGGAGGTTGCAAGAACCATGTTATGTGACTCAATATCCTAAAATACATTTGGGGAGAAGTCATTACCACTATAAACTACGTAATGAATAGATTACACATACGGACCATATTGAAAAAGACACCTTATGAACTCTATAAAGGTAAGAAACCAAATGTGAGTTATTTACATACATTTGGTTGCAAATTTTTCATCCTTAAAAATGGAAAAGGAAATCTAGGTAACTTTGACTCCAAAGGGATGAAGGTATCTTCATTGTCTACTCTTTATACAGTAAAGCTTATCGAATCTCCAACAAATGAACAATAGTAGTTGAAGAATCCATATATGTTACTTTTGATGAATCTTGCTCTAGTATGGGAAAAAAAAACTTCAAGAGGAAGCAACAAGTCTTTTCATATAAGTGGAGAGCTTGCTAGAAAATGATGACAAGCCAGGTATAGAAGAAGAGAAAGATGAATAACCTCAAATCAATCAATAAAAAGATGAAGTGAGAGAGGACCTAATTAGAGCACGGAGATATTCCTATGGACATCTTTAAGAGCTCATTGTTGGCAATCCAATAAGAGGAGTTTCAAAAAAAATCCTTACTAGGTAACATTTGCAATCATTTAGCATTTATATCTTAAATGGAACCTAAGTCTCTTAGAAGAAATAAATGCTGAAAATTAGATCATCACAATGCAAGATGAGCTTAACTAATTTGAGAAAAATCAAGTTTGGGAATGAATCCCATTGCCTCCAAATAGGCCCATCATTGGGACTAAATGGGTCTTTAAAAAATCTAGATGAAGGAGGTGGTGTGGTTAGAAATAAAGCCTGATTTGTTGCTAAATGATACATCCAAGAGAATGCATTGATTTTGAGGAAACCTTTGCCCTCATAGCTAAACTCGAGGCTATATGTATGCTTCTAACAACTACATCATCCATGTTATTTACATTCTATCAAATAGATATCAAAAGTGTATACCTTAATGTTTTTAATGAAGAAGAGGTATATGAAATGCCCCAAAAATTTCTAATTTTAAATATTATATTTAAATGAGGTTTTATTATAAAAAGTACTTAAATAAATTATTTTATTAAAATAAAAGGAAATTAATTAGGGTAAATCAAGAAGAAATTTATAACTATTTTTTATTAGGAGAGAATTTGGATATTTTAACTAATCAATGATTTTAATTTGGTAATTAATTAAATAAATTATATTATTTAAAATAATAAGGAAAAAACAGTTTGAAATTAATATTAATGTTATAAATAATTTAATGGAAGAAAATTAGGGTGTTTTGCTAATTAAATTGGAATTTATGGAAAATCTTTTAAAAATCCTAATTTAGCCTAAAAAGGGATTTAAATATTATTTTATTTAAATATTATTATTTTTAAATAACCCAAATATCCTAATTAATTTAATTAAACCAAACCACTATTTTTTCCCCTTTTCCTTTTTCCTTCTTCCTTTTTCTTCATTTTTCTCCTTCTTCTTTTCTTTTTCTTTTTTCTTTTTCTCCCCGAACTGGGCCAGTTGCGGCCCAGTCCTTCTCTTCTTCCTTTCCTTCGGCCCAGCCCGTGCGGCTGGCACCCCCTTCCCCCTTCCAGCACTGCATTTTAACTACTATCCAACCACAACGCGGTGTTTCATTTTAACGCTTCCTGCGGCGTCCTTTACCGTCCCTCTCTACGCCGTGTTTGTCTTCTTTTCGCACTAAAACTCTGCGTTTCATTTAAACGCCTTCAAACCCGCGCCCGACCACCCGGTTTCCCCTTTTTTCTTTTCTTTCCCAGCCAACCGGATCGCCTCCCTTTCTTCTTCCTTCTTCCTCCGTCCACCTCCGTCACTACGCTGCAACCTTTCGACCCCGTCCATGGCCTCTCCGGCTACAGTGATTAACACCGGCCGTTTCTTGCCTCATTGTCTTCCTCTTAACTCCAGGAATAAATTGGCATAATTATTGGATGTTAAATCTCGCCCGTTTCTTCTCCCCAGCCTCGCGAAATTTCAAAGCAACCCAAACGATGGCCGATCAATTACTGCCACTGGCCACCCAAATTCTTGCACTTACTACCTCCTTTTCGAGCTTTAACACCCTATTATCCCATCTACCATCTATAAATAGTCTAGTTGTAGGAGTTTTGGAGTTTTTCTTCCCCGAAAAACCCTAAGCAAGAGCTGGCCGCCACCCTAGCTTCAGACGCATCTTCCGCCGCCGATAGCCAACCTCCGCGCCACCGCAGCATTCTAATTTCTTCCCTGAAATGTCCTCTAATTAACTAAACCATTTTCAGCCTTCGATTCTTCTTGCACGGGCCTCCATATTCGTGCCAAGTTTGCTGCTCATCTCGCCAGAATTTTCACCCCGAAACCCTTAAGCCGCCGTCCGCCGCCGTTTCCGCCACTTCTACTACCCTCTAAACCACCCAAAAACTCCCTCTAATCCTCCTCCACCGAACCATAAACTTATTTTAATTTTTCCCCTGCTACTTCTCTCTTTTTCTTCATCTTTTTCCCTCTTAAATCATTTTTCCGGCCACCGTTGTGAACCACCATCGGTGCTGCCCATTCTTGCCGACTCAAGGTGAAACCCTAGACCTCCTTAGTCATTATTTACTATTTGTTATAAATTATTCCATTTTTATTTTATTTATTAGTAAATATTCAAATATAATAATTATTTCCTTGCTATTATTATTATTATTATTATTATTATTATTATTATTTGATATAAAATTTATGCTAAATTGTACTTGTAGGGTGGAGAGTGGTAATAAAATAATTTTATTGTTAGTTCGAATTTTAAGTTATTAATTGAATTATTATATGATTATTATCATTCTTCTTCTTATTATTAATATTATAATTATTAGAATAATTATTATTAACATTTTATTTATTTATTCTGGAAAATTCTAGGCCCTAATTTTATATTAACATTCGCACTTATGTATTTTAGTATTACTATTTCTATTATTCTTATAACCATTAATAATAATATTATCGTTATCTTTATTATTTCAATATTATTATATATGTTATTAATATTGTTATTAATATTAATAAATTGTAGGCCATTAGTTATAAGTAGGGTTGAAACCCCACTTTAAATTTTAAAGCTTATATATTATTGTTATTAATATTATTATTATTCTTGATATTATCTTTATTTATAATAGTTAGTTATTATTAGAATTATTATTATTATTATTATTATTATTATTATTATTATTATTATTATTATTATTATTTTATCTTTACTCATATTATTTTGGTGAAGGGTAGAAACTCTTATATCACCTTTTTATTTTGAACTGCATTAGTTTTATTATTAATATTCTACTAGTATTTTGTATAGTCAATTATAATATAATAATTTTTAATTAAAAATACGGTCTTGGGGTAAGTTAGAAATAATAGCATTCTTAAGAGAAAACCTAATCCTAGTATTTTTCCCATAGTAGGTGAGTCCAACCAAATCCCTCAAGTGATATAGGAGCGTGTTCCGAGACCGGTGACGTTTTAGGTAAGGGTTTACTAAGGCCATTGTATGTCTATATGCATTATGTGCTGCATATGCCATGTATTCTATGTTATCATCATTAATTATGTTGTACATGATATGATGTGGAGTTCATGTATGATCTTGGGTTGTTATATGGGATGTGTTTTATTTGTAAGTGATGATATGTGATGTGGCCTTAAGGCATGCATGTTAGGGTTGTAAAATAATGATGGGTAGTGTAACAAGGCGGCGATAGGGTTTTGCATGAAATCGCATGGTGTTAGGTCTTTACATAAAGGGGGTATGGTGTTATGGTTTTGCTTGATAGGGTATGGGTATTGGTTTTGCATGATATGATATGGGTATTGGTTTTGTGTGATATGGTATGGTATTATGGTTTGCATGGAAGTATGTCTAAGTGGAGTTGGGATTTGTATGTGAATTAGGGCTTGCATGTGAATTAGGGTTAGTATGGGAATGTGATCTATGTTGAGTTGAAATTTGCATGTGAGTTAGGGTTGGCATATGAATTAGGGTTGCATGGAGTCATGGATTACGTGGAGTTAGGGTTCGCATGAGAGCTAGGGTTTGCATGTAAGTGTAGTTTACGTGGAGTTAGTTTTGCATGGGAGCTAGGGTTATATGGAGGTGTGGTTTACATGGAGTTAGGGTTTGCATGGAGTTAGTCATGCATGTCTGGGCAAATGTATGTGCATGGCAAATATTTATGAATAAAATAGTTAAGACACTAATCTTTTAAAGTGGAAGATTATTGAGCCGAGTCTAGACCGATCCACCGGTCAAGAATAGTGGTTAGGACGTGTAGTCCTATGTGTGACCGATCCACCGGTTATAATAGTGGTTAGGACATGAGGTCCTATATGTAACCGGCCCACCAGTAATAATAGTGGGGTGACTCGAGCTCAATAAACACAAACCAGAATTGTTAAAGCTCTTAAAAGATACTAATTACTTATAGTGGAACACCATGCAAGTAGGAACCAGACCGATCCACCGGTCAGGAATAGTGGTTAGGGTTGTACCCTATGTGTGACCGATCCACTGGTAATAATAGTGGTTAGGGCATGATGCTCTATGTGTGACCGGCCCACCGGCTATAATAGTGGGGTGTTCCTGTACTCACATGGATTGATAAAATGGCATGACGTGTATCGACTTACGATGAAAGAAAGATTAAACCATTAATCCAGATCTTTTTGGACCTGATATGTGGACTTGTTGATATTATGCTATGGATTTCATTATATGCTTTGATGTATCACATGTGTAGTTTGAAATTTGATGTTGATTATTATCTTGCATGATTCGATGTGTAAATGTGTCGGCCTTAGTATTCACTTACCTTACTCAGTACGTAGCGTACTGATCACCCATTTCATGGGTGCTGCTCATTCCAACGAGTAGAAGGCCCATCTGATTTCCTGCAGGTAGGAGATGTCTTTTATGATGATATCGATGTTCATGGGACATCAGGGGGGATTGAGAGATGATGGGGAGGGATCAGTTCCCGTAGCGACGTGGCTGGCTCTCCTTGAGATTTTACTACCATTTCTCTTATTTATGAATAATACTTTGGAAAAATTTTATTATTATGGTTATCTCCTTTCTCGATAAACTAAACCTCGTACTTTGGGTTTGTGTAAAGACTTGCGCGAATTTGATCTCTGTAATTATGAAGTTGGTTATCTATTAATGTCTCGAGTTATTTTTCTTAGCCTTAGCACTTAATGCTAGATCAATAGAAGTGAACCGGTCTAGTATTAAGTGTGGCGGTAACATTCCCAAAATTTACGATTTTAAGTTTTAAATATGGCTTTAAAAAAAATGGAGTAAATTTTAGGGGTGTTATAGTATATGTTAAGCAACCACCCTATTTGAAAATAATTCAAAACCTAACTATGTGTACAAACTCAATAAGGAACTTTATGATTTAAAACAATCTCTTAGAGCCAGGTATGAAAGGTTGAGTAAATTTCAATTGGAAAAAGGATTTGAAAGGGGTAAAAATAATAGAACTCTTTTTCTAGTGAAAACAAAAAATGACTTACTACTTACACAAATATATGCTAATGACATAATATTTAGTGCTACTAATGAGTCCATGAGTAAGACTTTCCTACCTGTGAGTTTGAAATGGGAATAATGGGTAAATGGACCTACTTCCTTGGACTTCAAATCAAGTAATAAAAGGAAGAATTATTTGTCACACAAAAAAAGTACACAAAAGAACTATTCAAGAAGTTTGAAATGAACAAGAGCAAACCTTGTAGTACACATATGGCCACTACCACAAAGCTTGACATGGATGAGAAATTTAAGCTAATTAATCAAAAAATATATTAAGGTATATTCAAATCACTTCTTTATCTTACAGAATCTAGACCTAAAATCATTTTTAGTGTATGATTATAGGCTAGGTTTCAATTTAATCCCAATGAATCTCACATGATGATTGTCAAGAGAATCCTTAACTATCTTATTGGCATACATAACCTAGGCTTATTTTACCCTAGTGATACTCTTCTAGACTTAGTAGGATGGTCTAACACTGATTTTTTAGGATATAAAGCTAATAGAAATAGTACTTGTAACACCCCAAGTCTATATGACCATGCGGGGCTACCTTGAAGTACTTTAGGATTGATAGGTTGGCCCAATAGATCAACACGTGTCATTTCTCATGCTTTGTCCTCACTCATGCACTTCATAAGAAAATTTTTTTAAAAAATATTTAAACTTTCCATGAGGGTTACCCATCCTAAAATTACTCCACAGCCAACACGCTTAACTACAATGTTCTTAGGAAGGAATCACTAAAAGGAAGGTATACCATGTTGATATAAGAAACCAGATCAATCCTTATAATACTCCACTTAATTTTGAGTATTACATTCACCCCACACTCAAAGTACACAACGTCCTCATTGCGTCTCAAACACTAATTGTCTCAATCAACTAGCTCATCTAAGTTCACCTCACAGTCGCGGTTTTGCTCTGATACCATTTGTAACACCCCGAGTCAATACGACCATATAGAGGCTATCTTAGAGTGCTATTTGTATTGATCAGTTAGCCTCACGGATCAACACGAGTCATTTTAGTGCGCTATGTCCTCACTCACATACTTCTTGAGAAATTTTTAGAAAATTTTCAAAACTTTCTACGAGGGTCACCCATCCTACAATTACTCCACATTCAGCATGCTTATCTGCAAAGTTCTTAGGATAGACTCACCAAAAAGATGGTATACCATATTGATATAAGTAGTCATATTAGTCCTTATAACACTCCGCTTAATTTGGGGTATTATAGTACTTTAGGTACCTACTAGTTTCTTGGAGAAGCCCTAGTTAGTTGGCATAGCAAGAAATAATCTAGTGTAGCAATGTCAATAGTTGAAGCAAAATATATAGCAACTGGTGCTTGTTGTGCACAATTAATCTAGATGAAACAAAAGCTAAGTGATTATGGCCTTAGACTTGAAACAATATCCGTTTATATGTGACATCACTTGTGTTATATGTCTTACTAAAAATCCCATTCAATAATCTAAGTCTAAACATATAGAAATAAGGCATCACTTCATAAGAGGCCATGTTCAAAAAGGAGATTTATGTGTAGAATTTGTAGATACATTACATGAATTAGGGGGACATCATCATTAATCCATTAAATGAAGAAAGATTCACAACAATTAGAAGAGAACTTGGAATGATATCTTTATGATCAAAATTAAATCTCTCTTAAGATTGAAAACATTATGAAAAAGGTAAGGAGTAATCATAACATTAATCAAAATCACAATAAAAATTACATAAATTTAATACAAAAACATTACATATATGACCGTTGATTAATTTATATGTTTAAATATAAAAAATATCGGATTATGGATCTCAATAAAAGGGACTTAAAAAACTAAAAATATGACCTCACTGGATGAACTAATCTATTGGTCGACAAAGCATTTGATGGGTTAGGAGGTCCAGTCTACTAGTGAGTATAAACCATAGGGTAAAGTTATTATTGGTTTGTGCCTAACCTAAGCAGAAGCGGTTAACTGGAAGATCAATACTAGTCAATTAGTATCATGAACAATCAACTAATATACTTAACTAGTCAAATAGTTCATCATACATATAAATACAAACCTCGCCTCTTCAACCAGACCCCCAATCCTGATTTTTCCAGACCCATTGACTCTTCTTTGTCTATTCCCACTCTCTTTCAATTTGATCAATCCTTTATCAAAATATAGAGAAGAAAACTTCTCAAGGTTGAATCACAACACAAAATCATTTCTTAACTACAATCTCCATCGATTTCACTCTCACTCAGCTGAATCTAGGTAATTTGCTAAATACCTAACTTTTTAATTTGTCTAATTTGCCTTCAATTAACTCATCTAAAGGCTAAATTAGGATTGTCTTTGTACGCCCTCAAATAATTTCACACAAATGCTACATTCTTTTTCTTTATTTCTCATCATTTGTGAAAATCCTCATTCTTGCATAGCCTTATTCGAATTCCTCTTTCTCAAGTAATTTTGAGCAGCCTCGTGTCCCATCATTTCAAATTATTCTTGTTGAGGTGAAATGACAAAGAAGAAATCAATTGCCTCTACCACAATTTATTGGGGTGTCACTACTCCTCCCACTAAATGGACTCATACCCAATTAAGTTTTCCAACTCGGATGATAGTTCATATTGAATAACACACTAATTCACCTCGTCATACACCATCTTGAGCATACTCCTCTTCTTTAGAAGAAGCTAGTTGCCTATCTCTACCTCAGTCCAGGCCCACTGCTTGTCTCACTCCTTCATCATCCATAAGGGCACCTATGCTCTCTACATCTCACTTAGCTAGAACCACTGAGGCATATCCTCACTCTATCTATTTCTTTCAGATTATGGATGACCAACAATGCTGGATCAAATCCTTTTATAAAAAGAAAGTACTCCTAGGAAAATATAATGATGTGATTTCATGCATAGATCAGTTCAAACTTTCCTTTATGTAGTCCTTTTCAGACCTTCACCTTCTCCCTCTTTTCACTCTCAATGATCTAGTCTACCCTAACTTGGTTTGACTTTTCTTTGTAAATCTCACAATTCATGTCATGAAAAGCACCATCACCACTCATGTATTGGGTGTTTCCATTGTATTGGTTGTGGCCAAGCTAGCTCAAATTCTAGGCAAGGAGCACTGCATCAAGTTAGGCATGAATTATATAAAGTGGATGTGAACTAGGATTCCCGATGAGATTCTATCGAACATATATCATCACCATTTTACCTATAGAGGTATTGCCAACCCTTATCACCTACCACACTTCAAGTAGATGTGTCACAACATAGTATCCTCCATTCTCTTTTCTAGAGTCGGGTTAGGCTCATACATGATCCTCAACAACTGGTATGGGGTAGATCATATTCTTTCCTCTAACTCTATACACTTTGGGGCTAACATTTTCTGACACATGTCTCATAGGGCTAGGGACATTTAGAGAACCTTAAGGTATATCTCTCTTCACCGCTTCAAAGTTAATTTTAGAGAGGTTTTGGTTACCCCACTCTGTTTACACAATGGGCTTAACATCTTAGATATAGTTACCATTCGAAGAATGGGCTATCAGATGAGTATAAATGGCCAAACATTTAAACTTACACCTAAGGCTCTTGCCTCATTACATCATAGCAATCACCTCTCTAAATCATTAAGACCACAGTCTTCATAGCAGGAGGAAGATGATCTACCACCACCATCAGATGACCCTATAGCTCTAGCTAACATACCATTCTCATCCGTTGGGATAGCCTCCGCATCCACCACCGCCCCTTCCACCGCTTATGCACCTCCTATCCCTCCTACATCTTATTATATAACACTTGCTAATGTCCATGATCTTCTTTTTGGTATTATTGGGATGTTGACCTCCATGGAGTAAAGACAAAGCAACATGGAGATAAATTTACACTCACTAGGATCTCAAATATATCCTGACTTTACGTCGCATTATCAAGATCACATAGACACTCATCCAAGCATTGATTTTGTCCATGAGGACCATCACACAACTCCTACCCTTGCTAATCAAGACACTACTCCTCCTTCTTTTGATCCCATCTTTGATTATTTCCTCATTGAGGCAACTAGGATTGGACATGTTGTGGTTGAGATAGATAACTTAGAGATTACTATAAATGATGATTACAATGTCTAGTCCATGCATGTCATCACTACTCTAGTTGCACCCTCATCCTTACCCACCTATGATCTTCCTTTATTGAGATTTGTACATTTATTTTTGGTTTAGATTTGTCATAGTATGTTTTTTTAACATGTATTGCTTGTATTTCATCTATCTCATGTATTACTAAATTTCAGTTATTAATGATATATTTACCTTTCTGATCTCTCTCATATCTATCGCTTTTGGTTGCACATTATACTAATTTTTCATTCATTTTTTTCTTGGAATAACTCACCTCATAGATGTTCCATGTGTCTTACTTAGGAGGAGTATTCTCTGTCTTCCCATCATATATACTTATGTCTAATCCTTTATATGCACATATTGAGGGGGATTTTTCCATTCCTATAAGACGATTTTCTATCTCTTTCACTTCCATGATACTCTACCTTATCAGTTTTTTTCATGTCCAAAAGGGAAGAGAGTCTAAGAGTTTGAATTAAAAGTTGCATAATTTGTAAATGTCCTACCTACCGGATACTTATTGCTCTTCCACATTTACAGTCATGCATTTTTTGTTTGTCGTCATCAAAAAGGGGGAGATTGTTGATCTCAGAGGTCAAACAATGTCTTTATACTTGTTTTAATGATGATAAACATATCTTGATATCTAATGTGTTTGCTTAAGTTTGCATGTACAATAATTGAATTACAAAGAAAATCTAAAACGCATCTGCTTAAAGCATTCTCCAAATGTACAAAAGTAAAAGAGCAATCAAGTTTTCAAACATAAGAAAACAACACATGGAAGATAACCAAAACATGAAGGTTAAGGATAATATTTCTTAATTATTAAGTTTTATGTGAAGAGTTAAATTAAGCAAAGTTCATATTTTCTTTAAAACTCTTCAAAACATTTTCTTCAAAAACACTTGACTTAAATTCATTTCATAAACTCTTCAAAAGTGTTTTTAAAACTAAATGGTTGGTTCTAGTTGGAACCAATCAATGGCTCTTAAGACCAGTTGAATGATTCTTAATCAAATTCATGAAATGGTTTAAAATTAGAAGGATTGACTAGTGTAGCAAACTGATCAACTAGTTATTCTAAACCAATTAACTGGTTTGGAAATCGGTCGACTAGTTTGACCAACCACTCTATGGGTTTCATTCCTATAGAAACTTATTCATCTCTATTTAAACTCATCAACTTGTTTTAAAAAAACCTGTCAACTAGTTTAATCAACCAATCCATAGGTTTCACTCCTACGGATGCTCATTTATCTCTATTTAAACACATCAACTAATTTTACCAAACTGATCAACTAGTTTGAGGAAACCAATTAACTTGTTTGACAAACCAATCTAGAGGTTCCATTCTTGTAGAAATCTATTCGTCATTGTTTAAGCACATTGACTAGTTTCTCCAAACCAATTAACTAGTTATAGAAACTGATCAACTGGTTTGATTACCAATCTATGGGTTTTATTCTTGTAGAAATCCATTTGTCACATATTAAAAACATAAACTAGTTTTTTCAAACCTAATCAGCAGGCTGATAACCGATTTACTGATTTGAACAAACCAATCGAATGGTAAAATTAACACATCGACTGATCATACCATACCATGTCTCTATTCACATAAGTTCTTAAGACCAACTATGCATTATGTATAATTGATCGACTAATTTGAATAAACTAATTGACTAGTTTGCACAATAGTAACTTTCGGGTATGAACATAAACAATTAACTGGTTTAAATCACTAATCAACTGGCTATAAGACTAATCGACTGGTTTGTCCATACCAACTGATTAGTGAGCATTAAATGCTAATTTTTTGCTCATTGAGCAATACAACATTTTGAGATTTTGTATCTAATGGCTATACAACGAGGGAAACCATTATAAATAAGATCCCTCTATATTTATTACAATTAATTTTCAAGAACATTGATTTTGCAATAAATCTCTTACTTTAATATTATTTAATTGCTCACTCAAAATTTCTAACATTTCATATTATGAGATTTTACTAAAAAGTACACTTTGCTAACTACTCTTAGCTAGAACTGTACATACATCAAGATATATTATATCTCATCTAAAGTTCTACACTTTCATATCTTGTCTTTTTGGTAAGAATTATCTCTAATCACAAGCTCCTTATAAAATTCAATTAAAGGCATTAGTGAGTGTTGTCTATCATTCTTGAGAGATTCTTTTGGGGAGTCTAGAGAAGATAAATAGGTCAAGTCATAAATCATCTCTTAGAGGGTTATTGAGATTATAAGGCTTATAAACCATAAGAAGAGTTACAATGAAAAAAACTACATCATGGTTTCAAAATCCAAAACAAAGTACCTTTTGGTAGTGGATGTAAAGAGTAATTCACTCTTGAATCACTCTATAATGTGTGTTAATATTTATTCTATCATTTCCATTCCACAAAATACCTTATTCACCCCCTTTAAGGTAATTTCAATTTTCCATATTTATTTGAGTTATGCTAACTATCTATATTTATTTGAATTATGTTGGCTCTCTATATTAGATCAAAAGGCGATTTTAATCCACCTTATGTAGACTGTGTTGGTTATCTATATTAGGTTAGGTGATGATTTTAGTCCGTCTTTACTTGATTTGTGTTGACTATTTGTATTGGGTAAGTGTGTGGTAGACAGCCTACCTATGTAAATTGTTATGTTGTGCTAATCATCTATATTAGATTATTTAGTGGTAGATAGTCCACTTATCTTAGTATAAGAATGATATGAGAATGTTATATATTGTGTGATGAGTATGGATTATGGAAAACATGAGTGTCAATGCAGGTTCTTCTATGAGTTTATTGTGATTAATCCATGAAAACATGTTCATATGTATAGCATCATTTACTACTTTTAT
Organism: Tamarix austromongolica; assembly: GCA_039764185.1. Taxonomy (NCBI): domain Eukaryota; kingdom Viridiplantae; phylum Streptophyta; class Magnoliopsida; order Caryophyllales; family Tamaricaceae; genus Tamarix; species Tamarix austromongolica. Next base: position 150,300,948 of record CM077809.1, read on the forward strand.
ACCATACCCTATGTGGTGCATGTTTCCTCTATAGGGGAGGTCTTGTTTGCATATGATCTACTGTAGATATTAGACGAGGATGATGTCATTTTACATGATGATGCCTCTAGATAGGAGTAATATATTTATATATGAGTAAGATCATAGAGTAAGAGATAATTAGTAATGCCTTTAGGATCTTGTGTATTTTGGATATTTTAGACTCTTACATCCCTTGCTCCCTTTTGTTGTATTTTGGGAGTTGATCCTCAATAATATTCATCATCATTATATATATATATATATTGCTCATTATCTCAATTTCATGACTTGTTTGTAAATTGTTTTAGCCTTGCCCCTGGTTTGAGGATGTTACGATGGCCATACGTGTACTAAGACTGATGGTAACACCTATATTTTGGTTTGCTTCAACAAGGCTATTGTTTTAAATGAAATTTTTTGGCTCAAAATTTGGGGGCATTACACTTAGGTTTTTCACTGATTTGATGCTTTTAATCCCCTTTAAAAATCAATTATATAAGTTTTAAAATGATTTTAAACATAAAAAATGCTTCTAAGTATTTTCGCAAAAGTGTGCTTAAAATTGAATTTATTTTAAGCACTTTTGCATATGAATTGACTTCACAAATTCACCACAAATTCTATATTTGTTATTATTGGGTGAATAATGTCTCTCTGGAAATATTAGTATATCTAGTTTACAATCAATAAAAAAATCAAAACCTAATTTTAAGTTCTATAACTTAAGTTATTATCCTTTTTTATCAAGGTATGCATTGCTAAAATCAATCCAACAAGTCAATTGGTTTGTTATCTTTGAATATTCACTAAAAACTCTACATTCATTATTCTTGGATGAATAATATCTCATTGGAAACCCTAATATGCTTATTTTTTTAAAATAAAATAAAAGAAAAACACTTAATTTCAAGCTCTATAGCTTAAGTTATTATCTTTTTTTGTCAAAGTCAGCAGTGCAAAAATTAACTCAACAAGTTGGTTGATTCACCACCTAACTAGTCAACTGGTTATTTTTTTTACCAAACATCACTTTTGTTTCAACCTTGTGTAATGATTGGTTAGTTTCCTTAACAAGTCTTGAGTGTTGCATTCACAACTAATATATTGGTTCCCCTATAACAACTATAATTTGTATAAAGGTGAGAATTTTTGTAGAGGAAATAGGAAATCGGCTAATAGGTTTTTCTAGACCAGCTGTGTGATACCCCAAATCGAACGAAGTGTTATAAGGATTGATATGGCTACTTACATCAAAATGGCATACCATCCTTTTGGTGATTTGGTCTTAAGAACTCCATGGTTAAGGGTGTTGGTTGTGGATTAATATTTAAAATGGATGACCCTCCTAGGAAGTTTTAGGAAATTTCTAAAAATTTCTCAAAAAGTGTATAAGTGAGGATAAAGCACCGTAAAAGGACTCGTGCTAATCTATTGGGTCAGCCAATCAATCCAAAATTACTCCAAGATAACCAATGCATGGTCGCATCGACTTAGGATATTACAAATGGTATCAAAGCAAAACCACGACCATGAGCTGAACTTAGATGAACCAGTCAACCTCCTAGTGGGATAATTATTGGGATAAACTTTTTTGACATATTTAGTGGTTGAGGCTCAAAAAGTATGTTGCGTTATTTGAGTGGAGGTGACTGTAATACCCCAGATTTAACAAAGTATTATAAGAATTGATATGGCTACTTATACCAACATGGTATATCATCCGTTTAGTGATTCCACCTAAAGAGCTCTATTGTTAAGCATGTTGGCCATGGAGCAATAGTTAGGATGTGTGGATCCTCCTGGGAAATTTTATAAATTTTATAAAATTTCTTGAGAATTGTGTGAATGAGGATACAGCACGCTGAAAATACTCATGTTGATCAATGGAGCCAACCGATCAATCCAAAGGTACTCAAGGGTAGTCAATGCATGGTCATATCGATTTGGAGTGTCACAAGTTGTAGTTATAAAATTACTCATGTTGAAATGTTATTTCATACATTAAATACACCAAATGACTAAGAGCCTCTTGGGCACATATAAAAGGGAAATTGAATACAAAAAATTTAAAAATTTTAGAGTTCATTTTTATTACTAAATTATTTTATTCCATCATTCATCAATTTTTTCACGATTAAAGAGTAATTTTACTTTCAAAACAATTATTTAAGAAAACCTAGTGTTCTCATTGAATCATACATATCTAGCTAGAAGTTTATATACTTGTAATATTTTTCTTTTGCTTGATTACTTCTCGTGATTTTTTTTTTTGACTTTTATATATCTTATTTTGAGGAATTGTTGTGATTACACATCATGCACCTCAAAATAAAAATTCAATAGAGTGGGTGTGGCTAGCATTCCTAAGAGAATTCACTAAGATTGTATATCTCATAAAAATATTAAAGAGTGATCGTAATCCACACACACTAATAAAAGGGAGATTCAAAATCCAAAAGGAAGAACATTTTGGTAGTAGAGTAGAGGTGAACTAAGGCATTGAACCACTATTTATCTTGTCTTATATTTATTTTCTTGCATTAATTTTTTAAGTTACCATTGCCTATGAAAAATAATCTATTCACCCCTTTAGAATTTCTATAAGTTATTTAAATTGGTATTAGATTTAGGGTCACCATCAAATTAATCTAAAAATCAAATGCTTAAGATCCTCAATGTATGGATAACTCCATAAGTGAAGACAATAAACCTTCAAAGCCTTTTCCTACATTAGAAAAAATTTTGGGCTTTGAAATACGGAAACTGGAAGCTTCTTTAATATAAAAAAAAATTAAGACATGTGGTTCATCATTCATCATGCTCTAATCAAAATTCAAAAATATTTCATCAATGGATTGCTTTGTAAACTAGTTGAAGAATGCATATAACTTAATAAGCAAAGAGAAACCTTGAATGGCAAAGCTATGTTGATGACCCATTGTAGCCTTGGAGAAGAAGTGTAGATATTGATTCAAGATTGCACCACCGCCAAAGAAATTTTGGAAAAGTTTAATACTACTTATAGCAGTGAAGAGAAAGAAGAAGTTCCACATTCCTACTTCATCACTATAAATGAGAAAATTTCAAGTGCAGGGAATGAGGTGAAAAATTCTCACCTAACTATCAAATTAATTCATTTACTATGGTTTATATTTGTTTAATATATTTTAAGAAAACAGAAAGATAAAAATTCAATTTAATTAAAATATTTTCTTACTTGTCATTGAGACACAAAGATTTGAAGAAAGAAAATGAAGATCTTGCATCTAAGGTTTAAAGTTCAAAAATTGTAGATGCAAAAGTTGAAATGGTTGAAAACCTTTCTCTATAAAAATGTGCTAAAATAATATCTCAAGAAGAAATCAATTTTATTATAAAATCTCTATCTTGTTTAAGAAGAATACTTGCAAGAAGAAAGCTAAGGCTCAAAATTTTGCATGTTTCTCTAATGAAAAGTTTAGAAACAATGTCCATCGGTACAAAATGAGATTTCAATTACCTTCATTAAAAAAATCCAAAGAAGTGTATTTTTACTAATAAAATATTTAGAGCTAATCCTTATAGGCCCAAAAGAATATACAAACCCAAAAATTATATTTGAAATTTCATTACAAGGGAGAAGAAGAGCATATGTTTAAATGAAAATGAAAACATATGTTCTCTTAAGAAAGGAATGTGCACAAAAGTATTATGTATAAAGCTAGTCACTCCTTCCTCTTAATTTATCATTTATCTTTTCTACATAAAAATGTGTGGAATGATTGCAATATTATCATGTCCATTCATCTTTGGTTAAATACATGTTTGAAACATACTCAATTAATGTCATTTATCATAATCAATGATTCACGGATATGTTTAATGTATAAGCCCTTGTTTTAATGCTCATTAATATGTTAAAATCATATTTATATGGCTTGAATACATGTTGTTTTGATTTAAGTGTGGAATTGTGTGTTTGAAATTTAATATGATGAGACTAGAGCAACCAATCGACCGGTTAGTGCCTAAATAAATCATTTGGTTTAATTATGAAGTTTATGTGTGTTTTAATATATCTTACATGAATATTAGCCTCATATTCTCTAAATTTAACATTTATATATGTCCTTTTGTGTTGAATTGAAAATAAAGCATTAATCAAAAATAATATTGCCATATTGTTAATGATCAATTATTTCCATGTTTAAATATTAGGAAAAGTCCTCCCTCATGTTGTTGGCCTATTTCTGAATAATTTAGTTAACTTTGTATAATATTTAATTGACTTGATGGTTATTAATTATATGATATGATCCATCTTTAATGCTCTTACTCATCTGTCACTTTATCATGTATTCTATTGATTTATATGATAGTTCAATATTTTAATTTTATAATGTAACACCCCCATTTTTATTTATGAAAAGTTTCATTTAAAAGTGATATGATGTGGAAGAAAAAAACAAAAATAGAAATTGGGAATGCTACAGTCGCACCTACCATGAGGTAGATGTCCATTATCTATCTCTTGATAGATGCAAGGTTAAATTCTATCAAGCAAATTAAGAAATAGAAATTAAACCAAAAATCCTCGTGCCGATAAAGTCAGTAAAAATCCTATATTCAAAAATCTTAATCAAACAATAAAAGGTATATATAATTGGCCATTTACACCACCAAATTAAAATATAACAACTTAAATTTTTTACATATTTATAAATAATTACAAAATTTCTCAAGGGACAAAACTCTGGTTAGTTCTAACTCTAGAAACTAAAATACAAAGGGAAAGAGAAAGAGATAAGCGAGAAAGACAATAGGGGCCTATCGAACTACAAATAGCTTTTTTTATATTAAAATACCAAAATATCTATAAAATGATAAAGATAATTTTATCTAAAATTTATTTAATATAAACATTTAAACAAAAATCCATAAAAAAAACTTTTAATAAAACTTTAAAAGAATAAAAATAATTTAACACATTTTTTAAATGTCCTCCGTAGGAAAAAATAAAAAAAAAACAAAAGAAAAATAATTTTGAAAATAAAATCATAAATAAATTATGGAAATATTTTTAATTTAATTTTTTTAAGATCTTAAAAAACTCATAAAAATAGATAAATTCAATGAAAAAAATTTTATATGAATAAAAATTATTAAAATAAATTTACAACATTAAAGGGATTTTATAATTTAAAATCATGTATTTTTATTAATGAAATATAATTATAAAATAAACTCGTAATCCCACAACAAGGTTATACTCGAAAACAAATTTAAAATATTAAAAATCAAAACACATGACATAAATAAAAATATATTTAAACAAAATCGAATCACATGAACATAATAAAATTATAATCATGAATGAATTTATCTATAATAGTTTATGATGACGACTATTAAATAAATTTGAACATAAATTTAAAGCCATCAACAAAACCATAAAGCAATCAACACTTGAGAAAATATGACAAGAATCTTGATTAAATTAAATAGACCAATTAAAATTAAATTAAAGTTTTAAACTCATAAATAAATATTAATATTTTATATAAATCGGGTTTTCAAGAGGTAGGGTGTTAGATATAATGTATGATCTAATTTCATAAACAAGATCATCATGATAAGCATATACCTTGGATATAGTGCTAATTTTAAACCTAGGAAAGAGATAGTTTATGCACAACTCTTTACTACAAAGTACAAGTCAAATGGAATACCTAAATGTAATACCCTGTAATACCCTCGTATTTTTAAAATTAATATTTATTAACTTTAATGATTTTATTAGCGTACTTTGATGTAAACAATTAATTATTTTAATTTTGATTCGTTTTATGGATTTATCGATGATTTTGAACTCATAATTGAATGTAATTAATCATTTTCAGGAAGTAATATTTTATCGATGTTTTAATTAATTGAATGTAATATTTTCGGGAAGTTTAAATTAAAAAAAATATTTTTGGAACTTATTTAAGAATTTCTTTTTGAAATTAATTTTCTTCCGTTCTACGCTTTTTAGTTTGCGGAAAACCGATTTCGGAAATTAATAAAATTAGTCTTGATTTATTAGAATTTGACTTAAATATTTTATTATAGGTTTTTAAATATTATTTCAGGGTCTTATAATATATTTCCGTAAATAATATAAGTTTTTACGTTTGTTGGTAAATTCTTCCGAAAATGTTTCCGAAATTCTTTATATAGCTTTTTATTAATTTTAAGCCTTCGGATCCGTTCGAAATAAATTTTATATAAAATCTTCCAATAATATTTTTATTTTTTTATTTTTTTATTTTATGTGTATTTGTTAAAAAAAAAAAAAACCTAACCCCCGACCGGTGCCCCCCCTCTTCTTTTTCTTTCTCTCTTCTCTTTCCCTGTTCATGTTCTGCACTCCCGTAACCCTGCGCAGCCTCCCTCACCACCTCTTCTCCCCAGCTCCTCCCTGCTCCAGCCAACCTCGCCAGCACCCATCAACCACCACCGCAGCAACCACAGCAGCAGCAGCCGCAGCGGCCAGCTCAACAGCAGCCACCGCGCAGCAGCGGGCGACGACAGCAGCAGCAGTAGGCCACGCTGGTTGCGCCACTGCCCGGTCACCGGTGAGCCACCCCCGACCCCCGACGAAGCTTCCCCAGCCTTCCTTTGCCTCGATTTGTCGGTTTTTAATTGGTATAAATTTCTGAAAACCATAACACCGATTTGATTTAATTGAGTATGATTTAGCCTGTGATAAGCTAAATTAATTGTTTGATATTGTATATATGTGCTGTGAGATTGTTTTAGATAAGTTAATTATATGGTTTAGGTTGGATTTCTGGAAAATTGGATTTTTGGCAGGGTTATGCCCAAATTTTTCGAATTCGTCCGATTTGGCGATTTTGGACAAATTGATTATACAATATATTTTAAAATGTATCCAATTTCATTTTGGAACCGTCAATTTGAGAAATTTATGCAAGTTTTATCGGAATTTGATTCCTAGGTCAAATTTTGGGTGTAATGAAATTGGGTCCTATAATTGAGCCGTACCGCTCAATTGATTTTATAATATCGTTTAAAATGTATTTAATTTTATATTGGAAGTGTTGATTTGGGAAAATTGTGCGTGATTGATCGGAATTGGATTTTTAGGTCAAAACTCCCGCGGGTTTAAATTGGTTTGGGTAATCGGATTATTTTATTTAATTGACTATATAAATTACATTATAATATGTTTAATTACATTTTCGAACCGTCAATTGATATGTTTTGGCAAGAATTGATCGGATTTGCGTTCCGGGCCCAAAAACCCTAATTGTGCTAAATTAGGTATTTCTTTTATTGGTTTTGATCAATTGATTATTTGATATGTTATAAAATGTGTTTAATTGCATTTATAAACATTCAATTTGATTAAATTTATAGAATTTTACCAAATTGCATCTTCGGGCCTAAAACCCTAGATTTTAAGTGAGATTAAGAGATGGGTTATTTGTATAGTTGTTTTGCTAAAATTAAATTTATAAAAGTAGTTGAAATGATCTTAATTGTATTCCGATACCTTTAATTAGAATTAATTGATTTGAATTACCTGAGTTTATGTCGTGGGCTTTAAAACCCTAATTTTGAAAATTGATCATCTGGAATTGATTAATCGGAAGATTGTTTTGTTGAAATTGATTGTCTAGACTTATCTAAAATTGATTGAATTGTGTCTTAAAATTATCAATTTGAGGTAATCAAAGTGATTTGGCTGATTTGTGGTTTAGGTATTAAAAACCCTAGTCTTCGGGGGTGATTTTATAAATTGATTTTTGCTATGTGTATTTTATCTAACCGATTTCTATCTTTGGGTTTTAAATCATTTAAATTATGTTTGAACCTAATCGGTTCGGATTCGGTTCTATGTAAATGGTTGGGTTGCCTATTTAGTTGTAAAACATAATAAATAAGTTATTTTCTATAAATTAACTTATGATCGATTATTCTTTCTCGGTCTTTCCAAATTAAGTTGAAATGTCCCAAGTGATAATTGTATTAATCCGTTTTGATTTAATTTTAACCTTAAATCTTAATAGAGTTATGCTTTTAAGTTCTAAGTTTTGGACACGTTTTCTAAGAGAGATCCTTTGTGTCATTTGTGTGTATTTAATTAGAGTATGTGAATTATTGATTGATAGGATAGTTTCTAATTTAGTTTTTCGATTTCTATCGGATCTAGGAAAGCTTTCTCATGGATCCACGAGCTAGGAATTTCTCTCCCTCTTATCTCGCTTAGCCAGCTTCGGATCCAGGTAAGTCTTGACTTACCTCTACTTATGGGTATTCGGCAAGGATGTGGCTAAGGTCCCTACGTGTTATGTGACTTGTATGTCTTGGATGCCTCGTATGATTATATGTCGTGTTTTACATGTTGTTACCTTACCTGTTTTATATGTAGCACAGTTTAGATTCAACGTATGCCTTTGTGATCGCTCTTGTTACGTGTTAATGTGGATGTGCTACAAGTTGTGACATGATATGACCCTCTAAGACATGCATGCTAGGGGTTTTGGTAGCATGAAATGATAATAAAAGAACACGGGAAAGTGGACGTTTGGGAAGTTTGTATTGGGGGGGGGGAACTAGATCTTGCATGAGCATGATCCTTATGTGGGAAAAGTTGATTTGGGTTGTAAGTAAGAGTTTTGGAGAGTCTTCAAGTGATTGGAGACTTGGTATGAAAATAGTATGTGAGTTGGTGCATAAGAGACCTGATTAGGGTTTTGCGAGTAAGTGTGTGTTGGGGAGTCTGCATGGAGTATTTAAATTCTGCATGGGGATGAATCTTACGTGAGGAAAGTTGATTTAGGAAGTAAATAAGATAATGTCAAAGTTATGGGTTCATTGGAGACTTGGGTGCAAAATTCTACGTGAGTCGATGTAAGGGTGTCTAAGGGACCCAATTAGGGTTTTGAGAGAAAATGAGGAATTTGAAGGATACGAGGGTAAAAATGATCAAGGAAGGATGGAGTATGGGGTTGAGAGTGAGGACTCACTTATATAAAGGATGAGTATGGGGTTCTAAATGATAGAAGAGATTTTGGGGTGAAAGAGGAAGGTTACTTGTTGAGGATGTAAAGCGCTAGGGTTTGGCCCTGCCAACTAGGGTCTTGTCGGTCACACGCGGACTTGGGAGATAAAGTAATACATTTGGGGAATTTCCTAATAAAAATGAGGTGCGAGATAGAGAACAAAGTAACATTTGGGTAAGTAAGAAAGAGTTGGGCCACATAGGCCTGATTAGGGTCTCCGAGGAGGAACCCTAGAGGGATGAGGACATGCGGAGTCAATATCATATGTGTTGGGATGGCCTATATCCTTGGAGATTGTGTCTTACTATATGCCACTTTACCTAAGTCTACGAGGGATGGATGTCGGGTGTGAGAAGAGGTATGAGTCTCAAAATATGGGATGGTCCCTCTGGAGGGGAAGAAGTAGAGTATCAACCGCATGCATGTCAAGGGTGTGATGTGATTCAATAAGACACGGATAAGACATTAATTACGTAAAGTGAAAGACTGATGAGCCCGACCCAGTCTGGTCCACCGGTTAGAATAGTGGCCAGAGGCATTCTGCCCTGGGTGTTTATTTCCGGTCCATCGGCTATAATAGTGGTCAGAGGCGTTCTGCCCTCAATGTTTATTTCGTTCCACCGGCTATAATAGTAGGGGATTCGGGCTCGACAGACCCAAACGAATAAGTTAATCCACAGGAAAGATACTAAGTACTTACAGTGAAACACCATGTGAGTCGGGGTCAGTCCGGTCCACCGGTTAGAATAGTGGCCAGAGGCGTTCTACCCTGGGTGTTTATTTCCGGTCCACCAGCTATAATAGTGGGGAGCAGACCTCCTATGCAGGTTTGATCGGTTACTAGTTGGGGTGGAAGGCTTGACTTGAGTGAGTAGGCGATCCGGATATTTATTCTTCGAGATTTGTTTTGTTTAATTGTATTCATCTTTCGAAATTACAAGTGTTGTATTTAAATTTCTAAGGATTTTGTAATTGACTTTTAATTTCTCGTAACGCTATTGTGCTTTTAAAATTCGGATTTAATTGTTGACAGGTTTTAGCCTTGCATCTAATATGAGATAGATGGTTGACATTTATCTTGTGTTAGATGTGGCGGTAACATTTCCCAAAATTCGCTCCTAGCTTCTGCTTTAATCTTTCAAAAAAAAATTTCAAGAGTGAAATTTGGGGGTGTTACATACCCCGTATTTTTAAATTCAATTTTATTATGCTTAATTATTTTATTAGCGTAAGTAGATATAAACATTTAATTATTTTAATTTCGATTTGTTTTATGGATTTATCGACGATTTCGACTTCATATTTGAATTTAATTAATTAATGTCGTTGCGAATCATTCTAGATAAATCCGTTCATGATTATGATTTTATTATATTCATATGATTTAGATTTCCAGTTAAAAATATATATTTCCATTCGTGTAAAGTTTTAGACATTTCGTCAAGTATTTCTCTTGTGTGCGTAAAACACATTTATTGCAATTCTTTCGATTCCTGTGTTTTCACTCTTTTTGAACCTTTCAAAATTTGTAGAGCAATCTAAAAATATTTTTGAATTCATCCATCCATTCTCTTCATTAATGTTTCTCCCTTCCCTTTCGAATCGCCAAATTGTAGAAAAATTCATTTACGCGATTAAACGATTTTAGCCGTTTTTTCTATTTTTAATCCATTGGTCATCAAATAAGTTATGAGACCAAATATTTTTATATATTTGATTTTATAAAAATATTCTACATCAATACGTGATAATTTGAACCCGTATTATTCGTTTTGTGAATTTGCGGAAAAACGTATTTCCGCAACTTACCCGTTTTTGGCGTTTTTGATCGTTTTCCATCCGTCAAGGATCAAACCTACTCCGATACTTAATAATTTTATATATTTGAGTTTCTAAGATTATTATTTTCATAAATTTTTAAAATTTTTAGAATTCAAGTGATATTTTTCCCAATGAGTGCCCATTATTAGACTTTTTTGCAATTTAATTAATCAAAATAAATTGTAACCAATCCTCTAACTAATATTTCAATCCTAACTAGTCTCCTAAGCAAACCAAATAAGATTTGTAACTTAGTTACATTTCTCCCAACCAAAAAGTGCAACTAGTACCATAATCATGATTTTATAACATTTCTCTTACACACTCAACCATAGCCTATCATCTCTCCTACACCCCTAATCCTAGCACTCAAGTGAGGCCAAAGTCAAACCAAAAACTCAATCTACACTCCACCATATCAGATCCCACTCTATCTTTGTCAAATAGTGTGTTCCTATCTCAAAACACACAAAAAATCATGAATTGCATCAGAGTTAAAAGTTGATTATTTTCTAACTTGCAGCAACTCGTTCTCTCTCTAGTTATCCATTTCCTTTGTTTTTTTTTTCTATGAAAATATTGCATTGAATAATGTGAATCCATATAATTTAAATTCCTAAAGTCGAACTCCTTCATGCTTATTCAAAACCAAAATTTTGCTTCCCGATCAGCTTCACAAAATCAGCAAAGCTGAATTTTTTTTTTTGACTTCCAGCATCTTTTATGCATCGACCTTGCTTCCTCTACCCTATATTCTTGTTTTTTATATTTTCTTGCATGTTATAAATCATATAGAGACCCTTCTTACCATGGAAACCGTTCCCCTACCCTCTCTTTTTTCCTCTCCTATCTGCCTTGCCGAGCAACCTTGGAGTTTTTACTACAGTGGTTAAGTGGGTTGCAGTAGAGATTTCGTGTCTTTCATCCCTTCTTTTCTCCTTGTTTTCCTCCCCTTTAACCCTCCAAAACCTTAATCCATCATTCCTTTGTGGTTATTGGTTGTTTTGTGGTGGTTTTCAAGCCTCCCTATTCAAGAGTAATATTTTATACTTCACTTCTTCCATTCCAATTCCTTTCTTTCCCATTTTTCTTATTTATTAAAATTGGTTTATCTAACTCTTTTATCTTATATTCTTGAAGGTGACCAAGTGGGTTTAGAGAAGGAATAGCTAGATTCCTTGTTTTAGCTTTGCTAAGGAGCTACTCAGTACCCTACCGACAAGGACACATAATCCATAAGTATGCATACTCCCTAACTAGGTCCGTAGAGCTAGATAGAGTAAGATATAGAGCCTGGTTGGGGCATAAAGGCACACCAGCAAATACCAGAATAATCGTGGGCTAAACCACGTCTTTAGGGTAGTGACCCCTAAAAAGCCACCATTCCCGATCTCGAGGTCTTTTACTTTAAGTATTAGTGTCTTAATTAAGGTGATCACCAAAAAGCACAATAATCAAATACTTATTCATTTTCAATAATTTTGATATCATTAGTCATTTCTTATTCAGACGGTTATCCAAGATATTATAGAGAAACCATTAAGGCCATCATAATCTCATCTAATTCTGAATTAGGATTTGTTCTCGTGATACATACTTATTATCAAATACTCTCACCTTGCTAATCAGCGTTATTTGAATCATATTATGAAATTCCACAATCACAACGACATATTAAGTACAAATTACTTATTTACCCCTTACTTATATAATTGCTAAGTCATCCCTTCCTTACTTGACAAATTACCCTATTACCCTTCAAGTTGCATAATTATCAAATTACCCCTTACCCGGTTTAGGTTACCAAGTTATCTCCTACGCTTTTTAGATCACCATTCACGCCTCATAATTGCTACACTTATCATATTTCCCATTTAGTTGGTTAGATTACCGAATTGCCCTTCTCCTTTGTTATATTTACTAAATCGCCCTTAAGTTGGATAAATTATCAAATTACCTTTCTTCATTATCATGATTACCAATTTTCCCCTTTAGTTGGTTAAATAATTACCAATTTACCCTTTAGTCGGTTAAATTACCAAATTGAACTTCTCTATTATCATAATTACCGAATTACCCCTTTAGTTGGATAAATTACCAAATTACCCTTATCCATTATCAAAATTACCAAATTGCCCTTCACCATTATCATAATTACCGAATTGCCCCTTTAGTTGGATAAATTACCAAATTGCCCTTATCCATTATCAAAATTATCAAATTACCCTTCTCAATTATTATCATTACCATTTTACCCTTCTTAATTAGTATAATTACCATTTTACCCTTCTCCGTTATTATAATTATTAATTTACCCTTTACCATAATTATAATTACCAATTTACCCTTCTCCATAATTATAATTATTAATTTAACCTTCTCCATTATTAATATTACACTTCTCCATAATTATAATTACCAATTTACCCTTCTCCGTAATTATAATTATTAATTTACCCTCCTCCATAATTATAATTACCAAGTTACACTTCTCTATAATTATAATTACCAATTTACCCCTCCCCATATTTATAATTATTAATTTACCCTTCTCCATTATTATAATTACCAATTTATACTTCTCCATAATTATAATTACCAATTTATACCTCTCCATAATTATAAGTACCAATTTACCCCTCTCCATATTTACAATTATTAATTTACCCTTATCCTTAATTATAATTACCAATTTATACTTCTTCATAATTATAATTACCAATTTACACTTCTCCATAATTATAATTACCAATTTATCCCTTTTACTTATGAATTACCATTTTACCCCTTTACTACCAAAATTACCATAATATCCTCTTATTTATAAAACTACCACTTTACCCCCTTACATCCAATCTTACCATATTACCCTTTTGCTTGCAAATTACCATAATACCCTTTTACATCCAAAATTACTATTTTAACCCTTACGGCTAAAATTACCATTCTTACCATTCTCTTCCAAAATTACCATTTTACCCCTTACTTCCAAAATTACCATAATACCCCTTTACTTATAAAATCACCATTTTACCATTTAATCATAAATTTACTATATTACCCTTTTGCTTACAAAATTACTATTTGCCTTTTTCTTTTGAAATTACCATGATACTCTTTTACTTACAAATTACCATTTTACCCTTTAACTCCAAAATTTCCAAAATATCCTTTCACTTATAAAATTATCACTTTACCCCTTTATTACACCACTTTTATGAATTTACCACCACTACATAAAATACTAATATTAGTACTTCATTATTATCATCTAACTCCACCAACTTGTCATTATTCCACATAATACTCATTAGCAAATACATATATTAGATTACATACTTGCATAGGCATATTACTAAAATACCCTTAGACTTACAATAATATTATTCATGCATTAATGACATAATACATCATAGACAAGCATTTAACATTTCTATCAATAATCAAACTCCTTCCTTAAGTATCATCTCTAAACATGGCACAAAATCTAGCCTGCTTTTCTTTTTATCAATCAATATAAAAAAAAAAAAACATATATATCATACTAGGCAACACATAACATGCATAAAATCATACTAAAATCCCTAGTGCGCTAGCATACGTTTTTCTATGCATTTAAGTAGAGTTTAACGATTACCTTAATCCCGTAAAAATCGAACCTTACCGGTATTCCGGTTAAAGATTCAAGCTTTAATAGAAAAATCAACACCTAAAAATAAAGTCAATAATTATTGTATTAGAAGTAGGAAATTAAAAGGATAAATTTTTTATGAACACTTAATTAATAATACACTTTACTTAACTATTAATATACCTCAAAAATTTAAACAAATTAATTCCCAAATCAATGTGGAGCTCACGCTGCATGAACAACTTGAGCCACATGCAGGCTACAGGGGGAAAAAGGGTCGAAGGTGGTGAGGTAGAAGGGAGGGGGGAGATGGTTCGGGTTGGGGTCTTTAGGCTAGGAAAGAAGGTAGATGGGGGAGGATTGGAGGCAAGGAAGGGTATAGGAGTGAAGAGGGTGTGTAGGTGGAGGCCAGGGATGGGTTGTTGGCGGCGGCGGCGAGGCGGCGAAGGGTGGCTGCAGAGGAGGGAGGGAAAAGAAGGGAAAAGAGGAGGGGAGGAAGAAGGGGACTGCAGGGTGGCTCGAGGGGGTGGTGTGATGGTGCAGGGCAGTAGCAAGTGGTAGGAGAAGGCGGCGTAGGGGGTCAGTGCGGCGGTGTAAGCGGTGGAGGGTAGCGGTGGTGCAAAAATCGGGGAAAAATGGGAACGGGAGAAAATGAGAGAAAGGAATCGGGGAAGGGAAAGTAAGGCTCAAAAAATGGGGTAAGAATTGCTGGTGAGGAGAAGAAAAAGGAAAGGGAAAGACAGAGGGAGTAGGTGGCCGGTCAGGGCTGCAGTAGGGTGGCAGGGGTGGTCAATTGGTAGGGAGAGGGGAGGAGAGAAGAGGGAAAGGAAAAGGCATGCGGGCTAGGAATACATGGGTTAGTTTGGTTCGAAATAGGAAATAAAATGATGAGGGAGAGAGAGGGAGTAGCAGGGAGGCAGGTGGTGTTCGGACATGGCAGTTGCAGGTGTAGTCGGCGTGCTCGAGCATGGCAGGGGATGGTGGTCGGGCGTGGAAGAAGAAAGAAGAAAGGGGAGGGGAGGGCGAGCGGACCGGCGCAAGAAAAGAAAAGAGTTTAGGCCGGCGGGTCCAGGGGGAAACGGAAGAAAGAAAGAAAATGTTAGGATGGGCTATGACACGCGGGCGAGGAGACGAAGGGAGGAGTGGTCCACGCGGGAGAGGAAGGAAGGAAGAGAGGAGGGATGGGCCAGTGGCCCAGTCGCGCGCCAGGGGAGGCAGGAAACAGGCCAGGTGCGGGCAATCCAAAGGAGGAGGAAAAGGAAAAAGGAAAGAAAGAAGGAAAAAGGAGAAAAAGGAGAAGGAAAAAAAGGAAAATGGAAAAATGGGAGAACTTAACATAATTTAATTTATAAAATAATAGGATTTAATATTTTTAATAATAAATTTATTTAATAATTTAATTTAATATAATTAAATATATGGGCTTAAAAAGGATAATTTTAGTAAAATATTGGTTTAGTAAAAATTATTTAAATAAAAAGAGTATGATAAAATAAGAAAATATTTGTTTTATGTTATCAAATATTCCTATCCAAATTTATATACTCAAAAATCCATAAAATAATTAAACTAAATAATTTTAAAAGCTAATTTATTTTAAATAAAAGCTATTTATTAAATTATAGGTTTTCTAAATTTTTGGGGGATTATATGTAATATCTTTTAGTATGAAATACATCTCTCTTGACCTTAAGTTAAATTAGTTGACCTTATTGACATTTTCATCATTTATTATTTCTTTAAACTAGTTATTTAATTTAGCATTATAAGTGAACCCTTAGTTGATTTAAATATTGGCTATTGATCTTTGTCTTGAATAATTGGATTTAATGTACATTGAGAACTAATTATATTGGGCCTTCATGGCATGAAACTTAGGCTTTAATGCCTTAACAATCTTCCTTAGGCTTTCATGCCTTAATGATATCCCTTGGGCTTTAATGCCTCATATATTCAATTGGACTTTAATGGCATGATTATGGGCCTTTGTGATCTAAATGGATCGAACCTTGATTCATCTATGGATGAAGTGCGTAGATAATGTTGGAATTTGATAAATAATTGGTTTATGTTTAAAGAAGTGACTAAGTGATGTTTTGTGGCCTTATTCTTGTTCAACCCAAATCTTTGATAAGACATTAATCACTTAAAGTGAAAGATCTTGATTCGGGACTTGTATCACTCGGGGTAACTATCCGAGTTAGGTTTGATATTCACTTGGTACCATTCCGGTATTTTTATTCTGTGATCTCGGGTACCTTACGAGGTCCGGAGATGCCCTTTTCTACTCTATAGGTGTCTCAATATATTTCGGCTCTATAGGAGGTATGCATACTTAAATGACTATGTGTCCTATTATTTGGTGGTCTGGTTACGTTTTTGGGCGGGCTAGCTAGGGCTAGTACCGTTCGAGTACTAGATTATTTGTTATGGTTTCTTTGAGTCTCCGTCTTCAAGTTAATATAATAAATTGGTTGTGATCAAGATGATAAAATATAATAACCAATGGATCTCATCTACCCATACATTCATATTACTTTATTTTATGCTTGAAAGTTGAGTTTCGTGTTCTCAATTAACATATATATACGTAAGCATGATCTTATCTTGTTATTATATGTTCTATTGCTTTCTTCGCATGTACCTTACACTTAATACTATCTCTTTAGGATAGTTGTGTTGCTCAGTACAAGATGTGTACTGATATTATACATTTATAGACGTTATGTCACAGGTATATGATGATGATCTTGCTGACTTTAAGGAGGTTCCTCAGGCAGAGTGATGCGGGTTTATACCCCCGGGGTTAGGGCGTAGAGTTATTTCTATCCGAGGTCACACATGTTATGTGCCCTAAATTTTGGATATCACTTTTGGACTCTTCATTTCTTTTAACCTCCTTATCGCTTTTTATATATTGTATTATCTGGAGCATATACTCCATACTTTGTTATTATGTCTAAATTATTCAAGTCTTCTGCTATTTATATCTATTTCCGTAAGTTTTGACTAACTTTATGTAAATTTTTAGCCTTGTACGTAGTATGAGAAAGGTATGGACTAGACTTGTGATATGTGTGGCAAGAACACCTGCTATATTATGTTAATGCTTCCGCTTAAAAACGAAAATTTTTAGTAGTAAAATTCGGGGTGTTACACTAAATCTCAATGATGAAATACTCATCGGATTTTGACAAACTTATTGAGCATGAGACTACAGAAATTCTAAGAAAAGAGTTTTATCATGCTTTCACTTGGCACTTTCTTTCTAGTAAAGTTTGAACCAAATAACTTGGTAAGCTTTAAACTAAAATATCTTATTCAAGTTATTCCCATGATTCCTAAGCCAGCATATCTTATAAAAGGAGACATTTAGTATCTCTCTTTTGAATCTATTTATCCTTCTATTTTTTTTTCATTGGGCATACCTACCTGTGAGCATA
This sequence comes from Tamarix austromongolica, assembly GCA_039764185.1. Lineage (NCBI taxonomy): Eukaryota > Viridiplantae > Streptophyta > Magnoliopsida > Caryophyllales > Tamaricaceae > Tamarix > Tamarix austromongolica. The sequence goes on from CM077809.1 coordinate 150,318,914, forward strand.
GTATAATTATTAAATGTATTAATTCACATACAATCTTCCTCTCTTGATCATTGATAGAAATTATACTAAATTGATAAAAATGAGATCCCGTTGTTTCTAATAATGTCACAAAAATGTTATACAACTCCCTCACACTATAAGTGATATGTCTTAAATTGCCATATTTTCTCCATTCATTCTCTTTTGTACTTATAAAAGGGTTTTTCGGTGTTTTGTCCCATTTTGGGAGTTTTTAGTTTTGGTTCTAATTGGTTTGATTCAAGTTTGTAACTTGGTATTGAGATTTTATATTTTGTAAAGGGTTTTACCTTACACCCTTGTTCTTGTTATTTAATTCCTTTCATACTAAGCCTTACATGTACACTGGGTTAGGTAAACAAGGACACATTTTCTCATGATAGATGTAATAGTAATATTACTTGTTCTTAATTTTCACTTCAGTGTTATACTTTTATAATGAAAATTTAAAGTTGAAAAAAAATGGGGGGTGTTACACTATTTTTCTCTATTATTGATAGGTATGCCTTTGAATTGACTATAACCACTTGTTTTTTGTTTAATTTGGGTGGTTGTGCAAAGTAGTAGTGCATAAAATGAAAAAATGTCTATATGCATTGAAATGCGTAGGCAGCTTGTAATTATTGGAAGCCACACTTATATCATGGATGGATGAAAGACGCCAACGCTAATATATATAGTAACTAAGTTGATTATTACACAAATAAAAATAAAATGCTTGGTATAGTTTTCTTCAAATAACTATCGGGGGTTCAAATCCTTTCATCTTCTTCAATTTTATTTAAAAAATAAAATAATAATAATAACAACAACAACAATAACATTAGGAGAGTATTTGATATTTTTTCTATTATAATAAATATATATTACATCAAATCTTTTTTATAATTTGTTTTCTCGGTAACTATTTTTGTCGGCGCTGCAATCTGGGACAGTAGCTACTAGACCAACGGGCCTATATCAACGAAGTCAAGCATGCCAGGAGTTGCGACATATGTCATAGAAAGAAAGAAAAAGAAAAAGAGAGTGAGGTGGGGGGGGGGGGATTGGGATATGTACGCATCATGGAATAACAGTAATCAGCAAAGAAATGGGCGTCCACCAAATATAATCATGCACGTATGTAGAAACCTGGAGCATCCTAAATGGCTATGGCTGTGATTACGACGCTTGCTTATTCATGTACGACGAGGCTTGCTTTGGCTTCTTCCTGCACAATAAGCAAAAATATTATCCATCTAAATTCTAAATCCAAACTAAAATTTAAATATTTTAAAATATATATATATATATATCTATATTAATGTAATAATTTTATTTTTTTAATTAATAAGTAAATAATATAAACTAATAATAATAATAATAATAATAATAAATTATGACATAAAAAAGTGTAAATCTTTATTCATTATTATAATAACAATAATAATAATGAATATAATAGAAATAATACTAATAATAAATTTATTATATTTTATGCTATAATTTTCTTTTTTAATATATTACTATGAATTTAATTTACTTAATTATTAATAAAAAAATAAAATTATTTCCTAATATGTATCTTTTTTAGATATTTTAGATTTTAATTTTAATTTAAAATTTAGATAGATAGCATCAATCAAAACTCCCTCCCATTTCAAGGCCTTCCCTCTCGTTGGGTGTAGAGCATCGATGTAGCACCCCGAGTATTAGATAGCTTTTTCCATCTTCACCTAATTAAATTTTGGAAGCTTTAACGGAAAATACTGCTTTAGTGAATACAAGAGGATAAAATAAGATACATAATGGAAGAGTAAAAAAAAAAAACTTATTTCTCAATATGTGTATATATTATTCCAATAAATTAATTCATTCGTTCATCTATATAAAATACTCCCTCCGTATCAAAAATAAAATCATTCTATCATCAAATTTTTATATACAAAAATTTTATTTTTTAAAAAGTGAAATTCTGGTTTTTTATTTTTACCCATACTTTTTTTAATAATTATATATGCATTAAATATTTTATTATTTTTAATAAAGGATATTAGTATAATTTTAAGACTACTTATATTATTTTTTAAAAAAGTTTACAAAATAACATCATAATATTTTTTTTATACGAAGGGAGGGAGTAGGGATGGCAATGGATCAGATTTAGATCCGGTTCGGCCAGACCCGAACCCATTTATATTACCTAGACCTAAACCCGACCCAAACCCGCTGGATCTTAAAAGTTTAAACCCAGACCCAGATCTACCTAGTCTAGCAAGTAAACAGGTTCTAAATAGGTTCGGCTATTTTTAAAATATATATATATTAATAATCTATGTAAATATAAATATATTTATGTTTTTTATAGCTTAATATGTATTTTTTGTTAAAAAAAATCCTATGAGTGAATAAATAAATATTTTTAAATAGTTATGTTAATTTTTTTAAATGGTGTTTTAATACTTTTGGAATACAATATTATACATATTATTTATAAAGAAAATAAACAGAAATAAAATTAAAAAATAAATAAGTTCAAATATGATTACGACAATGATAGCAAAATAATATTATTATGTATTTATGTAAGTATACACACACACATATAAATATATATACTAAATGGGTTTGGGTCAGGTCTACGGCTGAAACTATTAGACCCAGACCCAGACTTATTTAAATATATATAGACCCAAATTAGATCTGACTTAGACCTATTGGATCTAAACATTATGAACCCATACCAACTAAAAATAATATAAGTTTAGCAGTTTTAGATCGGGTCTAAAAAGTGAAGTGGTGGAGTTATGGATCGGAGGAATAGTTACGGGACATTAATTAAGAAACACAAGTGAAAGATTTTGGAAAGGTATACGGTCGATCTTATTTGAATAAGGGATGTCACTATTTTTTAACCACGCCTCCAAAAGCAAGATCAACCCTGACCAAAGGATCTTGAGTGATTTAAAGCCTTCTCCACGGAAATCAGAGGTTAGTCGGAGGTCTTAAACTTTTTAAGTCCTTGAAAATGAAGGTGGGTTATGGTATATATGTATCGAGGTAGAGCTCACTCTCTTTTGATCTTATGCAACTCGAATCCATAAGAATCGAAACTTTAGGACATGTGATATACACGTACCAGGGTGATTAAAAAAAAAAAAAAAAAAAAGGGGTAATACGGATCTAACTAAAGGGCCATGCATCTGGACTGACCGATTCAAAGTCGTCTAAAGTCTTTGTATTGCACAAAAGTCATGCCCTTCCATCCTATACGTCCTACCATTTTTTGCCGCACAGCTAGCTAGCCATGGAAAATCGTATGCTTGTTTCGCTCTCCTTGCCGTTCTTCACTGATCTGCTTCCTATAAATACTACATCCTGCATGCCCCCTAAACTTCATACTCAAAACCCATCTTATTCTAAATATATAATTGAGCGCCCGCCATGTCGTTTCATACTGTGAAAACCTCGCTACTCTTAGCTGGAATACTCGTGCTGACATCCATGCCCTATGTTGTCTTTGGTCAGTCAGTTTCCCAAACTGTGACCCCGAGCTTCTTTAATGCGATCACTTCTAAGCGGCCGGCTGGTTGCGCTGGGAAGAACTTCTATACCCGAGATGCATTTCTTAAAGCTGTTGGTCTCTTCCCAAAATTTGGTACTCAAGGAAGCCCTGCTGATAAGAAGAGGGAAATTGCCGCCATCTTTGCTCATTTCTCACATGAGACCGGAGGTAACTAACTAGCTACTATTCAGACTAATTAATTCACTGGACGCTCAATTTATCTATACGGCAGAAATAATATATATATATATATATAGATAGATAGATATGTTGATCTCTGAAATTTTTGAATATAATCAAGCCCAGGCACCTTTATGGATAAAACCCTCTCTTTCTTTTGGGGAGCCGCGGGGGGGGGGGGATAGTTTAATTTTTCAGTCGGTAAAATCATTTACTGATTATTTTCTGTCTAAATTAACTATGGAATATGTATCTATCCATGCATGCAGATCTCTGCAAAATCGAAGAGGAACTTGATCCCAAAAACAAGTACTGTGACGTGTCCACTCCCGCAAGAAAGCAATGGCCGTGTAACCCGAGCAAGAGTTACCATGGCAGAGGACCGCTTCAACTTTCGTATAATTACAACTACGGCCCTGCTGGAAAAAGCTGTAATTTTGATGGGTTGGGTTCTCCTGAAACAGTGGCCAAGGACAACGTCATATCATTCAAAGTTGGTTTATGGTTCTGGATGATTAATTCAAACGCCCACTCTGCTATCACATCCGGTCAGGGATTTGGTGCCACAATCAAGGCCGTTAACTCAATTGAATGTGGGGGTGGGCACCCGAATGAGGTTGAATCGAGAGTTCAGAATTACTTGAATTATTGTAAACAGCTTAACGTTAGTCCCGGTCCTAATCTTAGATGCTAGAGCATCAATATAAGATTAGGGTACGTGCTGTAGTACTACTACTATGTAATGAGAGGAAATAAAGGGAAACTTTGACACAATCCCGGTGAGGGAGCAGTGTGAATAAATAAAATTCGCTGAAATTCAACTTGGAATCACACTAATCCGAAGCGCAAATCGAAGAATCAATGGAATACGAGAGGGAAAATCCTTCACCCGAACCAATCAAGACCGGAAGGATATAATGGTGGAGGGAAACTCACAAGGAAAATTAGGAGAGAAGGCGGCGAAACGGCCTCCGGCTAATTTTATTCACTCAGAATTTCCATTACAACAGACTAAATTTTACGATAGAGGATGAGGGATTTATACCTAAGGATGAAGAGCTCAATCGATAGTTAGCCAAGAAAGCAGACCAAGAATGTCTCAAGGTGAAAGACTCTACGACATCAAGATCTGCCCATAAAGAACACCCTAGCTGCTACTCAATTAAATGTGCAGCAACTACATAACATGTTGGATGTGGGCAAGCTAAAATAATGCAAATTGGGCCTGGACAAATACAACCCATTAAAAGAAAATTACAAACATATCTAAGCCTAATTATATGCTCCTTAGGTACTTAGACTAAAATTACTATAAGGCCGGTTACTACAATATTGGCCTACTAGGTGATCTAGAAAAAGTCTTAATTGATCCTAGGCAACAAGCTAAACTCAATCTAGCTATAATTCCGGTCTAAGTCCACACTAATATCCTAGTCAATTTTGATCCTCTAAACTCATAATAATAAATTAAATTAGTAGCAATAATTTTCCTAATGCTTCAAGAAATTTTAAGGCTAAAATTTAAATTATAAAGTAAATAAGTTAGCCTATTGGGGCTCGCACCATCTCTCCTCTCTCTTCAAAATGTTTCATTCGAGAACCTACAAGAGGTTGAAGGGGAATATGAGATATCATATTACCACAAATAATACAAGTGAATCTTAAATTTAAAATCCATAAACAATAAAGTATAATGTAAAAGTGAAACTACACTAACTTTTGAACCATAAGTAAATCCAAATATCTGACCTCACTAACCACATTCAAGAGCATTATCCCCTAGAATTCTTACTTACAAAGATAATGAATAAATCAAATCAAGACTCACCAAAATTAATAATGTAAATCAGCACATGAGGCAAAACACAGTGCCCCATTATCAAGAGAATAAAAGAAAGACATAGATACTTATATTTTGGCCACCATGAGGATTAGCTGTAGAATACTAAAGGTTGCTTTAATTCTCAAAGTGCAACACTTCAATCCAAAAGAAGTACACAACACTTATTTCTTGGCATCCTTGGCATCACAAACTCACACGAACACATAAGAAAGCACACAGATATGCTAACAAACAAATGTACACACAAAAGAAAAACACCATAACACACTCCATATGGAACAATCAAACCAGCAGTAACATTCATAGTTGTTAAATTCTCGATCAAATCTTATAATTCTATGATTCAAAAGTCACTAAATAATCCATGATTCTAAATAGAATCTTAAAGTAGTAGAATCATGGAATAATCTTATGATCCTATGTAGAATTAAGAAAATCTTATGCTCCTATATATTAACTATAGTTTTTTTTTACCTATTTACCTTAAAAAAAATTCCTTCTTATTCCCACTATATTTTTTTACTAACTCTAAATTAAATTTTTTTATTGGTGGTTTATCAACCGAGGGTTCTAAAGAAAGTAAGAAGGATGTCAAGTAACTAAAGAGTGCTAAGGAAAAAATTCAGAGGAGAGAAGATATAATAGAAGTGAAAAGGTTGTGTTATGAATTTTAGATCCCTTAAAATGGGTACAAGACTCTATATATACATATATAGGGTTAGAAAGAGGGGAGGTAAAAATATTATACACTCAAGGATATAGAATTACCTTTTTTCCTACGTAGTGGACCGGCTCAATAAGGAACTAGTAATGGATTACCAATCTGAGCTCGAAGTAAGTGTTCCTATAAGATTTTGGGTCATCTCTTATCCTTTGGGTTGGTAGCTCAACATCCAATAACACTAGTTTAGGAAAGACCTATATCATCACTTCCTTCAAACTTTAGTCCATCGTATTGGTCACTCTCCTAAGATAGAAAAGCTAAACTTCAATAAGTTTCCTACTACCAAGCGCATCAATCATTGTCGATGGTCCAAGACATATATTTATAATAAAATGAAAATATATTCAGACACTTACAAATAAAGTTACAAAATAAAGGTCATTAGTCACTTACTAGTAAAATTATTGAGTATTTGTATGTCACTTACAAATGAAAAGGCTGACTTACATGTAAAATTACAAAATTTTCACTTAAAAATAAAGTTACACAAGAAGATCATCATAAATCATATATATGCACTAAAAGTACTAGAAAATAAAATCATGTGTGAAAATTTCTTCAACAAGTCTTGTTGAGGAAAAAAGATAAAACTACACCGGTTTCACCAGATATTATAAAATTCGCATTTTGAATTTTGGGAAAATGTAAAATTATCTCCCCTATTTAGGTTGAAGGAGAGGTCCAATAGTTATTATAAAAGGAAGAAGTTCTTAGGTCACTAAAGACCACTAATTCTAATGCAGTTATTTTGCTTAAGAAAAGGTAAGGTTCGAGGATTTGTTTAACATTCTGTCTTCTCTAAGGGGAGATTACTGAGGGGATTAAGTAAGTAATGAATGCAAATTCTTCTTCTTCCTATTCCAAAACTATAATACCCCGATTTGAGAAACCTTAATTATAAATTAATAATTATGTGTAATTAGTTATAATACTTACTTTAAGAGGCTTTATACTAAATATGCTATTAATATGTGTATTATTATAACATATTAGATATAAATTATATTAGGTTAAAATTTTATAGGAATTGAATTATTAAATTTAATCCTAGATTAAACCCCAACCTTTATTGAGTAACCCTACTTCTAATAACTGAATATTTTTACCTCGATCAATCTTCCTAAATTATTACCCTACCCTATACTAAATTATTGGTCTTAACCTACTCCCTCATCTCTCCTTTTTCTTCTCCACGCCACCATACCTATTGTACGTCTCCTTTTCCCCCATGTTTCCTTCTCCCATGTTTTTCTCAACTTTCCCCTTCATACCACCCTCCATTTAAGTGTCCACCATCCTCATTTTTATGTAGTATTTTAACCCCCCAAGAAAACTCCATTCCCTGAGCTTTCATTTACAATATATTCCCAATTTTCTCTTTCGTTGTTTCACCATTATCATCGAAACCTTTGGTGTTGAAAGTTGCAACCCTATGCTAACTCTCCCTTTGCTATATGAGTAACTCACGTTATACCTCCATTGGCAACTTGACCAACTTACGTTGCTTGTTGTCTTGTTGCATAGCAACCTCACACAATCTCTCCACTTTATTGGTTTTTCCTTGGTTGCATGTACATGTGTATTTGCTCCTCCCTGTGTTATGTCAAACTCTAATGATCTAATCCTTATTCCTACATCAAGCTTGGATGTTGCCTCCCTTCTACCTTTGTGATCCTATAACACAGCTCCCCCTCCCTTTGCGAGAGTGGGTGATTTTTCTCACTCATTGTGGTGTGAGAATCTCAAGCTACTAAGCCCTTACAGCATGAGTATCTTCGTTGTTGCATCAGTGTTGCAATGTCATCTTTTGTAGCCTCCTTTGCCCCTGTTAATTTTAACCTTTTTCCCAACTTATTTAATAAATTTTGATTGTTTATTGTGTTATATTAGTTTCTAATATGTGTCTTGGTTGTGTTATTGTAAAGGTTTAGAAGAGGTTGAGTGGAGAATAGTTGGGTGGATCTTACTTTATTTCTTTTTCTTTGACAAGAGACAATTATATTCTTATACTAAGATGTAAAATCATATGGTGATGCATAAAAGTTGTTATATGTTTAAGGTATGATTTATGCATGACTTTTAAAAGGATATATATGTGTGTTATATGTAGAAAGTTTTATAATAAGTATGCAAGTGGTATAAGTAGGGTAACATGAAAGAATAATGTTGAATATTTAGCATATATTTGATGTGTTATTTAATAGAAGAAATACGCATATGTATTTTGTTGAACAATTAATGTATGCATGTTTAGAATTTGTTAGGGTTTACAATCTTACCAAATTATGATGTAATTTCCATAAATATTATTCCATCTAGGGTTGATAAAAAAAAAATCATACATACATGATTAAGGTTAGAATACAATAATTGTTATTCGCATGTTCTAGGACTAGAAATGCTTCCTTACATACACCATGATGTTAATTGCCCTATTAAGTGTCATGTTATGTTATAGATATATATTTATGTGTTGCATGGAATATATGTCTCACTAGAAATGCATGATTAGAGTTTTGTGGATGCAATTTACTTAATGGATGAAATTTAGAAAACATAGTTAATCGCTAAGTCTTAAAGTTTATCTACATACTAAAATATTGTAAATCATTATCTTTTAGCCTTTTTCATGACAAATCCTCATAATAATAATGTTACATATGGAACTTGGATAATAATGGTAAAATTAATATTTTAAGGGCATTTTGGTAATTTTTGACCTAATGCATCTTTTGTGAATAATTAGACATTGGGATGGTCTTAGACTTTTGATAAGTTGACCTTAATGCTAACTTTGAACTTGACCTAAACCGTTAACCTTAGGGTTGACTTGGATAAGTGAAAGTATAGAAAAAATAGATAATTATGGAAATGGGGGTAATTTTGCTGTATGTGATATATGTGGTCACCTTATAAAATACTAATACTAAAAGTGAAAAACTTCAAGTTCAGAAATGGTTGCTCTCTAAGAGTAGCTACCCAAGAGATGAAGCAAGAGCCATCAGTTTGTTTTGTTCATTGGTGTGTCATTGTGCCCCCAATAAGGTCTTAGTATACTTTATAAGTAACCTAAAGACCCTATAGAAGGTATTGATACTTAAGGAGTAGGCGCCCTAGGTGTGGAGGGTATTGTTTTATCTTATGCACCATTATAGCCAGAGTGTTGTTATGCCTCTAGGTTGGATAGTTAGGAGAGTACCATGATGTTTTATGTGCTGGTATAATAAGTGTACTTTTATGTCCCCATTTTTTTATTGTATCCCCTAGAGTAATTATAAATTGGAAGTTACAATTGTGTTAGAATGTAAATGATTTGATCTAAGTACTATTTTGGTAGCCACCATTGTCCACTACCTAGTTTGGTATGTGGTTTGGTAGTTTCTTTAGTACCCTATCTTGGTTTCAAAATTAATTTAGATGTGTTTTTTTAGTAGTTCTCGTAGTGTCCTACTTTGGTATTTGGACTGATTTAGATTTTTAGATCCAGTAGTTGTTTTAGTACCATACCTTTAGTATGTGGAATTTATTTGATTCTATCAGTTGTGGTTATTTAACAATCGCTTGATTTTCCTAATATATCCCTACCATGTTATCACCTATGCATTTCATGTGACTTTGTATGTTAGTATTGTGTAATCGTTCATTTAATACCATAGTACTGACGGGTTTTGTTTGTGATCCCCTACCTACTCAATAGACAGTATTTACCTTATAAGAATACTTTGAGGATTATGTTTGATGTATTACATTAAAGGTTGAGAGTTAGAACTATCTGGTGTTCACCCCAACATCTTTTGATCTAGATATTCCTTGAACACTTATGTCATTTGCTATTTCTCTTTCAGTTATATTATAAGGGAATTGCCTAATACTTTTGTATTTATCAAGACAATGATGATTTGTAATAAAATCACTATTTTGTTCTTACGTTGTAAACTTTAATTTAATTAAAGTAATATTTTAGCTTTAGCACTTAGTATAAGGATGGTAGAGGATGTCAAATTTATACTGAGTGTGGACGTAATACCCGTTATTTTTTGCATTTAATGTTTCTACAAAATAATTTTTTTTAAGTAGTAAAAATAGGGGTGTTACAAAAAAGAGGAAAATTTGATCATCCTATATCACTATAAAAATATATAACCCCTCCCCACTTACTCTTTTTCTTTTAATCTTCTCTGATTACTATTCTTTAATTCCCTTTTAACTATCATTCTTTATCTTCAAATCCGAATCTTTCATTCCTCCATTTCCATCCTATATTAGGGCACTGTCTACACCACTATCATCACCGTCCATAGATATCATTACAACCCCTATTACAGTCGCCATAAGTGGAGGTATTCACCATCATAAACTTTCATAATTAAATCTAACTTGTAGAGTACTTATCAGCATTGTACCATCCACCAGCCTTTCCAAACATGTCGGCCCCTACTCTTCTTAGGGACCTTTTTATCAAGCGTCTTGGCAATTCTTCTATTTCTTCTATTCCCCAATCTTCAGATATATTCATTACACCTTCAAATCCTACTTTACTTTTTTATTGCTGACAAACTCATTAGTAACAAACCTCTTAGTCCCTTCACCTCTTTTTAATCCTCCCTCCTTTGCCAATATGGTAGGAGCTTCATCATTCAACTCAAACACCCTCTTCTGAGCAACATCATTGAGGCTCAAATTGATCATTTTTAAGGTAAATACTATATTCCTTCTTCTCTTACTTTCATTTTACCAACTCATTCGGGTAGAGCATTTAACCTATAAAACGGGCGCATAACCTTATATACCGAGGTATTTTATGCTAGCGTTCATTTTCCCTTACATCTATTTATAATGGAATTCTTTCAAGCCTATATTTTTGGTTCTGTTTAATTCATTCCCCATGTATGGCGAATGATAAGAAGATTTTTGTATGGACATTATTTTTGGGGGGCCATATCAACAATAGACCTCTTCACACATTTCTTTAAAGCTATAAGCCACCCATCAATTCTATGCTTCTACTCTATTCGAACATGAGAGGAGAATAATTTTATTCAAGAGCCTTCGTCTTATGTTAAGAAATGGAAGCCACTATAATTCTTCATCTTGGGTGAGTTCGAGTGGAATATGCCCAAATAGGTTGGCTTAATCTTGAAGTATAAGAGTATCCACCTTTTTCTATAGAATCAGAAGCTTGTGTGGATAGATTTGATAATTTTGTGCAATATGGGTGCGTTTTATGTAAAAATGAAGTTGTGAACGATCCCAACATCCTCATAAAGATAGGGTTACCTTCCAACATTGATGAGTAACATATATTATTTTCTTCATTTTTAATCATTCAATGATGTAACCCATTCATTGGCTTATATAATCATCTTTCTTATTTTTTTTATAGAGTATAGCACATGGAAAGCTCAACAATAAAATTTTTTCCTCCCATGTTATCCTAGGGCATAAAGAATCCCACTATCCAACCTCCTAGTAGAGCATCCATTACTGGGGTGACCAAATGAAAGGTATGTATTACCATGACATTTCACTATGATGTTTATCAAAAATCATGTTCTAAGAACTCTTCCACGCTATTATGTGCTCAATAAAGTGAAAAGTCTACCAATCTTGGTTTTGAAAAGCTAAAAAAGAAAAAAAATCGAACAAGGGTAGTAATATTAGTAATTTTGCAAAAGGATTAATTATTGGTCCAATCTCGAGTCCATCAGTTGTGTTCAAAGAATAATTTCATGTCTATTGTGCTCGCTTATATGAGTACTATCTATTCATGATTCAATTATATTCTACAAAAGGAGGACCCACTCAAGGCAATCCCTAAAGTTTTGGTTAAGTAGGTGCCAAAATCTTTGCCTAGTCATGTTAAACCTTCATCAGCCCCACTCATTATTAGCCGAAGGTCGTCGACACCAAAATTGACATGCAAGCCTTCCAAACTTCTCAAAAATCACTCTAAGAAAAAGGGAAGAGGTTGATGAACCCCTCCTTGAGGGAACCTCAAATTCCTTCTATTTAAGTCCCCATTAAATGGATCACTATACTTAAAGAGGGATATAGTGATGAAGAAGAGGTAGCAGGGAGAGCTAGAATTTTTCTGTGGGTCGACACTATTCCCTCCTCTATGTAGAAGCAAGCAGAAGCACCGGCAGCACCTTGAGAACATTTGTTGAACCATCAAGTGCTAATGATACCGCTCCTACTACTACTTTGCTGGAGGGCCTTAATGCTAGGGTTCCTAGGTTGGAGACTTTTCCTATAAGGAAATATTTTCTTGAGAGTGGTTCTAAAGTCTCATTTGAAGACTATGGGGACACTTTAACCATGTCTGAAAACTATTCCTTCTTCGAATGTCATCCTAATAATAATGTAGGTCTTAAGCAGATTAAGGCTATAATGTCGATATTAAGTATTATTACTAGTAATTACTTGTCAGTATTCGATCAGAGGATAAATATATTTTTTTGAAAGAAAAAAATATATAGAAAAAACTTAAGACTGATGATTATAATCATCGGTGTTAAGTAGCGCTAAAACATTTTCCCAAAATTTTTATTAAAATCTCAAAGAAATAAATACCGATGATTTATTACTTAATACTAACAATAAGTTCATGAGCAATAAGGAATATATTTTATTGAAATACCATGGAGGAAAAATTATTGTTGAAGGAAGGGGAGCATAAACGAATATCTTAATACCAATGAAATTGCCCTTATTACTGAAAATATATCGTCAGTATTAAGTAAGTGATATTTGGTCAAAATAAATAGGAGAAAAATATGCCACCAAGGAATGGGGATAATAATAAATTACTTTTTACCAATGATATTTTCTTAATACCAATGCTTGTTCATTTGTAATAAGGGTATTATTTTATTTTTTTGTACAACAGAAATAACGTCTTCTAATTCATTCACTCTTAAAGCCAATAATAAAGGCCTTAATACAAGCGATTATAATCATCGCTATTAAGGGTCTTTTATATTCCAGATTATGAGCCCTAGCTCATCATTTTTCATCTTCATCTTTAACTTCTATTTTCTCTCTCTCTTATCATCGACGAGTTCCACCATTTTTTTTCTTCTTATCTTTCATCCTTCTTCTCCATTTGTTTCCTTTTTGAAGGTTTGTTTTAATCTAATTTCTATTTCTTATGAATTTTTTTGTTATAATGTTATCTAATTATGATTTTGTAGGTGTAATCCTTGTACCACCTTTGTGTCATTGCTACGCCTTCACCGCTCTCCACCAAGCACTAACAAGCACCCCTACATTATTAACTTGATATAATTATTAAGTATTTATTTGATTTATGTTAATTACTATATATTATTTAAATTGAAATAATTTTTGAATTAGATTATTTTAGTTAGGGTATTATTAATCAAGTACATATTTTAATTAGATTTTTTTACAATATGATTATTAGATTATTATAGTTTGGTTTTGTATAATTGATTAATTAGATTTTGTATAATTGAGTTATTAGATTATTATAGTTAGATTTTTTTGTATAATTAGATTATTGTATATAGTTATTACTATGCATGTCAGATTAGAAAAAATATTAATATGTTAGGGTAAAATAAATATTTTAGTTAATTTCATTATTAATATATATATTAAGTGTTATCTTAGTATGTGTGTATGCTTTTAAAAGTAACATGTTAGTAGACATTAAAATTGTGATATGTAATTTTTATTTTTATTTTTGGTAAGCTTGTTAGATTTAATTAATACTTTTTACTAAAAAATAAGATAAATAATAAAAATAAGATAAGAGATAAATAGTTAGAAATTTTTAGTTTCATTTGTTATTGTATAGTAATAATAATTAAGGGTGACGATACTTCAAACATTGAATGAAAATATAGAAACATTCATGACCTTAGAGATTAATTAATGAAGATAAATGAAATTATTTTTAATTTTTTAATATTAATAAATTCTATATAATTAGACTCTTGTGAAATTATGCTACTAATATATATATGGTCATTGGATATAAAAGGAATTTATGTGTATGGTATTGACCATAGAGGATTATTAATAGGCATGCTTGAGCTTAGTTATTAAAAAATTAATGGTAAAAAATTTAATATTAATGAATTTAGCAATGTACGAATCTATTTAATAACTAATCTATAATAGTTAAATATTTTGGGTAAAAAATTAATTTGTAACTTTATAAAGTAGTTAATGAAATGATATAAAAAAATATATAAATCTTTGATACTAGTTAATTTTACATAGTTGGACCCTTATAAAGTTAAAATAAATGAAATAAAGTCAATGTTAGCTTTAAAAAAATGTCTTCCTATTAAGGTTTATTGTGATTTTGTAGATTTTTATAGTGGTAAGATGCTACTTGATGCACACCCTCTGTCTGTCTTTAGGATGACTCCGAATTAGGATATTAGGCATCATGTAAAGTAGGTGTGTGATGTACTAAATCTCATGGTAGAGAAGGGTTTATATTTGGGATCATACAAGTTCAGGTCATATCATCTTTTTCTTAGATTGTCACTTATACAACCACAAGTAGGGGCGATGACTAGATATCAATATTTATTTGTCACTGACATTCCACACTCTAGATTTATTAAGGGTGAACATTTTATGAGATACTATGATCAGATTACTAAAGCATTGATAGTGATTGATGATGAATGGAAGTCTCTCCATATGATATCGGTAAGTGTATACCATAATTATCCAAGTGGCTCATTCGATATAGATGGGCCTTCTTCTAAAGAAGTGAAAGAGAAAATGATTCTACTAGAATTGTGGACTCGTTGGGTAATTAAGAGTTGGTCATCAGATGTTACTATGGGCTTTGATAGGTGATTAAGAACATAAAAGTGTATACCTTAAGGAAAGTACTAGCTTGCTGAATAAACTTTGTATTAGGGTTCCTTTTTAGATATGTACCCATGTTTTGTCTTGATATTGTACATTGTATTTATAATTTAGTTAAACTTTGTATAAAGTATCTGTTTAGTTAATGTTTTAGTATTAATATTTGATAAATTTAATTATTGAGAAGATAAGTGAAAATTATTTACTTGAAAAAAAAAATTGAACAGATAAGATGATCATCTATAAGAGTTGGACAAAGTCACGGAATAGTAGGTCTGATGAGTTTTAGAATGGGCCTCAAGCTTTTATTGAAATGGAAAAATTATCTAAATTAGAATGGGTCTATTTATTATCTTTGTAAGAATTGTAACAATTTACACCCTCCTATTGTCATTGAAAGTCACATACTATGCTTTGGGTTTATGCCAACTTATGAGAAATGGGTGTACCATGTTGAAACAGAATCAACATTAGTTGAGGAGGAGATAGAAGATGAGAGGGCATATATTTTGGGTGATTTGTTAGGTGGTACTCATGCGTCTCATGCAGATAATATGGTTGATAATGAACCCTTAGGTGGTGACAACTTTATTAATAGAGATGATAAGGGGACTTTAGATAGTGATTTGGGAAATGATAGAGATCAATATTATGAAAAAATATTTAAGGATATAGAGACAAAATTATATTCTGGATATAAGAACTTCTCTTCTTTAAACTTTTTAGTAAAGTTGGTGTTGAAATGAGTGGAGTAATAAGTTAATAAACGGGATTCTAAAGTTGTTGAAATAGGCTCATCTGGAGGAAAATAAGTTGCTTGGATCATATTATGATGCTAAGAAGATGATGAGTAAGCTAGGTTTAGGATATGAATTGATTCACGTGTATAGGTTTGATTGTGCACTTAATTGGAAGGAAAATACTGTAAGAAATAGTTGTTTGGTATGTGGTATATCTCGATGGTTTGATGAAGGTACGAAGAGAAAAAAAATACCGCATAAAGTATTATGGCACTTTCCTTTGACACATAAATTAAACAGGTTATATGCTTACAAACACACTACTAAACGCATAAGATGGCATTTAACTAGATGTTCTAGGGAGTCAAGGGTGCTACGACATCTTGTTGATGGACAAGCATGGAAAGAATTTTATTTGAAGTATTCAAATTTCATTGTTGATCGTTGGAATGTTCATTTGGGGTTAGCATATGATGGGTTTAATCCATTTGGTATGGGTAGTAATTATAGTATGTGGCTAGTAATTATAACTACCTATAACTTGCCCCCATAGTGATGCATGAAAGACCAATTTTTTATGTTGACTTTGTTAATCTCCAGTCATCATGGGCCTTTAATGGATATTGATGTGTTTCTTAGACCGTTGGTTGATGAATTGAAATATTTGTGGGTGGCAGTAGTTGAGACATGTTTTTAATAATAAAGTATTCAAAATGCGTGCAGCGTTACTAAGGAATATTAATGATTTTCCTACCTGATCATGTCTCTTTAGATGGACTAGGCAAGGATATCTTGCATTCCATAGTTACAATAAAGATAATTCATTTATTAGATTGAGAAACAAGGTAGGATATATTAGATATAGATGATTTATTTCAAAAAAAAATCATCTGATACAGAAAAGCAATTTATTTAATAGTAAGGTTTGGAAAAGAAGTCCTCAAAAGTTGTCGCTTGCTAATATCTTGATGTAGTTGAGTAGCGTAAAAGCTCACCCATTTAGGAAATATTTTGGTAAGAGAAAAAGAGTTGTTGATGAATTGAATTAGAAAAAGAAAATCATTTTCTATGAGTTGTCGTATTAGTCTACGCTTATGCTAAAACATAATTTAGATGTCAATCATATTGAAAAGAATATTTCTTCTAATTTAATCGAGACATTACTTGGTCTGCTTATTCAAAGGACACCTATAACATGATACATGAGTTAGCAAATATGAACATTAGACATGAACTTCATCTTTATTATGATGGCCCAACAATGAAAATCTCAACTAGAGCAAAACTAAAATCAAATGAACAAGATTATAGCCCAACAACAAGTAGCATTAGAGCGTTGATAAAAAGAATTAAGAGAAATGAGAGCTTTTATGACTTAGGCTCAAGATCCTCCACCTTTTCCATCTAATCAAGATCAAGATGAAGATGATAAAAATAATTTTTAGATTTTATGCTAGTATTAACAAGTGAAATGTAATAACAATATATTTATTTTGTAAATTAAGTTTTTTATAACAACATTCATCTTTAAAATGTTATTTTAGAAATATTTCCAAAACCTTATTTTTTATTTTATTTCATAGTTTTAAAAGTGAGTTACTATGGATAACTTATCAGTAATGAGGTTTTTATTTTAAAATATTGATCAAATCAAAAATTAATTATCATCAGTATCAAGGTTTTATAAATCAAACTATTTTTCAATTTTAAAATTTATCGTTGGTATTACACTTAATAGAAATGATTCATCATAGGCATTAAGGATAATTTAATTTTTTTAAACCATATCATTTTGCATCTTCAGCAATAAGCTTAACTTCAATGAATATATCATCAGTATCACACCTTATTACCAATGATACTTAAATCATTGGTAATAAGTTTATTATCGACTCACTTATACTGACGATTTGATATCAACAAAATATCATCGGTAATACTTATTGCCAACGAACATTTTCTTATTACTAATGATTTATAACATTACTATTTTCCCTTATTCCTATAGTGTGTCGACGGCCTGAAGACATCAACCTTCTTGAGAGCTAACTTAAACCTAACATTTTAGGTATTAACTAAATCCGTACTTTATATATGCAACAATATTAAGAGATTCAACTTTATTGACTTTTTACATAATATTTGCAACAACTATTTATGAGACAGAAGATTTTTAACCATTTCTTCTAGAGTGCCACACATTTATGATGGGTAAAAGAGGAGTATACCGAACTTCAAAGTGCTTATTAAACCTTGGAAACCGAGAAGGAATCCCTTCAGGCTAGAGTGTCTAAATTGGAGACCTAGAAAAGCAAGTTTAAGTCCACTGCACTTGATGTAGATTTTCTCAAAGCTAAAGTTGTTAGTTTGAAAGATTACCAGGAAAGAAAAAAGGAAGCATCTAAACCTAAGATTGAACTGCTGAGAGTAAAAACTATTTGTTTGAAAGGCAATCTTCAGAAAGAGAAAAACTTAACTGGTCAACTATCTTCAAAGAAGAAAAAATTACTTGTGAATGTCAAGAAGGTTAAACAATACTCTGATGGACTTAGAGCTACCTAGCAAGAGAAAAAACTTCTCTCTGACAAGGTGAATGAATATAAGGCTAAGTATTTAGAAGTAGCAAAAATCTTGGAGGAATATCAGGTTGAGATAGAACAACTATGCAAAAATGTTGTTGAGAAGGAGTTGGTTAAGAATAAAGCAATAGAGAATCTTTAGTAACAAATCACTCAGCTGAAAAAGACATATACGAAATTATAGAAAAGGCCATTTTTTATGCTGAACTGAGGCATTTCAATAAAGCTATAGACAAATCATGGATGGATGTAGTAGAAAAGTAATCAACAAAGAAGTGTGCTTCCACCAAATGAGAGAATCAAACTGATAAATATAATCATGCACATAGAAACTTCTCGCCGAATAATTATGCAACTAAAGCAAAACATAAAGCATCCTATATAGCTATTGCTATGATTACAGTGCATGCTAAAAGATGAAAATTAATGTACACATGGTAAACGTACAAGTATGAGGCTTACTTGTGGTTTTGATGAGTTCATAATTTTGACTTATTTTATACCCTTTTAATCTTAGTTTTTTGTATTTTATATAAGTAATATATGTCAATAATTATGATTTTGTGATTAAATAATATTATTATTATAAATTTTATTAGTTGAGTTAATATGTTATAAATTAAATAAATTTTAAGCATAAGATTACTTATTAATGTTTCTAATTTTATTTTATAGGTAAATAATAATAATAATAAAGTTTTGCCTTTGAACTAGTAGCCCAATGACCGAAGGCCCAAAGAACAGAGAAGAAAAAAAATGACATAGGAAAGAGGAGAGGGAAGTCAGAGACCAACAAAAGAAAAATTTTGACGAGGTGAAGAGGAAAAGAAGCAGTAGAAGTAGAGAAGAAGTAATAGAAAACAAGAAAAAAGAGAGAGAGAGCCCGCAATAGAGAGAGACAGACAAGACAAAAATCTACTATAGTAGAGTAACATCAGAGTCAGGGCAGCATCAAAACTAGGGCTGAAGAGAGAAGGGAGATACCGCATGAGAAAAAAAAAGAAATTATAATGACGCGGCACACAAAAAAAATGAGATAGAGGGCAGCCACCAAGGAGCAGAAGCCAAGATACAAAAGAAGAAAAAGAAAAAAGAAAGAAGTGCCAAGGAAGCAACACAAGAGAGAGAGGGTCGGCCTTAAAAAAACCACAGAAAATAGAGAAACGGGGGAGAAAGCATAGCAAGGAGGCTGCAAAGGGAAAAAAAGGTGCATAGACACAGAGAGAGAGAGAGAGAGAGAGAGATAGTTTGGGATATGACATTATTTTCTTTGTTTTACGAGATTATTCTTTGAATCTATTTTAATTGTTATTGTTTATATATATATATATATATATATATATATATATATATATATATGCTTCTATCGTGTATAATTTATATAGTGCATGCCTTGTTTTGGTTTCCTCATAGTGGCATTATATAGGATTATTTACCTACCAGGTAGTCATATAAATATGCTAGAATCTATATGTGTAAATTGCGGGTAGGTTAGATAATGGTTCCCCTGATGATTTTGTGATTTTAACTTAAGTAGTTGAATGTTTAAATACGTATGGATCAAAGGAGAGAAATACAGCTAAACATGCTTATTATACTAGGTTGGGTACTTAGATTGACATCCTTCCGATTGTACTTAATGCATTAAATTTAGTTAAATATAGAAGTTTCTTATTGCTACTATACTAATAGTATTTAATAGGATTAATATTAGCTCTTTGTCATGTTAATTATTTTAGAAAATTAATATAAGGTACATTAACTTGCTTTTGGCTTACAAATTGTTAAATCTACTTCTCATGATTAAAAGATAACTTAGAAATTATTATAACATTTTGACCTAATCTAGTGGTGGAATTTGATTTTCCTAACATCTTTATCATATTTTCAGTTATCTATTATTTTTATTATTTTATTTTATGTATTACTTTTATTATTTTCTATTTTTAAAATCCCCATTTATGTTTTTCTTATTTATTTAATTAATTTAATTTAGATTTTTTATTTTTATTATTTTCACTACAAAATAAATGATTTGTGCCAATAGGGCCTTATCTGTTGGTAAAAGATATTTTTTTGTTGGCAAAAACTTTTACCAATAGATTTTTTTTGTGACAAAACTATGGGTAAAAACTCTGTTCTTAAAAGTGTTACCCACAGATATGTATCATCTATTGGAAATAATTGATAATGCCCACAGATATATATTTGTTAGTAAAACTTATGTCCACACTTATATCTGTAAGTAAAAGTATTAACCACAAAATAATATCTGTGACTAAAAGTATTACCCACAAAACAATATCTGTAACTAAAACTATTATCCACAAAATAATATTTGTGACTAGAGGTATTAGGCACAAAATTATATCTATGATAAAAAAAAATTAACCACATAATCATATTTATGAGTAAAAGTATTAAACACAATATTATATATGTTACTAAAACCTATTGCCAACATATATATTGTTGGTTATACATATTTTAACCCTGTATATATATATATATATATATATTGGTAAAACCTATACCGGCCAAAACGTACAAAATTTATTGATATTATGTGTTACCATAATATACATTATCCACATATAGTAACAATTTATACTTATATATATATAATTAACTACACCATATATAATTATCATTGTGTAGTACAAAATAATTAGTTGTTTAGCTCCCAAAGCCATAACAGTCCTTTAAGTACAATACTATATAAACGACTTGTAGCATAAGCTATTATACAAAAATATCTTCATACACTAATATACAAAATCATCGGCTATTATACAAAAACATCTTCATATGCTGATATACAAAATCATCAAGCATCTTCGTTAGCAAACATATATACAAAAGCACAGGACATATTCATAATCTGATATACAAAAATAACGATCATATTCATAAGCTAACAAACAAAAGCATCAACTATCTTCATAAGCCGACTCACAAAAGCATTTTTATAAACGTATCAAACATCATCTTCTTCATTCTCCTCTTCAGTGCCATCCTTTTCATTCTTGTCATCCTCCATTTGATAATAATCGTCAACATGTTTGCAGCCAATGGTAATAGTTGTTGCATTATAATGTGATGATCATGAATTTTTAACCCAGAGATTTTTCCATCAACAATTTGCCTTCTGATGTTTGCAGCATACCCATCTAGTACTTTCACATAACCTAATATGCTTAGTATTTCCTTCTTTTCTTTTTGGGTCAATGTGAAGCATGTTGGAGGTAGATATATTTTATCTTCTATTTCAATTAGATGTAGCTCATGCCTTATATCATTTACCTTCAAGTCAAGTCTTGACTGTAAGGTATCCTTAGTTCTCCCTTTGATACCTAAAAGCATGCCAAGTAAATTTTCAGAAACATTCTTCTCTACATGCATCATATTTAATCTATGGCATAGTAGAAGATGCTCTCAATATGGAAGTTGGAAGAATATGCTTCTCTTCTTCCAAGGCATTTTTTTATCCTCCCTTCTCCTTTTATTATGAGTATAAGGGACTTTTCTAAATATTACATCAATTCCATCCATTTGGTATAACAATTCTGTCCTAGAAAATGATGTAGGAGAGGTCTAAGTTCTGTTTTTCCAACAAAGGCCCTTCTGCTACGGTGAAATCTGTGATTAGAATCCAAGAAGAGGCGATGGCCCATATAACACATTTTTTTTCTTCCCCTCAAATATTCAGAGCAAGTATCTATATTACAATGTGGGCATGCAATTTTTCCTTTAATTTTCCATCCCAGCAAATTACCATATGCTGGAAAGTCATTGATAGTATTAATCAAGGCACCATGAAGAGAGAACGTTTTATTTTTGGAGGTATCATAAGTCTCTATTCCTACCTCCCACAACTCCTTTAACTCATCAACTAATGGTTCAATAAAAACTTCAATATCATTTCCAGGTGCCTTTGGGCCAGGTATAAGTAGTGAAAGAATAAAATATGATTGTTTAATACATAACCAAGGAGGTAAGTTATAAACCATTAATACAACTGGCCAGATGCTATATTGAGTACCCATTATGCCAAATGGGTTGAACCCGTCACTTGTCAATCCAAAACTGACATTTCTTGAATCACTAGCAAACTCTGGGTACTTAGCATCAAAATCTTTCCAAAGATAAGAGTCTGCTAGATGTCTGAGCTTACCATCTTTTTTCGCTCCTCTTGATGCCATCTCATTAAGGGAGCTGTTTTTGATGACATAAACAATCTTTTAAGCCTTGGGATCAAAGGAAAGTGACATAATACCTTTAAAGGAACCTTTTTGCCACTAGCTAATTTCACCACAATTCCATCATCGGCAACTTTCCATCTTAAAGCATTATAAATAGGACAATTATCTAAATCAATCTTTTCCTTCCTAAAAAGTGTACAATCATTTGGATACGCATCAATTTTCTCATAACCAAGTCCAAGTTTTTTAATAATCCCCTGCATTTTCCTATGAGAGTTTGGCAATGTTGATTCTTTAGGAAGAACTCTTTTAAACAATTTCACTAAGGCATCAAAGGCAACATCAGTCACTCCATATAAACATTTCAGATGATACATTTCAATAATGAAGGAGAGTTTACTAAAAGCTTCACAACCGGGATATAAGGGTTGCCTTGCATCTTCAATCAACTTAAAAAATGCATCAGCTTCTTCATTAGAACCTAGACAACTACTACTTGCCCTATGAAATTAAAAAATATCTCCTACCATCTCAACAACACCATCACATGAACCATCATGCACATCATCAAACCCCATATCATCATCGAGCCCCAAATCTAAAATTTCATTATCTTCATTGCCCCTTTGCTCCCCATGAAAAATCCAAACACACCTTTGATAGTCTATATCCATTTCTCTCATTATAAAATGACCTCTAACCACATTCCTTTCATGATAAAATCAATTTGCACAAGTCAAGCATGGACAAGCAATCTTATTTCCATGAGTGACTGAGGTTGCAAATGCATAGTCAAGGAATGTATCTAAGGCTCTTTTGTAAGTATTTTCTACTCTCCTTAGTTTCACCCAACTCTTGTCCTTAAATACATCCATGACACGAAGTTCCTACATAATTTTCAACAAGTAGAGACATCAAAATAATGAGAAAAATAAGGACAAAGGATAATAATAATAATAATAATAATAATAATAATAATAATAATAATAAAGACTAGTTATTTATAGCACACGATGTGTGTGGCTTTATATATTATAATTATAATTATAATATATCTACAATTTAATTGTAGGTGATGCTACCTAATCCACCAATATATCATGACCATATAGTGTCCTTTTCATGTTCGGTGAAGTGATTTTTTATTTTTTATTTTTGCATCAATTGAACCATGATTAAACAAGGTAACAAAATGAGACAACATCATAAAAGTAAAAAGAAGGTCAAAAAATTATTACAACCAACCAAGAATTGATAGATATCTAGAACTGTGTCTTAAAAGCCCAATTGACTTTTAGTAAACAACTTCAATCAACAAATTCGGATAATACTAAAACTCCAATTAGGTAAGTGTACAACCACTATATATCAAAAACAAATATAAAAGAGTACCATTATGCACATATAAAATTCGATTGTAAAAGAATAATTGTTTATAAAAAAATTATTATGTTGTATATTAACCAGTAAAAAAAGATAATATAGCTACATTAACACAAAATCTTAGAGATAACTATTATTTTAGATTCAAATATCATCAATATAAAAGCAAACGAAATATTTTATTCAAATAATTATTCTAGTAAGAAATATTTCATGGATTCACTAACATTTAACAACCATTATGTATAACCATGTTCACTAAGAAACAACAAGCAATAATTTCCTACCACATTACCACAAAGAAGGTAACAATTTCTAATAAGAAAAAGTTGTACAACTACTAATATTCAACACCCACTTAAGTGTTGATCTTCCTGACTTCACCGACTAGCAAGAATAGCTTAAAAGGGAAGATAACTTCTAGTGAAAGAGGAATCAACAATTTACAACCATGTTAAAGCTTTTACAAATATTATTTCACTTTCATAATTAAATCGAACCCCCTTTTATAAAGTATGGGTAGCCATAATAGAAACTCTGAGAGACATAAGCACCAACTAAATATGATAAGCAAAGAACAAAAATTAAAATAGGAACCCACCCTATGGATTGTTAAGACCTAATGCTCCATACACCGCCCTATTATAAGTAAAAGATAAAATATCATCAACATTAACTAAGATAACATAAGAAAATTCAAAACACTCTCCTAATACCAATAATCCTATTTTCCAGCTCCACCAAGAACCAAAAGAATATTAGGCCATTATAGGCACAAAAGGGAAAAAACTAAGTACATTAGGCTATAAAGCATTGGCTTTGAGCACTTGCAGCTCAAAAGCCCTAGAAAAGACCCATAAACCCACAAATCATACAAGCAACTTATCACCAAATCAAAACCTTAAGCAAAATAACTAAAGAGAAACCCAAAAAACTATAAACTAGTATACATATTGGGCTTTCCGGATCCATTATAGCATCTTCCTAGATCACCGATAGAAAATGTAAAGACTAAATTAGAAAAACTATTTGAAACATAAAAGAATAGAAAGTAAGTAAATTTTAATAAAAATCACTTACACAATTAGGGCTTACAACCCCAAAATATCAAATCAATCAATTTCATAGAATTGATCCAAACGATAAGTTAAAAACTTAATTTAATTAATTTTAAATCAAAGCTAGCTAATTTTAACTCAATTTAATTAATCTCAGAAACTATTCCCAAAACTTAGGGTTTTAAAGCCCAAAATACAAATCAGGATAATTCAAACCAATTAATCCAAATTGAGCATGTTAAAATACAATTAAGGTTATTTTAAATAATTCTATAAAATCAATTTTAGAATAAACAACTATACAAATGATAATTTACATAATTTTATTTGAAAGTTAGGGTTTTAGGACAAAAAATACAACTCGGAAAATTTTATTAATTTATTTAAATTGAATGTTTAGAAATGTAATAAGACCTATTTTATAACATATTATATACTCAATTGATTAAAAAAATAAAGAAAATACCCAATTTAACATAATTAGGGTTTTTGAGCCCGTACTATAAATTTGGTCAAATCTTGTCAAAATATTTAAATTAACAGTTCGGAAATGAAATTAAACATATTCTATTACAAAATGTATAATAAATTTAATAAAATAACTCAATTACACAATTCAATTTAAATCCGCAAGAATTTCACCTAAAAATCAAATTCTGAATAATTTCGCATAATTTTCTTAAATTGACAATTCCAAAATGAAACTAAGTATATTTTAAAGTATAATTCATAATCAAATTATCCCAAATAGCTTAATCAACCGAATCCAACATATCCGGACATAACCGGGTCAATAATCACAAATTCAAAAAATCAACATATATCACACAATTAGCATATCCAGTTCAATCATACAATACATATATACTTAATTAAATAACTAATTTAGCTTAACTAAAGCTCATTCTTTCATAATTAATCAAAACAAAAAGTTAGGGTTTCAGGAAATTATACCAAACGATATCAGCCAAATCAATGCAGGTAAAGGGCGGTGGAGCTTCGTCGGTGGGAGAGGAGCAGTACCGGTGGCAGACCGACGCTGGAGGTGTCCAGCCGATGGCGCGCCGCTGCTGCCTTCTTGCACTACTATTGTGCCACTGCTGATTTTCCATTGCTGCTGCTCCATTGATGCTACCGTGTGCGACGATCGGGAGCTGTGGCAACACGGTCGAGCAGCAGCGAGGAGGTGTGCGACAGTCGACCGGGCACTCGATCCTTACCTGCAGGTTGCGCAACACAAAAATCAAATACACATGGGGGGTCGAGAGTCCGTAGAAGTGGAAAGGGAATAAGGGGCGAGGGGACCTACGTGCCTGTGTTAGTCGGTATTGACCGACATTTTTCCTTTTTTT
This sequence comes from Tamarix austromongolica, assembly GCA_039764185.1. Taxonomy (NCBI): domain Eukaryota; kingdom Viridiplantae; phylum Streptophyta; class Magnoliopsida; order Caryophyllales; family Tamaricaceae; genus Tamarix; species Tamarix austromongolica. The sequence continues at coordinate 150,345,393 of CM077809.1, forward strand.
CTTTTTCAAATATTTAAAAGAATTTATATCAAAAATATAATTTTAAATAGATTAAATTTAACTAAAAAATTTTATAAACAGTTTTTTAAAAATAAATAAAATACTTATCTGATAAAAGCTTTTATTTAAAATAAACTGGAACACTTATTAAAATAGAAATATAATTTAAATTAAATAACCTAATTAAAATAAAATTAAATATTAAAACTCAAAAATCAATATAAATATTTATAAAAATTAGGTTTTAAAAAGCGGGGTATTACACTACACGTAGACCAGTCTGCAAGACTCCTGTCCTAGGTTATTCCGAACACAAATTAACCAATTATTTTTTATTATTATGATATTTATTAAAATAATGCTAACAATAATAATAGCTATTTAATTATTAAGTTTAAGAAAATTGAATTTGAAAAATAAGAAATTTATAATAATTATATAAATAACTATAATAATAATAGGTTCAAAAGGATATCTATAAATAAGGAATACAATGCCTCCTAGACCCCTATTACGCCAATCAAACAATGATACTCCATCTTATAGGTCATTCGAAGCACAACTTGATTGATTATTATTTTGATTATAATTTTTATTATTTTAAGAATAATTTTTTATTATTTTAATTATCATAGTTAATTATAATATTAATTAATAACAATGACTATAATGTTAATTATAAATCTGGTTGTATATTATATTATTAGTATTTCATATAAAATTGGCAATTATGATAATAAGAGAAGTATTTTAAGTATAAGAGGAATGAATGTGTTATGCCAAGGAATATAACAATAGTTGAAACATTTATCTTCCTCATATACTAATACCAACAGATATATGAGTGGGTATTAGTTTTGTTGGTACAATATTACTAATACCCACAGATATAAAAGTAGGAAAAATATCTGTTGGGATAACATACTATTACCAACAGATAAAAAATTTCTGTAGGAAAAACTTTCTTTATTGCCCACAAAAATATATCTGTTGGTATTAGTAACTTTTGCCAACAGAAATAAAAAAACCTGTGACTAAATTACTGTTGGCACAAGTCATATATTTTATAGTGTTTTTAGCTAATTAAATAGAAGTGAATCCTCTCAATCATCGGTATAGAGCGATGCCCTTATTTACCAATATTACATTTTCAATAAGAGGGCTTAAATTGCTTGTCGGCTACGGCCACACTAGGTTTGGCTATCGAGTCCTTGACTTGCTCCCACACAGTTAGAGCTCAATCCTCACCTATTGTGTAACACCCCCATTTTTACTACTAAAAATTTTTGTTTTGCGGAAGCGTTAATTACAAAATAATGGGTGTTACCGCCACACCCAGTATAAGTCTGGCATCTGCTACCATTCTTATACTAAGTGCTAAGGCTAAAATATTTCTTTACTCAAATAACATAATGAAAAAAGTTAAGATACAAAGAGTAATAGATGAGTACAGTACTAGTTAAAAGCAACGTCAGTAGTCTATCAAAACTCAAGAGAGAAACATAGGAAGACATAAAAGTCCAAAACAATCAGAGACTAGATAACCGAAGAGACACCGGATATTCCTACACTCTCAAAAATGACTGACAACTTTCAACCGGACTCAGAAATTGACCTGCAAAGTCCACTGCCCATTGAATAGGCAGGGGCCCATGAAAATGAACCCTTTAGTACTACGGTATTGAGTAACCATTTATACCAAACTAATATGATAAGCAGCATGGAACACATGCAAGGCATACCGTTAACATTGTATAAGACATATACATACACATACGAGGATTGAGATACAGTAGTTATTCAGACTACTCATATTCACTCTTCTAAAACAGCTGAAGTTACCAAATGGACAACCCAGAGTTACTATCTGAAGTATGATTAGAAGAAAACCCTAATACAATAACCATAAGGCATCATGATAATATAGGGTATAAACATTAAGATATACATGAGATGATCCAACATAATAATCATAACAGGTAAGTAGTATTCACTAGCTACATACTGTTCATGCATATTTATTTAGAGCATAATAACACTTATCAATTAAGCATCCCTAAATGCTTTCTGAGACGATAATCAAAACCCACTATACACCACAATTATAATCTTTACAGCATAATTCATGTCTCAACATTAACTCCAACCAATTACATAACATCATAGGTATGTTCACAGATAAAATATACTCAGATCCCCAACACTACAGGTATACTTACAGGTACAGTATAATAAAATACATAACATCATAGATATACTTACAAGTACAGTACAATAACCAATTTCAGAACGTCACAGGTATACTTACAGATACAGTAAAATAAAATCCATAACTTCACAGGTATACTTACAGGTATAATATAACAACATACATAACGTCACGAGTATACTGCAAGTACAGTAAAATAACCAAATACATAATGTCATAGGTATACTTACAGGTATAGTATATTAAAATCCATAACCTCACAGGTACATGATAATAATATACATAACGTCACAGGTATACTTACAGGTATAGTATAATGACATCCATAACCTCACAGGTACTGGATAATAATATACATAACGTCACAGGTATACTTACAGGTATAGCATAATAACATCTATAACCTCACAGGTATACTTACAAGTATAGTATATTAAAGTCTATAATCTTACAGGTATACTTACAAGTATAATATAACAACATACTTAACAGCACAGGTGTACTTACAGGTACGGTATATTAAAATACATAACCTCACAAGTATACTTACAGATACAATAAAACAATGTACTTAACATCACATGTGTACTTACAGGTACAGTATGATAAAATACATAACCTCACAAGTATACTTAAAGGTATAGTATAATAAAATGCATAATACCACAGGTATATTACAGGTGCGGTATAATGAAATCCATCACATCACAAGTATGCTCCCAAACATAATACCAACACAGGTAGGCATAAAGGCTGCTACCCCAAAACCACAGGTAGGCACAACGCCTACTACCAAAACCATAGGTAGGCACAACGGCTACTACCGAAACCACAGGTAGGCACAACGGCTACTACCCCAAACCACAAGTAGGCACAACGGCTACTACTAAAGTGCCTACTACTAAACCAATCCAATATCCAATAATAATCGTTCCAATCAAATAATATCATTTTCATTTTTATTTACTCGAGAGGGATATAATAATAACCCAGAGACATAACAGTACACCGGTCATATCGGTGCACAAGGCAACACGATACCCTCCAACCATCCAACCCAGAGGCATAACAGCACTCTGGTCATACTGATGCACAAGGCACACTGTACCTTCCTCATCTCGAACACCTAATCCTTAAGTATTGATACCCCCTATAGGGCCCGTAGGTCACCTATAGAGTAGACTAGGGCCTTACTAGGACACAACCGGCACACCAGAAAACCAAAAAAATTGAGGACTCCTACCTTGTCTCTAGGATAACTACCCCTAGAGAGAAACCATTCCCAAACTCGAGGTCTTCCACTTTACGTATTAGTATTTTTATAAGGTGATCATAGATAACACACATTATACATTTATTCTCATTTCCATACTTATTCATTTTTCCTTTATTTCCATTTATCCAAGTTAACCCCAAGTTCAACAGTTTAACACAAGGTCAAAGTCAATACTAAGGTCAACCTACCAAAAGTCTAAGGCCATCCTATGTCCAATTATTCATACTTGGGCACACTAAGCCGAAAATGACAAAAATTCCCCTGAGGCTAATAATTATCAGATTATAAACCATTTAAATACTAAATCCATTTTGTTTATTAATCTATCATCAAAAGGCTAAAACGAAATAATGTAATAATTTATTATGAAATTTAAACTATCAACTATGTCAAAAGACCATTTTGCCCTTACATAGGTTTCTGCATACAAACCCTATCATACACTTTTAAAACTTACAAAACACATGATCGTATAATCCCCAACAGATAATACATATTAAAAAAAATTTCAGGATAGATATCATAATGCACAAAAATGACTAAATTTCCCCTAGGGCACACATCCATAATAATTGTTCCATAATTATATCTAAGCATACTCAACCTATTATTTTACACATAATTATCATACAAAATATTTTCCCATCATTAGAATCATTTTTAAATCACACTTTCATACCCGGAATATTTTATATTAGATAACGTGCTCATTTTATCCGTTTTCATAATAATAATAATAATTAACACATAATTATGTCAAAATAAATCATGCTTGACATATTTTATACACTAAAAACCCTAATGTGCTATCACGCAATATTTATCATTTTAGTAGAATATAACGGTTACCTGAATTCTAGCAAAAACGTAAAATTTAGCGGTATCCACTAAAATTTATTAGGTCCTTCTAATTAAACTTTCGTACCTAAAAATAATACCACAATTATAGAATTAATATCTATCAGATAAAATAATAATTGTAGCATAAAAATATTTATTTTTCTAAAATTATCAAAATAACCTTACATTTAATATTGGTACCAAAAACATATGCGGTAAAATATTTCACTCATGCTGCACATACAGCATGAGCTTGAACGAGGGAACAAGGGGGTTGGCCAGGCAAGGCAGGGAAAGGGAGAGGGTGGCAGAAGTGGTGGTCGGCAAAGCTGGTGGCTGGCCGGTGGTTGCTGTGGGGTGGAAGCATGTAGAGGGATGGGTGCTGCGAAGGTTGGGTGGTGATGGGTTGGGTGTTGCTGGTTGGCTCCGGTGGTGGTGATGCGGGGCTGGTAGTGGGCTGTAGATGCTGGTGGAGGACGGGGCTAGGGAGCTAGGTGACGAGTTGTGACGTGGTGGAGGAGTGGCTGGGCTGGGTTCTGCGACGGGAGAAGGGTGCAAGGGCTAGGCAATGGGTTAGACGTTGTTGGTTGTGGCTGCAGGAAAAATGGAGGAGGTAGCAGGGAGGTTGGGTGCTGGAGCTACTGGTGCAGGTGGGATGGTGTTGCGGTGGTTTTTGGGTGGAAGGAAAATCGAAAAAAAGAGGGGGGAGCGACAAGGGCTACGGTGTAGGGTGGCTACATGGGGCTGTTGTCGATTGCACAAGATAGGGGGAAGGGTTGGCTGCGAGGTGGTCGGGGTGTTTGGGTGGAAGGAAAACCAAACAAAGGAGAGAGGGGAGGAGGATGGGAAGGGAGAAGGTGGCTGGGAAGGCCGAACAAAAATAGATGGAGGGACGGGGGGTGAGTGCTGCTCCAGGGGGTTATCTAAGAGAAAATAGGAGGGGGGTTGTTTGGGGTGTGTACATGTAGAGTTATGTATATGGCATAGGGCTTTGTTTGGTTGGGGCTTGGGGAAGGGCATCGAAAGTAGCAAGGGGCACTGGGATGAATAGTGGGTTGGGGGTGTTTGGAGTGGAGTGTGCGAGAGAGTAGTGTGTGTATGTGTGTATAAATGCAAGAGGTGGATTAAAGTAAGAAAGTGAGGGAGACAGGGAGTGTGTTTACAGGATAGTAAATGGCAGAGGGAGAGAGAGAAGAAAAAATATTATATATATATATATATATATATATATATATATATATATATATATATATATATATATATATATATCTTAGTTTAAATTTAGTCCGGATAAATTAAAATATCGGATAGAAAAATAATCTGATTTGAGATATATTTAAATAAAACACAAAAGATAAAAATAATCGGAAATAAATTTTAGAAATTTATTTCGGATTACGGGTCGCGATTATTAAAAAAATAATTAGGATAAGATTTACGAATAAAAACTAGGATTAAAATAAATAGTCAGTTTCTATCAACTTTTTAGCCTAATTATTTTTATATTTAAACTATCATAATAATACGAATAATAATAATACTTTTAATATTAAATCTTATAAAATAATAATTATAACTAATCATACGATTATTAATTTATAATTAACGTTTCTAAGAACGGGGTATTACATATTGTCATTAGGGCTTCCCTTCCCTCACTCTCGTTTCAAGGCTTTCCACCCCAATGTAACCAAATACACACACCCCCCGCGTAAAAGCAATTGAATGGAAGATATTTGCAAAAGTGAAGTGATACTCAATAGCAATAGAGATGTGGGTAGCATCCAAGTATAAGCCTTTTCACATATTTACTTTAAATTTTGGAAGCTTTTGTGTTGATAACGTATAATACTATAACTACTTCAGAAAATACAAGATGATAAAATAAGGCAGATGATGGAAGAGTAATTTTCTTTTTATATCTCTATATTCATACATCTTATTTCAATTCATTCATCTACATAAAATATTAAATAAGAGGCAAGTTAGGAAGTGGTATTATGAGGTATTATTACTTCATTTTTATTAGGGTAAATTGGGGTTGAGGATGAGAATTAAAAATTAACTTAGACGAAGGAAATTGAGGTGAATCGGAGTAAATATTTTAAAATATTATTTGGATGATATTAATCTAACTTGGGTAAATTAGTGTGAATGTTTTAAAAATTATGTTTGGATTGAGGGATGTATAAAATTTACTTATATCTGTCCCTTCACCTACATTACCGCTGAAATCAGAGATTAATAAAAATAATTTTAATCAAGGTGAATGAAGGTAAAACTTTAACCTCAATTCACTTGGTTGAGGTTAAAAATATTTGTTCCTAAATAGAGTGAATCAATTGATTCACTTTTATTAGCCCCCCCCCAATTCCACAAATCAAATGGACTATTTAACAAGTGAAAGGTTTTGGGAAGGTGTATGGTCGATCTTATTTAACAAGGATGTCCCTATTTTGTTAACAACAAATGTCCCCAAAAGTCAAGATCAACTCTGACCAAATGTCTTGAGTAATGTCATCTTCAACAGAAATCAAAGGTTGATTGGAGATCTTAGCTTTAAGCCCGTGGAAATGAAGTTGGATTAGATTATATGTGTTGGTAACGGAAAAACATTTTGCTGGTTTTTGTTGTTAGATATTTCTCCGTGTCCCGTATATATAGGATGGATGAATATATCTCAACTTTTAAGCTCTCTCTTCTCTATTTTGTTTGAATTAATAGATTTAAATTGCTTTGTGGATGTATTGGGCTAGACCAGATAACCACATACGTGTCCGAAGTCAAGCTATAGGTCCGAGCTAGGCATATTAGCGCATGTGGGTCATAGATCCGACCTAATCATCTTGTTGCTGAAATTTTAAAACATTTTATACTTTTTACTCAGTAAGCATCGTTCCGAGAAATATTCCATGATTCTAACATTTTCAAGCGTTCCACACGTTGTAGGTAGGGCTGTAAACGAGCCGAGCCGAATACCCCTAGGCTTGGGTTCGGCTCATTTAGTTAAACGAGCCTTAAATGATATTTGGGCTCGGCTCGTTTAACTAAACGAACGAGTCGAACCGAACTTTTAACAAGTCGAACCAAGCCGAGCTCACGAGCCAAAGCTAAAAAATGAACCGAGCTGAGCCCGAACTTCACTTTTAGGCTCGTTTAACTAAACGAACGAGCCGAACCGAGCTTTTAACGAGCCAAGCCGAGCCGAATACCGAACTGGCTCAGCTCATTTACAACCCTAGTTATAGGCTACTGGATTAATTTTTCTAGGTTCGATGGTTATTTTTTGTGTGGTTTTTTATTTATAATCGATTTGGATACCTGAATATTTGGGTTTTACTCTATACATTTCGGGCCTTCTCATTTTTTGTTTCCCACAAAAGACTACGCAAAGTTCCGCAAGATCCACCTTCTTCAATCTTGAGTGTTAAGATTGAACATTTATTGTGTTAACATTAATAAACGAAACTACACCCGAAGTCCGGCCGTTTAGAGCAATGGCCTTTCACGGTACAGCAGAAACGAATCTGATAAGCCCTATTTTCTGCTGTCCATTATCGTTTTAGTTTTATACTTATACTATCTATTCTTTCTCACAGTACGTATGGAGGAAGAGCTCCCTCTCTCTTGATGTTATCCATCACAAATCCATAGGAATCGCAACTTCGGGGCATACCGTACCATGGTGGTTTAAAAAGAAAAGCAAAATTAATAAAAAAGGAGAGGAAGCAACACGGATCTAACTCGAGAGCCATGCATCAAAACTGACCGATTCAAAGTCGTCAAAAGTCTTTGTATTGCACGAAAGTCATGCCCCTCCGACGTCCTACCATTTTTTTCCACACATCTAGCCAGCCATGCAAACTCAAAAGACTTCTTTCTCACTCCAAAGCGTTCTTCACTGATCCGCTTCCTATAAATACTACATCCTGCATGCCCCCCCAAACTTCATACTCAAACATATACTCTTCGCATCTTATTATATAGTCAGCCATGTCGTTTAATGCCGTGAAAAACTCGCTGCTTTTAGCTGTAATACTTGTACTGACATCCATGCCGGATGTTGTCTTTGGTCAGCCAGTTTCCCAAATTGTGACCCCGAACTTCTTTGATGGGATCACTTCTAACCAGCCGGCTGGTTGTGCTGGGAAGAACTTCTATACCCGAGATGCATTTCTTAAAGCTGCTGATTCCTTCCCAGAGTTTGCTACTCAGGGCAGCCCTGATGATCGGAAGAGGGAAATTGCCGCCATATTTGCTCATTTCTCACATGAGACCGGAGGTAATTAATTAGCTACTGCTCAAACTAATTAATTCCCTGGACACTCGATTCATCTATTCGGAAGAAATAATATATATATATATATATAGAAGTTAATCTCTGAAATTTTATAATATAATCAAGCCTTGGCCCCTTTATGGATAAAACCCTCTCTTTTTCTTTTTTTTTTTTTTTTTGGGGGGGGGGGTGGTGTTTATTTTTTCAGCCAGAGAAATTACTTTCTGTCTAAATTAACTATGGAATATGTATCTATGCATGCAAGCAGATCTCTGCAAAATAGAAGAGGAACTTGATCCCACAAACAATTACTGTGATACGTCCACTCCCGAAAGAAGCCAATGGCCGTGTAACCCAAGCCAGAGTTACCATGGCAGAGGACCCATTCAAATTTCGTATAATTACAACTACGGCCCTGCTGGAAAAAGCTGTAATTTTGACGGGTTGGGTTCTCCTGAAACTGTGGCCCAGGACAACGTCTTATCATTCAAAACCGGTTTATGGTTCTGGATGAGTAATTCGAACGCCCACACTGCTATTACATCCGGTCAAGGATTTGGTGCCACAATTAAAGCCGTTAATTCAATTGAATGTGAGGGTAAGAAACCGAATGAGGTTGAATCTAGGGTTCAGAATTACTTGCAGTATTGTAATCAGCTTAACGTTAGTCCTGGTCCTAATCTTAGATGCTAGAGCATCAATATTAAGGCACGTGTTGTAGTACTACTACTATGTAATGAGAGGAAATAAAGCGAAACTTTGACGCGATCCCGGTGAGGGAGCAGCTTAAATAAATAAAATTCGTTGAAATTCAACTTGGAATCAAACTAATCTAAGCGAAAATCGAAGAATCAATGGAATACGAGAAGGAAAGTCCTTCACCTGAACCAATCAAAATCGGAAGCCGGAAGGATATGGTGGTGGAGGGAATCTCACAAGGAAAATTAGGAAAGAAGGCGGCGGAACGGCCTCCGGCTAAGTTTATTCACTCAGAATTTCCATTACAGCCCACTAAATTTTACGATAGAAGATGACGGATTTATACCCAAGGATGAAGAGCTCAATCGGCAGTTAGCCAAGAAGCAGACCAAGAATGTCTCAAGGTGAGAGACTTTACGACATCAAGATCTGCCCGTAACGAACAACCTAGCTAAGGTGACGATTAATCGAATATCCGGTGCTTCGGTCATCCGATGATCAGATAATTAATAATAAAAAAATTAGATATTTAAAAAATGATATATCCAAAAAAAATCTTTAAATATTCGACGCTTAAAATATTTAGAGTTTTGGATTGAATAACAATTTATATGTCGGATTTCCGAAACTTTTGAATGGATCATAACTAAAAAATATTAGATAAAAATTATTTAATTAAAAAATAAAAAATTAATCCAATTTAAATAAAAATGATTTAATGATTTTATTTTATTTGAGTATTAAATTACATTATATTTAATTATAACTTTTAAATTTTGGATAATAATTAAATATTTAATCAAAATAATAATTAAAAAATAAAAAATTTCCTTACAATAAACACTCATTTTAAATTTTATAGATATATATATATATATACAAACACATATATAATTATATCAAAATAAATAGTGATTAGAGTGTATATATATATAATTTATTAAATTAAATATTATTTGTATTTATCGGATAGAATATCTAATTTATTTGATCTTTTATTTATTAGATTAAATATTTAATTTAAAATAATATTAAATTAATTATTTAATATTTTAAATTAAATTAATTCGAATATCGAATTAGATTATCAGATATCAAATAACAGCAAGAATCCTACTGACTAGTGACTACTACTCAATTAAATGTAAAGTAACTGCATAACATATTGGATATGGGCCAGCTAAAATAATACAAATTGGGCCTAAAGAAATGCAACCCGTTAAAAGAAAATTACAAACATATTGAAGCCTAATTACAAGCTTGATAGGTACTTAAACTAGAATGACCGCGCGTAAGACCCATTACTACAATATTAACCCAGTATGTAATCTATAAAAAGTCTTGATTGATCCAAAGCAGCAAGCTGAACTCGATCTAGCTATAAATCCAATCTAAGTCCACACTAATATGATTGTCACTTTTGACCCTCCAAAATTATAATAATAAACTAAATCAATAACAATAATATTCCTAATATTGTAAGAAATGTTAAGGCTAGAAGTTAAAATATAAAATAAATAATCTAACCTACTGGGTTTTACATCATCCCCCCTCACTCTTCAAAAGGTTTCATACAAGTAGTTAAAGTGGAACATGAGATATCATATTACCACAAATAATACAAGTGAACCTTAAACATGAAATCCATAAACAACAAAGTATATTGGAAAAGTGGAACTAAATTAACTTTCGAACCATAGGTAAATCCAAATATGCAACCTCACTCACCAAAATCAAAAGCATTATACTTTAGAATGCTTACTTACAAATACAATGAATAAATCAAATCAAGGCTCACCAAAATTAATAAAGCAAATTACCATACGGGACTAAACACAATACCCCATTGTCAAGATAACAAAAGCAAGACACAGATAACTCTATTTTAGCCACTAATAGGATTAGCTAGAGAATACTAAAGATTACTTCAATTCTTAAGTGCAACACTTCAACTCAAAAGGAGTACACAACTCTTGAAGAGGAACATCAATTATTTCTCAGCATCCTTAGCATCACATGCTCGCACAAACACAAGAAAGCACACATACATGTAAACAAACAAATTCACACACACAAGACAAATGCCGACACAATCCATATAGAACAATCAAACCTACAGTAAGATCACACAAGCAAACACAATAACACACATAGACATAACACAACAACAAAACTATAGGGTAAATAGTAAATAAGCACTACAAACTTCAAGGTGCCAAATATTACAAGACATATAGTAGCATGCCAAAGCAGTAAACATTAACGTATGCAACATGACTGAAATTAGCAACAATGCACCAACCACAAATAGCTTTAGGTTATAGTGGTTATACAAAATGTATACACATAACAGCAGATATGCAACAGTAGACACAAAAGTTACAAATGATTCACACAAAAGTTATTTAATCATAAAAGACATATAAAACAATCATACACACAAAATAAAAGGCCCACTAGCAAGGATATGCATATTAATATTATTATACAACACCCAAAATACCTTTAAATTGGGTGAAATTCAAATTAAAGTTCCCAAAGAAGCCACCACAAATAATCCTAACTTGCCTTCTCCAATGACCCGCTATAAACTCTAGCCCTCCTTTCCAAACTAAGAATAGCAAGATCATCTAAAAACACAACACAAATAGACTCAAGTATCAAATAAGACTCAAATACATCAAAACCCTAGTAACAAAAGACACACAATAACTAAAACTTCTTAAGCAGTATGCTTTCCTCCGTTATCTTCTTGGATTCGGTTGTGATATGTAACTAATCCTCAAAAACTTGTTGAGGTGTAAGAGGGAATAAAACTAACTTGAAATCACCCTTATGATATATATATAACCATCATATATCACTCGACAGTCATATATCCAAGGTTGACCTAAAAGAACATGAGTTGTGTGCATAGGTATGACATCACATAAGATCTTATCCTTGTACTAACCAAGTTTAAGAAAGACCAGAAATTGTTTCACAACCTTGACATCACATGAGTCATCAATCCATTATAATATATAGGGGTGAGAGTGTTTCATGGTAGGAAGACCAAATTTCCAAATCAAGATAGTAATAGCATGATTTGCATAACTCATGGTTTCAATCATGACATAACAACACTTATTATTCACAAAAAATCTTGAGTTAAAAACATTTGTCACGTTGTACAAACTCACTATCTACCTTAACTAGATTATTAAGAGCACTTCTAACTATAAAACTACCAAAAATAAATTTACCAAGGACAAAAACCTTTAATAAATAAAATATAAGCACTAGGTTAAACATCAACACATAAGGCCTCACTACTTTGATACAAGAGTTATCACTACTAAGTAGTTGAAGGCAATCAAAATTTGGCAAAACAAAACAATGTCAATAGGAGGGAAATCAACACGTACACACAAGGACTCATGATTAATAATATTGACCAACAAAATAATATAATGAAAACAAACTAAAAAACACCTTTAAAACTGCTACACAATTATTCACAAAAGTAACTAATCATAGGATTGCAATGCAAGAATAGGTTTAGAAGTTATCAACGTAAATAAGTACATAAAATTAAATTAGAATTGTAAGACTTAGAAAGCCTTGCTTTGTCAAATATTGAATTAGGTTTCAGAAATGGTGACAAATATTGTGCCCAAGGATCCAAAAACCAATTAATCACCTTTACTCTACCAACAATCAAAGATTGATGTCTAAGAGTTAAAAAAAAAAAACTTGACCTTAGCTAAGAACTAGTTTGAATGATTTAAGGTCTAAACCAAAATCAAAAGGATTACAAAAAAGATAAAGAATTGACTCTTAGTGAAAAATCTGCTCAAATCACAAAAAATTAGAGAAGATTTTAAAGTATAAGAACATAAATCACCAAAATCACAAGATCACAATAATATTGATTCAATTGACTGGAGAAAATAGATTGGAGTAAGCTGTAACACCACTAAAATTCACTACTGAAAATTTTCGTTTTATTAAAATAATTAGCGGAAGCGAAATAACAAAATCGTGAATTATGGGGATATTACCGCCACACTTAGTACCAGACCGATTCACTCCTACCGATCTAGTACCAAGTGTTAAGACTAAAAGAGAATAATACAACTTACGAGAAACTCAAACATATTTAAATTAGAGTAGCGTAAATAACAATTTACAAGGATAGGAGCTATCAATGGTGGTTACGAAAACAACGATTACATTGAAACTATGAATTTAAAAGAGATAGAGTAAAACCCTAACAGCTCCGGATAATTCCTTACACTCTTTTCCGGGAGCCCACTTGAATAGCACCTGAAAAAAGACCTGCAAGGGACTCTACCCATTAAATAGGTAGGGGCCCCACGAATGGAACCCTTCAATACTATGATACTGAGTAACAATTTAAAATACACTTAACAGCAGGCTCGCAATATAACACATGATATACCACTATATTCATACATAATAACAGATGTAAACATAACATTCACATCCATATATTCATATATTTAACAAGTCAATCAGATATTAATGGTGCATACATAATATTTACTTTCGTACATTCGCATACTTAACAAGTCAATCGAATATTAATAGGTCATAATGAACAATCGATACTTGTAGGGCCTTAAGCTATTAGTCCATCATTATTCAATTATCTCTCAGATTTTATATATCCATGCGAGTACGGAAATCCTACTATTATAGCCGGTGGATCAGTCACTTATAAGGCAGAACACACCTAACCACTATTAAATGCTAATGGATCGGTCTCTAGGGAAAAACGCTCCTAGCCACTATTATACCAGTAGATCGGTTTGGCCTTGACTCTCATGGCGTTCCATTGTAAGTACTTAGTGTCTTTTATGTGTCTTATCAAACTTAGGGCTTGGTTTATTGAGTTCGGGATCCCCCATTAATATAGTCGGTGGATCGATCACTTATAGGGCATAACGCACCTAACCATTATTGTATGCTGGTGGATCGGTCTCCAAGGCACCCCCGGCACCTGGCCACTATTATGCCAGTGGATCGGTCTGGGTCTGGCTTAATAATCTTCCACTCTATATTATTAGTGTTTTACCGTCTCTTATTCAACAAATTTCACCCTAGACATGCATGACTAACTCAATCTACACTTATCCTCCCAAGATGGCCCGTCCTATATCTTGAGACTCTGCACCTCCTAAATCACCCCGACATTCTTCTCATAATCCACTTACTGACATCGGGATCCCAACTCCTAAGTATGTGGGTTAAGGGCCATTACTTTATGACATTCAAATTCTCTCACTGCCGCTCTCTAGGGTTTTCCCTTGAAACCCTAATCTGACATATGTGGCCCAACCTTTCTTTTATTGTCCAACACCTCATCTCATTTAAATTCAACCCAAATCCTATCAGTCTACTCACTGATTATACATGTGACCATAAAATCCTAGTTGGCCACTTAAACCCTAACACCTTTCTTACGTAAGGATCATCCCATGCAAACCCTAGAAATCTCCCATGCAAGATTTGCATCACTCATTAATTTTGATCATAATATCCTTCTATTTTCCCCTCATGGATCGTAATAAGGTCAATTTCATGTGCCCTTAGTTAACTCACTTTCCATTTGTTCATTTTTAACCTTTCACCCCATATCTTATTATTAAATATCCTAGCATGCATGTCCTAGAGAGTCACATCATTTAACATCGTACGCATAAAGTATATAATCATCATCCACATGCTATAAGGAAGCCATATAAGCATATATTCAGTCCAAGTTGCACTACAAAGGATTACTAATTAAGCATAAAAAAATATGGCATAACACATGGCACACAAGGCATGTAACCCACACATAGTTGTTCTTCGCCATATCCTTACTCGATTTAGGTTACCAAGCTATCTCCCACACTTATTAAGTCACCCATCACCCTTCATAATTGTTACACTTATCATATTTCCCATTTAATTAGTTAGATTACCGAATTGCCCTTCTCCTTTATTATAATTGCTAAATTGCCCCTTTAGTTAGATAAATTACCAAATTACCCTTCTATATTATCATAATTACCAATTTGCCCTTTAGTTAGTTAAATTACCAACTTGCCCTTCTCTATTATCATAATTACCAAATTATCCTTCTCTATTGTTAAAATTACCCTTTAGTTGGTTAATTACCAAATTGCCTTTCTCCATTATCATAATTACCAATTTACTCCTTTAGTTGGTTAAATTACCAAATTACCCTTCTCAATTATCGTAATTACCAAATTACTCTTTAGTTGGTTAAATACCAAATTACCCTTCTTCATTGTCAAATTACCAAATTACCCTTTAATTGCTGAAATTACCAATTTTTTCTTCTTTATTATCATAATTACCATTTTACCCTTTAATTGGTTAAATTACCAAATTGCCCTTCTCTATTATCAAAATTACCACGTTACCCTTTAGTTGGTTAAATTACCAAATTACCCTTCTCCATTATTATAATTACCAAACTACCCTTTTCCAAAATTATCATATTCCCCTTCTACTTACAAATTGCCATTTTATCCTTTTACCTACAAAATTACCATTTTACCCTTTGCATACAAAATTACCACTTTACCCTTTTCACTTACAAATTACCATTTTACCCTTTACAAAAAAATTATCATTTTACCCTTTTATTTACAAAATTACCATTTTTCTCTTTACTTTCATAATTACCATTTTACCCTTCACTTCTAAAATAGTCATTTTACCCTTTACATTCAAAATTACCATTTTACCCCTTACCTCCAAAATTACCATATTACCCCTTTACTTCCAAAATTACCAAATTACCCTTTTCATTTATAAATTACCATTTTGCCCTTTACTTACAAAACTACCATTTTACCCTTCACTTGCAAATTACCATTTTACCCTTGTCTCCAAAATTACCATTTTGCCCCTTACTTCCAAAATTACTAAATTTTCCTTTTTATTTACAACTTACAATGTTTTCCCTTATTACACCTCTTATATTAAATTATATCACTACATGAAATATTAATATTAATACCCCATTCTCGTTACCCAACTCTAAAACTATTATATTTAATATAATACTCATTAGCACCCACAAATAATAGGCCACATTCTTGCACAAGACATATTACTAAAATACCCCTAAGGCTCACAATAATATCAACCATGCATTAATGGTCACAATAGCATAATACGACATGGATGAATACTTAACATTTTCATTAATAACCAAACTCTTACCTTAAGCAATATTTCCATACATAGCATATAATCTAACATAACATGCTTCCTTTTTATCAATCAACCCAAGAAACTACATATATTATATTAAACAATATATATCAAGCATAATAACATATTAAAATTTCTAATATGCTAACATACATTTACCCATGCATTTAAGTGGGGTTTAATGATTACCTTAATTCCCACAAAAACAAACATTACCGGTATTCCAATTAAAGATTCAAGCTTTGATTAGCAAAACCAATGCCTAAAAAATAATATAAATATTTATCACATTAGAAATAAGAAAACCAAAGGCATAAGACTTTATAATACTTAATTAGTGAAATACTTAACTTAAAATATTATTATACCTTAATACTTATTAAACAAACAAACCAAGGCATGCAGCAGCTCATAATACTCATGCAGCATGAGTTGCATACAAAGTAATAAGGGGGAGAGGCTTGAAATGGCAAGAAAGGGAGGAGGGAGAGCCAATTTTGGGTTAGGGTTTTGGGGCTAGGAAAGAAGGTAGGTGGGGGAGGATTTAAGGCAAAGGAAGGGTGCAAAGGTGGAGAGCGGCGGTGGCGGTAGAGAGGTTGCGAAGGTGGCTGCCAAGATGGAGGGGGTTGAGAAGGAAGGAAAGGGGAGGAGGAAAACAAGGGCCTACAAGTGGTTGTTTCGGCCAAAGGAGGTTTGGGGGTGGTAGGAGAGGTTGTATGGAGTGGTTTGGTGGCTCAGGTGGCAGAAAAGGCGACAGAACGGTGGTAGAAAGAAGCGGCGTTGGGTGGCTACCAAGAAGGGAGAAAAAAAGGAGAGAAAAGAAGAGGGGAGGAAGAAGGAGGTTGCATGGTGGCTCGAGAGGTGGTGTGATGGTTCAGGGGTAAAGTAGAGGATGGCAGGGGTGGTGCAAGTGGCTAGTGCGGCGGCAGCAGCGGCGGAACAAGGGTGGTGGAGCAAAATAGGGAGGGAGATGGGAGGAGAAGAAAGGAAGAGAAATAAGGTCGGGGAAGGGCATGGGAGGCTCGAAAATGGCAGAATGGGGTAGGGAGGGAAGAAGAAAAAGAAGAGGAAGTGAAAGGAGGGGATGGGGGGCTTGGTAGGATGGCGGCAGGGTGGTTGAGGCATGGGAATAGCAGGGAGAGGGAGGAGAAAAGAGGGGCATAGGCAAGGAGAGGGAGAGGTGATGGGGCCGAGATGGGGCAGAAAAAATGGCAAGAGAGTGAGAGAGATAGGGATATCGGTAGGGGGAGGGTTGCAGGTAGGGCATCCGGAGATGGCGGAGGTGGTTGAGTATGGCATCGAGGAAAAGGAAGAAAAGGAAAGAAAGAGGGGGTGTTGCGTGTTGCGTGCAGGTCAGCGAAGGGGAAGAAGGACGTGGGCCAGCCCGGTCGGGGGAGGAAGAAAGAAGGGAAGCAGGCCAGGCGACGCACGCGGAAGAAGGAGAGGGAGGAGATGAGTGGGCCTACGCCCCAGGCACAAGGGAGGAAGGCAGGTCGGGGTGCCGACAGCCTAAGGGAAGGAAAAAGGAAAAAGAAAGAAAGGAGGAAAAGGAAAAGGAAAAAAGGAAAAAGGAAAGGGAAAATGGGACACAATAAAATAATTTAATTTATAAAATAATAAAATACTATATTTTGGGTAATAAATTTATTTAATAATTTAATTAAATATAATAAAATATATTGGTTTAAAAAGGATAATTTTAATAAAATAATGGTTTAAAAAAATATTTAAATAAAGAGAGTATGATAAAATAATAAAATATTTATATTAATTTATTAAATATTTATATCTAATTTTATATACTCAAAAATTTATAAAATAATTAAATTAAATAGATTTAAAAGATAATTTATATCAAATAAAAGTTATTTATTAAATAATAGGCTTTGAAAATTTCGGGGGATTAAACAAGCTTCCCATGATTTTGCAAAAGCCAAAGAGTCATATGAAAAACTTAAAATATATCAATAAATGACAAAGAAAATGACATCGAAAAAGGTAGGATAACACCAAAACCATAGATGGAAACCAAAATTGAATGAATCAAGAAACTCGATCTCATATACCAAATGACACGATCCCAATGAGGGAATCAATGTAAAGAGATTAAATTTGTAGAAATTAGACCTAGAATCAAACTAATCCCTAGAAACAGAATTAAGAATCAATTAGATACTGGAAGGAAAATAGTTCACCTAACCAATCAAGGCCAAAAGGATATGATGGTGGTGCAAATCTCGTAAGGAAAATTAGGAGAGAGAAAGGTGAAATGGTCTCTGGAAAAGCTTATTCATTATAATTTTGGTTACAACCTACTAAAATTTTAGTTAGCCAAGAAGGCGGATCAAGTATAACACCCTCAAAATTTACTACTAAAAATTGTTATTTAAGTAGAAGAACTATCCAACATAAAAGGGCAGATATTGTCATAATTGGTACAAGTCTAGCTATAACTCATCCTCATACCAATTACAACGCAAAGGTAAAACAAAATACAAACCATGATAAGTATAGAATAAGTACGATCCATAACATAAATAAGAGTTAGATGTTCATTTTGAAAGCAGAATTGAAATACATAAATAAATGTTCAGATGAAAATAATAAGGAGAAAACTGATTTAAAATAGCAACTGGATAATACAACTCTTCGATCCTCAGACCGGTCAAAACAGTATCCCTCTACACCGATCAAAGCATTGTATGTTGTGAAGTCATCCAATGAGTCCTCATTTACCTGCACAGACTTGAAATGGGTCTATACTAGTAGGAATGATCAACACCTAAAATAAGGATGATCAGTACTCTATGTACTAAGTAAGGTAACAATACAGTTGAGAAGGTCACATAAATTCATAACACCGTGATAAAAGATGACAAGTGCATAAGTTGATATTACCAACGTAATTAATGTAACACCCCAAAATTTTACTTAGCCTAATCCCGTGTCATTAATGCCCTAATTTGATTTTATTTTCAAGGAATCTTATTTTAGCCTTAACCAAATTTCTTAATTCCAATTCTTTAACCTAAATCGAAACCTTGACTCGGATAAACCGTAATACGTAAACCAAAAATTAAAACCCGTTAAAATTTTCACTAATCCTAACTATCTTGGCTCCCTAAATCACCTAATCTGATCCTATCCCTAACCTCTTTTTCCTTTTCTTTTTTTTTCCTTTTTTTTTCTTCTCCTATGGCATGAAGGATTTTGGCTCCTCTACACCACCCCATCACCTTTTCTCCCACATCTATCCTCTCACCATCGCCTTGACACCCTCACTAACCATCATCATCATCCCTCATGCCTATCTTTTTCTTCCTTCTCCTCATCTCATCTCTGTTGATCTTCACCACATCACTTCCTTGCCAGTCCACTTCTTCTTGCTGCTGCTCTGTTTCTCCCATCATCACTATCACCTTTCCTACTTTTCTCTCCCATGAATGTCTCCTTCATGCGTGACCCTCACTAAAGCAATCACCATCAAACTCTACTTATTCCCCTTCTGCGTTCATCACACTCGTCCACTACCATCATCTCCATCATCCTCTACAATTTTCCCCCTTTGCATGCTACACTCCTCCATCATTTTTCTCCTCTATTGTAACACCCCAAAATTCACTAAATTTTTTTTTTAAAACGGAAGCAATTAAGATAGAAACACTTAAAACCTGTGAATTCTGGGAATGTTACCGCCACACTTAGTACCAGACCGGTTCTCTCCGACCGTTCCAGTACCAAGTGCTAAGGCTAAAGAAAAGATTTACGTTAAATTCAAATTAACAATTCAT
This sequence comes from Tamarix austromongolica, assembly GCA_039764185.1. Lineage (NCBI taxonomy): Eukaryota > Viridiplantae > Streptophyta > Magnoliopsida > Caryophyllales > Tamaricaceae > Tamarix > Tamarix austromongolica. Next base: position 150,365,723 of record CM077809.1, read on the forward strand.
AAAAGAATTCGAAAGATCATACAACAAAATCAGAGTACGCATAAACGTTTATTAATACTTGTAACTTCCAAATAGAAATACATTTAAACAAGATAAAACCCGATGGGTCAAATTCCGGATTGCCTACTCACTCAAGTCAGGCCTGCCACCCCAAACAGTCTCTGATCTTAAACCTGCATAAGAGGTCTGCTCCCCACCATCAGTGGATCATCACAGGACCCATCAACCAAGGTAGTATCAGTACGGGTCCAGTACTGAGTAAGGTGACTTGATCACTAAGGCCAACACATAAATCATGCAGAACATAAAAGAGCATAATTACCAACACAATGACATAAGGTGCTTACGACCATCCAAGTAAGAGTACAAGGCCCGATTGTAGACTGGATTAATTTTTAAATTAATCTCTGATCAGAATTCATTTCACACCATACTTTTTATCAAGTCCATACGAGTACGGGAACCCCACTATTTTAGCCGGTGGATCGGTCGCAAGGGTAACATACCCTGCCACTATTTTAGCCGGTGGATCGGTCGCGAGGGTAACATACCCTGCCACTATTATATGTCGGTGGATCGGTCTGGCCCCTTCTCGCACGGTGTTCCACTGTAAGTAATTAGTATCTTTCCCATGTCTTAGCAACTATAGGGTTTGATTTTGTTGAGCTCGGGATCCCCCACTATTATTGCCGGTGGATCGGTCTCGAGGGTACATGCCCTGCCACTATTATAGCCGGTGGATCGGTCGCGAGGGAAATATTCCCTGCCACTATTATGCCGGTGGATCGGTCTGGGCCCGGCTCAACATCTTTCACTTTACATGATTAATGTCTTAAGTATCTTATTCAAAGGCTTTCACCATAGACATGCACGAATCATAAATCATAATTTCCACCATCATAATTACACTTTATCACCACATACACATGATAACACAAAGACCCTAATCAAACACCACATACCCTAATTGACCCCCACAACCATAGTCAATCACTCCAAACCCTAATTCAGTCACCTCCATACCCTTATAATGTCTTACGTATTATTTTTCACCCAAAACATTCAAACACCCAAATAACTCTTCTACTTCCTCCCTTACATCCCAAATCAACTTTTCACACGTAAATTTAATACCCATGCAGACATTAATCTCCCCATGCAAACCTTCGAACCTTTTTCATGCAAACCCTAAAATTCCACGTGAAACCCTAAATTCAATCATGCAAACCTTAATACCACCATACAACCATCAATATCACCATGTAAATCCTAATACAACCATACAACTATAATTACCACCATACAAACCTTAATATCATCATACAAACCCTAATACCAACATACATCCATTAATACCACCAGGTAAACCCTAGATTCCGTCATACAAAACCATAAATTCAATCCAACCAAAACCAAAGATTCACCCATACCAAACCCTAAATTCAAACCATAAAGATTCTTCCATACCAAACCCTAAATTCATGCCATAAAGATTCTTCCACATAAAATCATAAATTAGACTCTCCCAAGGAAAACTATAAATTGAATTCCCCCAAGCAAATCATAAATTAGATTCCCCCATATAATATCATAAATTACATTTTCCCAAATAACATCATGAATTAGATTCTCCCAAACAAATTATAAATTAACTCTCCCAATCAAATCATAACTTAAATTCTCCCATATAATATTATAAATTACATTCTCCCAAATAACATCATAAACTAAATTCTCCCAAACAAATTATAAATTAACTCTCCCAATCAAATCATAACTTAAATTATCCCATATAATATTATAAATTACATTCTCCCAAATAACATCATACACTAAATTCTCCCAAACAAATTATAAATTAACTCTCCCAATCAAATTATAACCTAAATTCTCCCATATAATATTGTAAATTACATTCTCCCAAATAACATCATAAACTAGATTATTCCTTATAAAACCATAAAATTTAGGTCAACTCACTTCCCTTAGTCAACTTCTTTCCCCATCCTCCTTTTTCATCCTTCCTCTCACACAAACCACATCGACTTCCTCACATACACAACACATATCATCATACATAATTAATACACATACCATGCACAACATACTTCAACTCCAAGTCATACCACATATAAAATATTTAATTATAATAAACATTAGATACATAACATGCGAAACACATAATACACATAAGCACATAAAAGGCCTTAGCACTCCTTACCTAAAACGTCACCGGTCTTGGAGCACGGTCCTATTCCACTTGAGGGGTTTGACTGGGCTCACCTATTATGGGGAAGAAATACTAGGATTAGCTTCCTTCCTATACTACTATTAGTTTCTAATTTATCTTAAGTCTTGATTCTTAATTAATTATGCCCAAAACCACTAAAACATTAATACATACTATTATAATTTAAAGTAAAAAGGTGATATAAGGGTTTCTACCCTTTACCGAAATAAAGTTATTAAAGGTAATAATAATAATAATATTTATTATAATAGTAATTTTAATAATAACAAATTATTACTAATAGTAGTAATATTAATAGAAAACTTAATAATAATAATAATAATCTAAGCCTTAAATTTACAAAGTGGATTCCGAAACCTCCCCATTTAATGATAATACTATTTGAAATGTAAAAAGATATTAATATTATACTTATACTTATTATATAAAGTTAATATGGTTAATGATAATAATATAATTAGTAATAATGTTAAAAATGCTAAAAATAATAATAAAAGGCAAAGCTACGAGAATTAATTAAAATTTTAGGTTTCTACTACTCCTGAAATAATTGTAGTATCAAATAACTGATTATACTAACAATAATAATATTAATTATATTATTAATAATAATATTAAACATGTAATAATTACATTAAATAGGCAAAATTCGAGAATAATAACTTATCTTACTCAATAATACTCCCAAACCTGTCAACCAAATTTAGAAATTAAAATACAGTCAATATTACTAATAATAATTATTATAATAATAATAATTAAAGTTGAATTAATACTAAAATTTTGGCTAAAATTAGAATAATTATAAATAATTCGAAATAAAGTATTTAAAATGTCTATGGCATCACCTTGAGTTGGAGGATGAAGGTGGAACCGGCGATGGTTCCCGGAGGTGGCCGGAAAATGGGTTTAAGGGGGCCAAAAATTAGGAAAATGGGTGATGGAGAGGAAGAAAATTAAAATAATTATATGGGGCTGTAGAGGATAATTAGTAGGAGTTAATAGTTGGTTTAATAGGTGTTAGAAGCGGCGCATGTGGTGGTGGAAGGTGGTTCAACGTCTCGGGGTGAAATTTTCTGTCGAAGCAACTAACCAACTTTGTGCAATTATGGAGGCTTGTACAAGATGAATCGAAGGTTGTGGTTATTTTAGTTAATTAGGGGGTATTGCAGGGAAGAGATTGGTAGCAAGAGGAGGTGTTGAAGTTGGCCGGGGAAGGAGATAATGGCGTCTGATGGGGCGGTGGCAGGCAGATCTCTCTTAGGGTTTTCGAGAAGAAGAAGTCTCGAAAACATCCACCATTAGGCTATTTATAGAGTTTAGATGGGTTATTAGGGTTTTGGAGGTCGGCAGGATGGGTTTGGGTGATAGGGTTTGGGTGGCCGGCGTTAGAAATCGGCCGGCGATTGCTTGGGTTGGGTCGAAGGTTCGCGAAGCCAGAGAGAGAGAATGAGCGAGAGTTAAGGGTAATTGATTATTCCAAGATAATGTTCGAGCCGAGAGGAAGAAAAAGAGGGGTGAATCGGTCGGTCAAATTCGTCGTAGCCGGTGCCGCCATTTTCGGGGGTGAAGTTGCAGGCTGCGTCGACGGAGGAGAAGGGAGGAAGAAGGAAGGAGAAGGGAGGTGGGCCGGTCGGCTGGGAAGTAAAAGAAAAAGGAGAACCGGGCCGGTCGGCGCGAGGGAGGAAGTCATTTAATGAAACGATGCGTTTTTATGAAACAATAAACAAAACGCGGCGTGGGAACGACGGACGAAGGACGCAGGTAACGTTTAATGAAACGTTGCGTCCTGATGGAAAAACCATCAAAATGCGGCGCGGGGAGGGGGACGACGGAAGAGCCAGCGTCGCGCTACTGGGCTGGGCGGAAGGAAAAGAAAGGAGAAGTGGGCTGCGGGAGAGGCAGCCCGAACGAGGAGAAGAAGAAAAAAAGAAAAAGAAAAGAAGAAGAAAAAAGAAGAAAAAGGAAAGAAAAGGAAAAAGGAAAAGAGAGAAATAATTATGTTGGGTATTTAAATTAATTAAAATATTATGGATATTTAAAAATAATAATATTTGAATAAAATAATATTTAAATCCTATTTTAGTCCAAATTAGGATTTTTAAAAGATTTTTCATAAATTCCTTTTTAATTAGCAAAACACCCTAATTTTATCCAATTAAATTATTTATAAAATTAATATTAATTTGAAACTATTTTCTTCTTATTATTTTAAATAAATTAATTTATTTAATTAATTTTTAAAATAAAATGCTTAATTAGCTAAAATACCCAAATTCTCTTCTAATAAAAATACTTATAAATTCCTTTTTGATTTTCCCTAATTAATTCAATTTAAAAATAATTTATTGCAATAATTTTTATAATAAATATCCTTTAAATTTAGTTTATAAAATTAGAAATTTTCAGGGCATTTCATCTATAACACTCCACCATACTAGTATATATACCTCTCTATCCCTCCATTTTATTATTGTCCAGCACCTCCTTGACCTTCTTCTCTTCTTCCTTCTTCTTCGTTCTTCTTCCTCTCTATTGCTTCCCTATTTTTGGCCTTCATACCACCCAATCCACCACCGAGAACCACCTCAGCCACTACTCACACACTGCCTCTTTTTCCTTCTTCTTCCTCTCGTTCATTGTAGTTTTGTGGAGTGCATGGTTGTGCAACACTTAAAATCTTCTACTACACAGTCGTGCAACCTTTGCACTACCTAGTCGTGCGTCTTCTTTTCTCTTAGCCTGGTGCTATATAGTCATGCAACTCTTGCACTGCTTGACCACGCGTCCTTCCTCCTCTCAACCTATTGTGCACTGTTACTATATAACTATGTAACACTTGCACCGCCTAGCCGTGCACCTTATTTTTCTCTCGACCAGAAGTTGCACTGCTTACTGCACAACCATGTAACTTCTCATTTTTATCCATGCACCCCTACTTTCAATCCTAAACCTTGTACAAACACCACCAAAATTTAACCATAGCTCCACCACACATTCCTCTACACTTCCATTTAAATTCAAGCTTATATTGATTCCGGTTAATTTTATTTTTACCTCCTCTACCTTAACTTCCCTCTCAATTTTAATCATCAATCTGAATTATATTTTTATCTTATTTTCAGATATGATCTTCTAGTGATCTTGGAGAAGGTCTAGGATTTACGTGCATAGAGCCTAGTGCCCTTGTTGGTAAGGATATATGTTGTAGCTAGGGTTTGATATGATATATGTATTTTTATATGTGATCTTGTATTGAGTATATTGTATTTAATAATTTATTTATGGAAATGCTATGAAATGATATTCTTGAGAGTAATGAAATTATGTAAGTACATATTTTGGTATAATGTGGACATAGGTATCTATGAGAAACTAAGGATACGCACTTCAGATAATGGTTAAAAATTTATATGTTTTGGGTTTCATAAGGCTTTGGAAGATTATGATTATCTTGACTACGTTGAGTATATAATGATTATTTAAGGATAATTATGTGGTCGTACTTATGTTATTCAGTTGTATGTCTTGTGCATTTATATGAGTTCACCATGATAATGTATAGTTAACTCTGAATAAGGTACTAATCATTTAAAGTGAAAGATTACATGAGTCAGGCCAAGGTGTTTATATGGGTCCTTTCCACTAGATAATAATAGTGGCTCGGATGCATTGTCCCCATGAGGTGCATCAATCCGTTCCACAGGATTAAGAATAGTGGAGCCCCATACTCAATGTGAATAATAATATGATTAAGAGATAAAGTATAAATGGAAAGATACCAATCATTTAAAGTGGAAGACTATGTAAGTTAGGACCGAGGTGTTGAGTCTGTTCTACAGGATAATGATAGTGGCTGAGGTGTGTTGTCTCCGAGTGGTGTTTCAAACCATTCTAACAGTTTAATAATATTAGTTCAGGAGTATTTTACTCTGAGAGGTAGACCTAAGAAGTGTTGGCTCCGCTCCACCGGATAATAATAGTGGCTCGGGTGTGTTGTTCCGGAGAGGTTTTTTAGATTGGTCCACCGACTTAAGAATAGCGGGGTCCTTGAACTTAACATAAATAAAAGATTAGAAGATGGTATATCTAATAAAAGACCTGAAATTAGTACCTATCTGGTATTCTTTGAATTACGCATGTATGATTTTCTTATGAAAATTCTTGTAATCCTACTTTACTATATCGTTACTATTCTCCGTACATAACGTACTGATCATCTGCTTCATGAGTACTACTCAGTCTAATGAGTAGACGACCAGGATGTTTATGCGTAGGTCGATGAGGACTAGGCAGATGAATTCACAACCTTTGACACAATATATGTGGAGGAGTGATTTTGAAATACCCCAAAACCCTAATTTATAGAATTATGGAAAATTTAAGGATTTATTAGGGAAATTAATTATTTATTTATTTTATTAAAATAATAGAAATTAATTAAGAAAAAATCAAGAGAAAATTAATAAATAATTTAATTAGAAAAAATTAGGGTGTTTTGCTAATTAAAATGAAATGTAGGAAAAATATCTCAAAAATTCTAAATTAACCTAAAAAGAGATTTTAATTATTATTTTATTAGAATATTATTATTTTTAAATATCCTGAAATATCAAAATGTTTTAAATATCCCAACCCACCTATTTTTCTTTTTTTCCTTTTTCCTCTCTCTTTTCTTTTCTTTTATTTCCTTCCTCTCCTTTTTCTTTTTCTTTCTTTCTTCATCTTTCTCAAATCTAGGCCTACCCACCCCAAGGCCCAGACCTCCCATTCCTCCTGCTTGGCCTAGGTCCACTGCTCCCTCCTTCTCTCCCTTGCCAGTCAACTAGCCCCTTCAAACTCCTTTCTTTTTTTTTCTTTTCTCCTTGGAATGATTGACCGCCTTATTTCTTCTTCCTTTCTCCTTATCCCACTACAAAATAATTAACTTTTGCCAACAGGCCTTATCTGTTGGTAAAAGCCATATTTCTGTAGGCAAAAGTTTTTACCAACAGATATTTTTCTGTGACAAATCTATGGGTAAAACTCTGTGCTTAAAAGTTATACCCACAGATACGTAAGATCTGTTGGTATTAGTTGCTTATACCCACAGATATTTATCTGTTGGTAAAATTTATGCCCACAATTATATCTGTGAGTAAAAGTATTAACCACAAAATGATATCTGTGACTAAAAGTATTGTCCACAAAACAATATCTGTGACTACAAGTATTGTCCACAAAACAATATCTGTGACTAAAATTATTACCCACAAAAGAAAATCTGTGACTAAAAGTAGTATTTTCCTAATTTTTATAACCCTTAAATTATTTTATTTCAATTATTTGCATATAAATACTATTATTATTATTCTTAATATTTATATTTTTAATATGAATTATTATTATTATTATTATTATTATTAATGTTTTTATTATTATTTCTGTTGAAGGCTGAAGCCCTATTGTATTTTATTTTCAATTTTATTATTATTATTCTAATTATTTCCATTATAACTATTATTAATATTAATATTTTATTATTATTATTATTATTATTATTATTATTATTATTATTATTATTATTACTGCTTCGAATTACTGTTATTATTATTTCATTATTAATATTACAACTACTTTACTATTATTTTTGTTGTTGTTGTTGTTGTTATTATTATTATTATTATCATCATTATTACCAAATTTGGTTGTTTATTTTACTAATATTATTTTAATAAAGGGGCCGAAGCCTTTATTCTACTTTGTTTTTGAATAATGCCTTTTTATTATTATTATTACTATCACTATTATTATTCTTATTTATATTCTCATTGATATTATTTTTAGTATCATTATTATTATTAGGGTAAAGTATTTAACCCTATATTATCAAATTTTATAATATTTCTATTATTTATATATATTTAGCAAAGTTAGAATTGTATTAATGTAATTTTTATTAGTATGTTATTATTTGCTCAAAGCCCTAAGGAGGCGTAGGAGCGTGCTCCAAGGCCGGTGTCGTTTCAAGTAAGGGGTGCTAAAGCCTTTTATATACTTATGTGCATTATGTGCTTCGCATGCTATGTATCCTATGTTTATTATTATTAATTATTTTGTATGTGGTATGACATGGAGTTGAAGTATGTTTTTGTATGGCATGTGTACTATGTGTATGTGACGATATGTGTTGTGACCCTATAAGACATGCATGAGAGGATGTCGATGTGGGTTGTGTGGGAGAAAGGATGAAAAAGGAGGATGGGGAAAGAAGTTGACTAAGGGAAGCGAGTTGACTTAATTTTATGGTTTTATAAGGAATAATCTAATGTATGGTTTTATGTGGAAGAATATAATTTATGGTTTTATGCGGAGAATATAATATATGATTTTATTTGGGAGAATATAATTTATGATGTTATATGGGAGAATCAAATTTATGGTGTGTTTGGGAGAATCTAATTTATGATGTTAATTGGGAGAATCTAATTTATGGTGTTATATGGGAGAATCAAATTTATGATTTGTATGAGAGAATCTAATTTATGGTTTGGATGATTTTGTATGGGAGCATGTAATATATGATGTTATATGGAACAATCTAATTTATGGTTTATATGGGAGATTCAAATTTATGATTTTATGTGGAAGAATCGAACTTATGGTCTTGTATGGGAAAATCTAATTTGTGGTTATGAATGGAAGAATCTAATCAATTGTATTATATGAACAAATCTTTGGGTTTTCTATGGTTTGAATCTAGGGTTTGGTATGGATGGATCTTTAGTTTTGTGTGGATTGCATTTAGGGTTTTGTATGACGGAATCTAGGGTTTGTATGGTGGTATTAATGGTTGTATGGTGGTATTAGGGTTGCATGGTGTTATTAATGGTCGTATGGTGGTAGTAGGGTTTGTATGGTGGTATTAATGGTTGCATGGTGGTATTAGGGCTTATATGGTGGTATTAGGGTTTGCATGGTGGTATTAATAGTTGCATGGTAGTATTTATGGTCGTATGGAGGTATTAGGGTTTGCATGGTGGAGTTAGGGTTTTGCATGGGAGTTAATGATTATATGGGATTTAGGATTTGTATGAAAAGTTCGAGAGGTTGCATGGGATGTATAAAGTTTGCATGGAAGTGAAGTTTATGTATGAGAGTTTGATTTGGGATGTAAGGAAGGTAATACAAGTGTTGTTTGGGTGTTGAACTATTTTGGACGGAAAATAGTATGTGGAGCCTTATAAGGGTACGGAGGAGACTGAATTATGGTTTGGAGTAATGAACTCTAGGTTGTTGTGATTGAATAGGGTTGGAGTGGCTAATTGTGATTGTTGTGGTTAATTAAGGTTTGGAATGGCTAATTATGGTTGTTATGGTTAAATAGGGTTTGGAGTGGTTAACTATGGTTTGTTGTGGTTAATTAGGGTTTGGTGTAACTTCTTAGGGTTTTTATTGTATCATGTGTAATTGGTGATTAAAGTGTAATTGTGATTTAGGATGTGTGATGATTCATGCATGTCCAGGGTGAAATCTTTTGAATAAGACACTTAAGACATTAATCACTTAAAGTGGAAGATATTGAGCCGGATCCCACCGATCCACCGGTTAGAAATAGTGGTTAGGACGCGTAGTCCTATGTGTCTCCGATCCACCGGCTATAATAGTGGTTAGGGTATGATACCCTATGTGCCTCCGATCCACATCCACCGGCTATAATAGTGACGGATTCCGAACTCAATAAAACTAATAGTTTGCTAAGACTTGGGAAAGACACTAATTACTTACAATGGAACACCATGTGATCCGGAGCCAACCGATCCACCGGTAAGAAATAGTGGTTAGGGTATGACACCCTATGTGCGACCGATCCACCGGCTAATAATAGTGGGCAGGAGCATTGTGCCCTGCTTGTCTTCGATCCACCGGCTATAATAGTGGGGGCTTCAGTACTCGTATGGATTTGATAAAAATTATGGTGTGAAATGAGATTTGATCAGAGACTAATTAAGTAATTAATCTGGACTATAAATGGGCCTTTGTACTTTTACCTGAATCGTTCAAATGCCTTTATGTTGTTATGTTGGATTATTCCCTTTTATTATTATGCATGGATTATATGCTTATATGTTGGCCTTATTGCTCGGTTACCTTACTTAGTACGTAGCGTACTGATTACCCTTTTCATGGGTGTTACTCATTCCCACGAGTAGTATGCCTTTCTGACTTTATGCAGGTGGGCGAGACATCAGTTGGGGCTGAGTGTTGAGCATGTCTGGCTCAAAGTTCGAGAGAGTTGTGGCCATATTTCAACAGTTATGTGATTCTATTTCCTTTTATTATTTCTTTTGTATTGTAGTTATCCTCTTTGACTTATTACCTTTTATTGAGTTTTTATCCTCTTTGATTTCGCACTCTGATTTCTATCTTATTATGGTTCATAAACGTTTATGCGTACTCTAATTTTTAACGTATGATCTTTTGAGTCTTTTATGAACTGTTGGTTGAGTTTAATGTAAATCTTTTCTTTAGCCTTAGCACTTGGTACACTACCCCAAAAAGTAGTTTTAATAATGGTTATTTTACAGTTTTAATAACGGTTTTCAACCGTTATTAAAACGCCCGTTATTAAATCTTTAATAACAGTTCATAACCGTTATCAAAAATATAAAAAAAAACCGCCAATATGAGCATAAAATACATTTTTAATAATGGTTTTTGCGAAAAACCGTTGTTAAAAAAGAGGGTTTTAATAACGGTTCTGAAGAAAACCGTTATTAAAAGGTAGGTTTTAATAACGGTTCTTATGAAAAACCGTTATTAAAATACCAGAGTTTTAATAACGGTTCTTATGAAAACCGTTATTAAAATACCAGAGTTTTAATAACGGTTTTAGAAGAACCGTTATTAAAACATCCTTTTAATAACGGTTTTCATCAGAACCGTTATTAAAACCTACCTTTTAATAACGGTTTTCTTCAGAACCGTTATTAAAACTTCAGTTTTTTTTTTTAGTTTTTGCAGTTTTGTTCCTGCCCACATACACAGTTGTATGTTCAAATAATTACCAAATCTGCATTGTAAAACAACATCAATTGATAACATATCTGCAATCACACCATAATTTCATTCAATCCCTTGTTAATACACCGGACATATATACTCAAGAATCAAAATTAGTAGGCATACCACAACTTGGTAGCTCTACACACCAAAGCAAAATGTTTATAAATCTAGCTTAATTACAAGACTTAAAGACATAGACAAAATACAAGCCTGCAGAACATATATGCATGTAGAATATATAGATCTCTACCTAATACCGAATGAATGAGTGCACATGCTTGGCCCATTGCTCTCTCACTTCATCAATTTCTTCAACACTGTATTGCTGGCCTTGTGCATAATCATCGGTGAAAAACTACAAATCCCAAGTTTTGATTAATATACAGTTAGCACTTACGTCAAGTATCAAACATATATGTCATGATTCATTAATATAAAAATATCGAAAAGAAAACATACATGGCTTGGATCTATGTTGACCGATCTATTTTGGACTATCAGATCCATTGATCTACATACATAGTATCCACAATCTTTGTCGTTTTGTTGTTGTGGACACTGTCATATAAATTCAGTTAGCTCTCTAACTATTAGATATTAATTTTAATTAAAATAAAATACGAAATAGTTGCCTTCCTACTTACTATGACAGGCTCGTATTGAACATTCTTTGGGTCTGGGACACCATTCCCACCTCTCCTTTGATACGCTGTCCGTAGTGCCCTAATAAATAGAGTTGGATACACAATATTGTAAGTACGCATATATACCTCAAATAATGAAAGCTAGCTAGACAAATATATGTATAAATAAGCTAATGAAGTAAGAAGTGAAAAGTATACTAACATGTCGATAAATTCCTTCCCACCACGACGAGCGACTTCAAAAGGCACGTCATAGGTTCGAAGGGAATCAAACACATAGACTTTATTAAGATCAGGTCGGACGGCGTACAAAACCCAATGTTCACTTGCGATGTGAGGAATGAGATAGAGCTTGTTGTATCCCTCAACCAAAATGCGATCCGCTAAATAGTTTATGTGCCTACCCTCTCTTATTGTACTACCGTCAGCTATGTAGTATGGGCACACAAACACAATAGAGGACAGCATTCCCTCCATCGCAGCTCGAGTAGCTACCAACCTATGGACAACAAAAACAATGCATATTTGTTAATAAATAATAACTCATATAAGTGGTCATAAAAATTCCAATTGTATAAGTTAAGAGTACTAAAATCTCAAAATGAAATTATACTTACGTGACATAGACGGCGACACTTATGGTTGACATCCATTCTTGATTATAAATGTCGCTTATGTCAGCCGTCGATACCATGTAAGTAGCATCGTCCCTCCCAACATACTCAGGACGACAATCAATGAAAATATAATTGTCCCTGAGGTAGTTTTGGGCATAAAAATATAATATAGCTAATGCTGGTGGAGGTTGGCTTTGCTGATCTGAAGAAGGAATCTTTTGTGGGGCAACTGATTTTTCAGATTTAGCTCTCTTTCCTTTAGCAGCGCCCTTTTTTGTGTTGCTCGTTCTGCTAGTACCTCTCTTGGTTTTACTAGCAGAAGCAGTCTTCTTTTTTGATTCCTTAATTGATAATATTAAACAAAATATATATTGAGCATATAAATATATATATATGAAAAATGTATATATATAGTAACTACTAAACAAGGTCTAATGAACATGTCAAATGTCAATACCTCTTCAGTAGTGAGACGTATTTGATCCGCAGGCCAAGCCACAAAGCTTCCATGAGCTTCTAGTACTGTGGTTGCCTCATCGCCCTCATTATAACAAGGCAAGTGTGCACTACCAATGATTGGAGTGTCAATACTCACCGGCCTTGTATTTAGGGCTAAATTGTACCCGTGGATTGTCTGCGTTTTAATACTGTGACTAATGCAGACCCTTCCTTTCGCCAAAATTGTTGAAAGGTCATTCACTAATAAGTCACATTTATGCAAACCCTAAACAAAAATATTACACATTATTAATAATTTATTACACCGAATACATTTAATAACAATTCATAGTTTGTAATGCTTACCTCGAGAAGAGTAGAAAGAAATGCATCAGCTTCACAACTATCTCTGACGCTATTTACATTAGGTATGTGAAGCTGATCATGGTCTACTGAATCGGATGGCTTATACCCTTGAGATTTAATAAATGACAACTCTTGCTCCATTGTTGCCATCCGTTCAAATGCCACGTTCAATTTTTGGGTGAGGATGGCGACTTGCTCATTAGTGCTACGAGAACCACGAGATCGACCACATATGCTCGTTCTCGTAACACCCAATCCAATGCCCCTGTGTCTTCCAGGGTGTTCTACAATTCCTGTAGCCTGGGCCACAATGCTATATTGGTCCACCTCCTCACCTTCTGACGTTTCAAGTTCGTCCTGTAAATTTAACTTATAGGAATAAGCATAATATAATAGTTTTCTAAAAGAAAACTAAGTAGGGTTCTAGATATCTACAAACTTACAATTTTTTTGGCTGCAACATCAACATATTCATTAATATATCCATCTCTTGTTGCTCTAGCCTTCTTCCATAATGTACCAATATTGATGGACGAGGTACATGGGTCCAAGTCTTGGGCTAGGAGCTACAAATCAAAAAATATTCTTAATTAAGAATATTATTATAAAATTCAACATTTACATGTAAATAGATAATGACAAAATGCATACCAACTCCTCTTCAAGGCCCGCATAGCCTTTGCGAGCCATATTATGCCGATATTTATTTTGCTTGGCAATCTCTTTATTTTGGGTACTTTTTTCCTATGTGACAAGCCAAAACATAATGACATGGTTATTTCAATATTAAGCATAATACTGGGATTGATACAAAAAGTTTAATTGTTATCTAACAAGTACCTTAAAATCCACCGTAAGACGATAAGCAATGAATTGGTTCCAACTTTCTTGATCGATGAAACCGTATCGTTTGGGTGGGTTCTGTCGTACAGAACCATCCTTCTTTCTATACATTTTTCTACGAGCTAAATATGACCTAAATGTTCTTAGACGCTCCCCACAATGTCTAAGAAGCCATTTCTTCCTACTCTCTGGGACATTGAACACTTTCTGCAAAATAAGACATGTAGATGTATACCGATGTTAATGTAATAAAATTAATAACATTTGACATACAAAAATGATTACATAAAATAGCATATTTACCGTGATTTCCTGCCAAATATGCTCCTTATGACCCTGTGGAACCTGCTTCCAATTATTATAGGAGATAGGAACACGGTTACGGGTCACAAGGGAAATGTAGGTCAAGAACATATCTGCGTAAGGGCCGATGGGAAGATTGTAAGTATTCCATCCCAAATCGACTACTTCTCCTCTATTCCTCATGTCTACGATAATTCTCATAATCGTAGGTCCCCTCTTCCGTTCTTCATCACTGCTATCCCTATCAATGTTTTTGTTGGCCATATCTCTACAAAAAATAAATAAATAAATTATGTTAGAATGTTATGTATTGAGCATAATAATGTACCATTATATTATCGATACGAATCATGCTTAGAAAGAATTAATCTCAAATGTATCATGCTATTCTATATATATATATACGAATCATGTTAACACGTTTCCAAAAAGATATTAATACTAACCCTAACCCTAATTAACCCTAATTAACCATAATAAACGATAAACCCTAACCCTAACCCTAGCTAATTAACCATAATTTATTATAATAAAACCTAACCCTAAACCACAAAAAAAAACCTAATCCCTAAACCTAGCTAAATGTAATTAAAGCATAATATATAAATCATATTATTAATTATTATTATTATTATTATTATTATTATTATTCTTATCATACACAATTATTTCTCTCTATTTAATTATTCACTTTTATATATTCCTTATTCTCTATATCTATTTAATCCTCATCAAATAGCAATCATTAACATATGCATATATAAAATATATTTGCATTTCATTATATGACATTTCCTATATCTTATTGCTAGTGATCTCCTATACTTATTAATGAAAATATGTGTGTGTGTGTGTGTATATAGTTTTTATGAGTGAAAATGTATATAATTCTACACTCACATTCATATTATATATATATATATATATATATATATATATGTAAAGGTCTCGGCCAACACATACATTTGTTAATATATAACAATAACGCAACAAATTCAACAAAAAACAGCAAAATTTTCAGCCAATACATTAAACAACCCATTTTCAAACGACAAACGACAATCTTTCAATAACAAACAAACAAAACCCTGTACCAACATGCATGCATTTATATATATATACATATATAAGTAGATAAAATGTTACGAGAAGAAGAACAAACACATACATAAAGTGAGATAGCTACAAACACGACGGTGAGAATGTTGAGAGAGGTAAGGGCTTTAAACACGACAGAGGATGGTGCAAGTGCTAGCTAGCTTCAGAACAATGACAGCACGCACATGTAGAGCCGGCAATGGCGGAGGCGTGGTGGAGAGTTGGCGGTGCGAGGGTTTCCTTTACTTGAGAGGAGCCGGTGTGGTCGTGCGAGGGTTTGCAAGGAGAAGGAGAGCAAGAGAACGAAGGTGCAGAGAGTCTGAAAATTTTGGCACGAAACTGAACTGAACGAAATATAAGTTTGATTTTGGGGTTTTAATAACGGTTCCTGAGAGAACCGTTATTAAAAAGAGGATTTAATAATGGTTCTCTCAGGAACCGTTATTAAAACATCTTTTAATAACGGTTTCTGGAAGAACCGTTATTAAAAGATTCGGACTTTTGACAACGGTTCTAATATAAACCGTTATTAAATATACTTTTAATAACGGTTTACCTGAAACCGTTATTAAAACATCCGTCCAAATTTTAACGTTGCCCTTTTAATAACAGTTTTTAAATAGAACCGTTATCAAAACTTCCCGCCGATTAATTTTCACGCGTTTGACAATGGTTTTCGAACTATCGTTATTAATGTCCCGTTATTATAACCCGTTTTCGTAGTAGTGGTACTAGAACGGTCGGAGAGAACCGGTTCGGTACTAAGTGTGGCGGTAACATCCCCAGAATTCACGGGTTTTAATTTAAATTCTTCCGCATTAAAAAAAAGTAGTGAATTTTGGGGTGTTACACTGACCACCCGTTTTATGGGTGCTTCTCATTTCCACGAGCAAAAGGTCCCTCTGAGTTTGTGTAGGTTGGTGATACTATTTTCAATACCTTTTATGCTTACGAGGCATCGGGTGAGGCTGAGAGTGGAGCATAGACTTGGTCTAGGGATCAAGAGCGATATAGCTGGATCTACTTTTTATGTTCCTTTGTTTTGCATTTGTTTACTCAGACTTAAATTTTATCGTAATGTAGCTTTAATTCCATTTGAGGAATTTTAATTATATACTTTGGATTGTAGACTCTTTTTTTGCATACTCTAATGTCTGTCTTATATATGTTTCAATGCTTTTATAAAGCCTTATTTTGAGTTTGAATTATGATGGTTGGTAATATTTCTTTAGCCTTGTGGTTAGTACGAGACTGGCCGGGGTCGGGATTGTACTGATCACGGTGGTAATATCCCCGAAATTCACAAGTTTTGATCTACTTATTTCTGTTAAATCTTATAATAAAATAATTTTTTTAGTAGTGAACTTTGGGGTGTTACAGATTTATTCATATCAAGGTTTGGGTGTAGAGTCATGTTATTTAGATAATAGTTTTACCCAGATACCTTTTTGGACTTTTAGTTCCATAGGATCCATTTTATTGTATTTTGATATTGTAATCAGAGTTGATCTTCAAACGCTTATTTGATGTTAATAAAAGGTGTCTCGTCTCTTTCTATCATGTTTTAAATTTCTAATCATTTTACCTTGTAATTGGTGTAAGGATGGTGGGGTAAGCCAGACTTATGTTAATTGCGGCAATAACACCTAACTATTTGATTTTACGCTTTTGATTAAAATAAAAAAAATTAGTAGTAAATTTTGGGATGTTACATATAATATTCTTGAAACATACGGTATTAGTACGATGATAATTATTTCATGATTTTATTCACGTTAGGTTTAAAGACCTCACTATTCTCAACTGGTGAAATAGTAATCAAGTATAACTTCCAGGGCAGGATGATTTTGGCCACTATTCTCACCAGTGGATCGACAATCAAGGTACAACAGGTCCTAACCCATATAATATTCTACTATAAGTAATTAGTGTTTTGCCAAGATTTATTATCATTCAATGGCCTACTTTACTTGTGCTCGAGACCCCATTATTCTTACCGATGGAATGGTAATAGGGTATAACGCTAAGCCTCTGTTTGGATTGGGGTGGAAGAAGGTTAATGGAGGTGTATGAATTGATTCATCCCGTTTGGATATTAGGTTAATAATTTTACCTGGGTGAATCGAGGTTAATGTTTCACCTCCATTCATCTCGATTAACCTTGTTTTTATTAACCTCCAATTTCAGGGGAAACGGAGGTGAAGGTGAAAGAATAAGTAAATTTTTGACTTGATAGGACCAAAATACCCCTCAATATAGCTTATTTATTTAATACAATGATATAAATATCATTTGTTTTATTATTTTAATCTTCATTCACCTCAATTTAAACAAAAATTTTAAAATATTTACCCCGATTCACTCAGGTTAGGTTAATATCATCCAAACAACATTTTAAAATATTCACCCCAATTCACCTTCATTCCCTTTACCTAGGTTAATTTTTAATGTTTACCCCTACTTCGATTCACCCCAATCCAAACGGAGCCTAAGGCCAGACACTCCTAGCACTAGAATTTGTTTTGGTAGGACTAATATTGATTTTGATAGGACTAAAGACTTCTTTTTTGTCTTTTGTAATTCTTTCTATTTTATTTCTGATTGTACTTGTTCTATTAGTTAAATCTTTTAGTTTTTTTTCTATGAGTAAATAATTTGTCCAATCAATGGATCGAATTTTAATCGATGATTTATGAATAATTGGATTATTTATTATAGAATCTTTTTCGTTATTTATTTCACTCTAGCCACTATTCTAATTGGTGGATCGAGAGGTATAACTGAGCCCGACTCAAGTGATATTCCACTTTAATTGATTAGTGTATTATTGGTGTTTATTTATTTCAAGGTCATCATATAGTCATGTACACCTACTCATGCAAGTTAATATCCCAACTGCTACCTCAAAACAAATATGTTCCCCTTAGAAACTATAATTTCACAACCCTAACCTATTCTCTCCTTCAGTTCCTCTTTTAGTCCCCAATTTACCCAAATAATCTCAAAATTTTATTAGATATCCCATATTCAAGATTCATAGCCTGTTACTCGCATTTTACACTTATGATAATAACTAACCTCTAGGATTACTCCTTCAAAATTCTAATTTCTCCTATTTAGCATAGTACCTTCTCTAGTGCTTATATAATCCTCAAATTCTATACCCATGCATAGAATGCTAATGTTAATCATTAACTCAAACATTGTGACCTAACTCCCACATTTTCACATGTGATAATAACCTACATATTCGGCCCCCTCTAAAACCCTAATTCCTTATTTTGCCCATAACTGATTTCTTTTTTCCTACATGGTTACCAAATTTCGTATACATTCCTAATATGTTATGGTTAACTTCATGTTCCAAGGTTGCATTCCAACTCCCCCATATTGTACATGCGATAATAGGTTACCTCTAGGGTTACTCCTTAGCCTCTCAAAACTCTAATTTCACATTTTTGGTCATAATTATTTCCCTAATGCTCAAATGACTTCCCAAATTTGCATAACTATCCAATATGTCATTAGTAACCTCGTATCCACTCCCTGTTAACAATCCCCTACCTGACTCATATATGATAATAACTTCCCCCTTGAATTTACTACACACATTTATGGTATTTCTCCCCCATATTGCATTTACCATAAACTTATTTATTTTTTCTTAGTTATTCCATGTACTATCCCCAACCTATTATGTGACAGTTAACACTCTAAAGTAACCAACATGCCACTTTTTATAGTATTAACCAAAATACCCCTAGGTTACTAAAAACCCTATTTCTACCATCCCCTAGTCATAAGAAACCCAATACAAAGGAATATTCAACTTTCCACACATGCAATAACATAAAATTGTATGTACATGACTATACATAAATACTTGAAAACAACAAAGTCATGACTGCACAGCTTTCTTACCTTATATTATTGTAAGCCAAAACTGTATGTATAATGCTAGAGTCACTTATCATTTCATGGATGCCACCACACATCAACATATGAAGGACATATACTATATTACAGAAAAACCCTATCTATAATCGTATCATTACCGAAGCAGCTCTAGTACCTAAATATGTATGACCTAGGCCTCCTCTTCTACTATCACCGAACTATTACCTAGAAATATGGATATACACAATTTAGACTTTCCTTTCTTTCATTTTTTTAAGAAAGAGGAAGACTTAAACCCAAAGAAAGATAAAAGAGGAGAAAAGAAATGGAGGTGACCAAATTGGGAAGAAAATGGTGTAGGGTGGCACACCACGGCAATGCCGATAGTTGTTGTTTTCGAGAAGTAGGTAAGGGTTGGCAATTTAGGGTCAAGGTGGTGGTGGTACTGAGTAGGGGTGTGCAAAACCAGATATCCATATCCATTCGGATATTTTTTCGGATATCCGCTCCGTATTTTTTTAGACCGGATATCCGGGATGCGGATATCCGAAAAATATAGACCGGATTTGGATATATCCAATATCCATATGAAAATACTATTTTATCAATTTTAATAACTTTTGCTATAATATTTTTAAAAATAAGGATCATATATCAATTTATATTCATATCTATATTCATATAAATATCTTATTTTATCTAAAAGAAGTATTAAAATATTATTATAAATATTTAAAATATAAAAATAAATAAAATTTTAAAACTTAAAACTATAAAAACACAATAATATGGTGTATTATTGAAATAATCAACAAAATATCGGATATTTTTTCGGATCAGATAATCCAAAAAAAAAATCAGATATCCGAATGTCGGATATCCTTTTAGAATAAAACCGGTTCGGATATCCGAAATGTCGGATCGAATTTTCGGATCCCGGATTTTTTGCACAGCCCTAGTACTGAGACTGTCTAGAGTTGGTGGTGGTTAGTGGTGGTGGAGCTAGCGCTCGGATGTGCTATAGGGTGAGGATATGCTAAGAGGGAGAATGGAGGGCTTGTTGTGGTGGGTGCACTAGCTAAGACGCCTGCGTAGGACGGCTTCAATGTGGTGCGTGGCAAGAAGGAAAAAGAAAGGACTCGTGATGTTAGCAATGGCAATGCATCCAGTTGCGACTGCAAGCATAGGAGAAGGGAAGGGGAGGAAGAAAGGGGGAAAAGTGACATGATAGGCATAAGGTAGAGTGTATGAAAAAGGGTGGAGGTGACAAGGTTGTTAGTCAGGTAGCGGCGGCACGGGAGCTAGCAAGGATGGAGGAGGGAAGAAAAATAGGGGCAGTGGCAAACTTATAGGTGGAACACAAGAGAAAGGATAAGCTCAGGGGTATTTATAGGCAGGGGAGGTTGAGGGAGAGGGGAAGATGACAAGGGAAGGGTTGGTAGCTCACATGCATAGCAATAGGGGTGGTTGCAAGTGGGTGGAGGGAGAATGGGTGTAGGAATACGAGCAAGGGCAGGGGTGCCGAGTGCAGGCGGCAGGCATGGCACTACATGGATGAGAGAGGAAAGGTGAGGAAGACAGGCAGCGCGCAGGGGAAGGGACAGTTGGTTCAGAAATGGAAGGGGGAGGGTAATGCGAGGAAGAAGACAGGCAGGGGAAGGAAGAAAAAAGGAAAAGAAAGAAAAGAAAAGAGAAAACGAGAAATAAAAGAAAAAGAGGAAGGACAAATCTAGGCTCACTCGAGGGAGGGAAAGAAAAAAAAAAAGAAAGACAAAGAGATCGGGTCAGGACTGCGCATCCTGAAGGAAGAAGATGAAAAAGAAAGAAGAAAAAAAGGAAAGGAAGAAAAAGAAGGAAAAGAAAGGAACGGGGAAAAAAAGGGAAAGGGAGAAAAGAAAATTTTAGGTATGAAATTTAAGTTAATTTTTAGAGTTGATTTTTTTTATCAGTAATAATTAAATAAATTCATATACTTAATTTAAGATAATTAAATAAAACAAAAAACTAGAAATTAGGTTAAATAAAAATGTTGATAAATCAATTTTATAAATTTAAATTTTAGGATATTACACCAAAAATGTCTCAAGATGAGAGACCGAAAGGCATCCAAATCTACCCATGGAGAATACCCTAGGTGCTACTCAACTAAACACAAAGCAACAACATAATATGTTGGATATGGGCTAACTAAAATAATACAGACCGAGCCTAAATAAATACAACCTATTGAAAGGAAATTACAAACATATCTAAGTCTAATTACATACTACTTGGATACTTACGCTAGAATCATTGTAAGGCCCAATACTATAATATTATCCCAATAGACAATCTAGAAAAAGAAGAAAAAAAAAGAGAGAATAAATTCCAAATAATCTAAGCAGTAATCTAAATTGGATGCTCTAATTTTGATCTCAACCCACACTCAATATCTCCGCCAATTTTGATCCTCCAATAAACATAATAATAAACCAAATTAATAGCAATAATAATCCTAATGTTCTAGGAAATAAGATGAAATATTAAGACTAAAATTTAAATTGAAAATCAAATTATTTAGCCTATTGGAATTGGCATCAAACTTGCTATAGTTTACTCGATCGACATGTCATATATGTGCACGGTCATTTCTATGCTAGGTGCCTGTCGGGTATGCTATGGTTGCTGTAGTAGACGGTCTTGATGTATTATTCTCTAGGGAAGGATAGTATAATAAGTTTTCAATGACTTAGCTGCTTCGAGTTCGTATACATTTCGTACGGGTGTCCTTTTGACTCTGTATCTATGACTATATGTGGTACGTATACGCTTCCGGTACATAGTTACTTTGGCTCATTCGATTTTGACACATTTTAGCCTGTGATGAACCATCAAGCCGGCCGTAGGACCTGTTCGATCACCAAACCGATCCGATGACGAAAACTTTGTTTTTCTTATGCTTTTTCGTTTTCGGTTGATTTTTAATTACTTACGCAAAACCGATGTTTTTTATAATTTTGTCAAATTATGGGTTAGAATTCCTTGAAATTTTAGTTAAAATATTTACTTCATTGCATAATCATAGTGGGAAAAAAAAAAGATTGGATCTTTAATTGTGTCCCACTCCCACCCAATTTTTGGACGCAGAAAAAAGAGATGCACGTTCACATTTGCTCTGAAAAGCAATAACATCATTTGTACCCACCAGAGAGGCTTCATTCACCGCTTACACGCCCTACTGGGACAAGGCTGCCGCGGTGGTTTGCGGTCTCAGTCTACGTAACTAATTAAAGCGACGATGAAATTAACTGAACCTACGGATCCGCCTGGCAAATCTCAATGAATAGGAAATAATATTTTTGCAGGTGGGGAGTGGCACCGGCCCACTTCATCAAGTAAGTAATAAGTTCTGTGCGTCCGCACATTTATATTCCGTATCTTATGTAGTTGGGTGTTGTCACATGGTTTCCTGATCAAACTAACGAATTTTCGTAGGTGGGGACGGTTTTACCTCCATCGAGTTCGAGGGACTAAGGGTCTATTTGATTCTTAGAAAATCACGAGAAAAAAAAAATAAGATGAAAAATAAAAATTAATTGTTTGATTGTACAAAAAGTAATAAGGAAAGAAAATAAGAAAAGAAAATAAGAAAGAAAAAGTAAAGGAAAGTTATCCTAGTATATTTTTCTTCTTCAAACCCAAAGAAAATATAAAATTAGTGAGAAAAATTTTATCTAGCTATACTCAACACTTATTTTGAAAAATTGATGTTAGCTCAAATTCAAAAAAAATAAAACATAATAATATTACTAATAATAATAACTGAATAATGAACATATGTAAAAAAAATACTGCTACTATTTAATTGTAGCCATACAATAAAACCGCGGTTTCGGTCGGAGTATCGCGAATAATATTTTATATGTCGTAGTTATCTCGGCGTGATTTTTAATTCTTTTACACAACAAATATCGGCAAATATGGGTAAAACATTGGCTGATATCCGAAATTTTGCCGATATCGCGGCGATAAATATATGATTTTCTTAAACGGCTGCATTTTTAAAATTTCGCGTCGCGACTGACTCAAAAACTGCGAAATTACAGCCAATACGCAATTGCGATATCGATTTTTCATTGCGTGATTGTAGCCGCCACGAACCGGTATATGGATATCAATAAATGTGATCGTCTATTCTCCATAATTTCTTATCGAAAGTTAACTGTGTGTTATTTCGTTACCGAAAGTAAGTACTAAATATTACTGCTAGTAATATTTTCTTGACATATATATATATGTATGTATGTATGTATGTATACATACATATACATATATGGTCCCTCAATTTTTATTGAAATAAATTACTAAAAATATTTATCTATTGTCCCTTATTTTACATCCACATACCAAATTCTATACAACCGAAAGTTACATTGATCCAAATATACCGTAACGTTATATTTCATCGTGAATTTATTTTAAAGAGTGTTCTATTTAGCTAATACAATACATTTATTTATTTACAAACTTAGAACTATTTATATTTTATATCAGAATTATGATAAGACGCTTTCTAGTTGATCGGACATTAAATAATTTATGAAATTTTTTATGTATTAATATAATACTTTAATTTTAATCAAATATATAAAAGTATTTAAATAATAATAATTAACTTTCCTCGAAATTTTCTTTCCGTAAAAGCAAACATCAAAAATACTTTTCCAGAATTATATTTTCCACAAAAAAATTTCAACAACCAAACAAGTAAAAGAAATCAAATTTCTTTTATTTTATTTCCTTCATTTTTCTTTCCTTTTTATTTTCTTTTCCTTCTTATTTTTCACAAACCAAACAGACCCTAAGTATTTTTAGAACCGTAAACATTTAGAATTTGTTTTTATAAAGATATAAATATTTTTAATTTTTTATAAAATTTTATTGTTTAAATTTTGTTTTGATTAAGATATATTTTAAAAGCTTTCATTCTTTGATATTTTTATCTATTTTTAGATGTCTTAACTTAACAAAAATAAAATCTAAATACTTGTACTTCTAAGTTTTTTTACCCCTCCCCCCACCCATCCCACATGTTAAGTTCTTTGACAACATGGGGTGGTGGTTGTTAAAATAATCGTACAGCACATTTTGTTTTATCTTTTCCTACTATTACAAACAACAATAATTTATGCACTGAGATTTGAGCATGTCTCCCGCACCCATTTCAGAATCAATAAATAAATAACAAGACAGGCTGCAATAGGTGTCAGAGGGATGGTTGAATATAAAGCCATAGGGACACTTGAACATTATCAACAAATAAAAATAAAAATAAATAAAAATAAAAGGGGAAACTTGAGCATAAAGCCAAAGTATTTGCCGAATATTAGTAACCGAAGGAAGACTATCTGAATAGAGCCCGTAAGATTTCAAGATATAAGACAGGAATCCCAGCCCAAGGCAGGCAGCATGCAAGCTGCTATTTATTTATCAAATACATATAACATCAGACAAAATGCATGAGAGAAAATAATTTTCTAATATACATTAAAATAATTACAGAAATTGAACAATTTGCGCAGTTGGCCACAAGGAATTCGAATGTTCAAAATCATTGATAACATAAAGTAATAAACATTTTACATCAATGCAGGCAAATATAAAATTGAGCAGAAAAAATAACAAACCAAAAAGAAGAGAGGCATCTCCTCTTCAATCTCTACCTGTCCACCAGTCAACAACATACTCCACAAGTTCTTCCAGCAACTTCCTTTCTATTTCCTTCCCTATCATATCAATTTCTATTCTCATGCCATCAGCCCAACCCTTACCAACCACCTCCTTGCTCACTACCATCTCTACCAGGCTGGTGCTGTCCCCAACATCACCCCACTCCCCAGGAAACCATTCCTTCATCCTGGACCACACCCTATCTGCTAATAATGATGATGATGATAATGATGACGTTTTTGGGCTATCTACAAACCTATCACGTGCACTGCCACATGGCCTTCCCCACAGGCTGGTGACGGAAGCGGAACCAACTCCTATCATGTCAAGAAGTGCTGCATTAACACAGTCGAATACCAGTTTACGGTTTGATCTCAGCTGCCGTCGCTTGGCTTCATGTAATGGTTGCTCATTGGTTGTCTGGTCAATATACTTGTCCTTCAGTAAAGGGTCTAAAGGACTTTCTGGTGAATGCCATCTTGCAAAACTTGAGCTCAATTGAGCCTCATCCGTGAGGCCTGCTGCAGCCAGCAGTGACTGGACAAGGAAATTCCATTCCCCTTCGTCTTCTTCGGCTCTAGTAGAGATGAATGGGGACTTTAATGGATAAGGTGACGATGTGGCTGTTGCTGCACAGCAGTCATCCCATGATAAGGTCCGAGCAATTGACCCTATTGGAGGTGATTTGTCAATCAAGTTAGACTTGCCAAGGCAGAAATCAATTTGCTTTCCTGTTAGAACAAATCAAAACAAGCAAATGTCACATGAGCAGAACAAGTTTCTATACATCTTTTTCAAATCACGTCTCATGGTTCAAAATAATAATACCATTATGTTCAGGATTGAAGCTGCTGGAACAACCCAGTGTAGCACGATCCTCCTCTTCATAAGGTGACTCCAGTACTGAGATTGGACTGGGCTGGTCCTGGTTCTCTCCTACGGTTCCACGAGTTACTGTTTTTGGCACAGTCAATGCCCCCTGCAATATGCAGATACTAGCATTACCAAAAACTGTGAAACTACCATGCCATAAAACACCCAAGCTTTTTATCTGTTTCACTGTTTCTTTCCATCTCTCTCTGGCTGCAAGGTCTCCATAAATCTCCAATTGAATGCATTAAAAAAGTACAACACTATGAAAAATCATTTAATACAACAAAGAGGTTGTAGTCTAGTAATTAAAATGGGGGACCTGGGCAATGCATTTTTTCTGTGACGATGATAACCACCAATTAGATGAACCAGAAATGACAGAAGAGGTATCAAATCAAGGGTTGAGTCACCTGTTCAGAAGGTATTCCCTGGGTATGTTTTCCGTTGAGATCTGGCAAAATGCTTCTGCTAGGTGAATTAGGAGACAACACCTCTTCAAAACCGTTGGTGTTCACACGGCTTGATGCATCAATACAAGTTCTCCCGGGAGACGCAAGAGACTGAGGAGCTTCGGCATATGTCGATCTTGTATCATCTTTAGCTTGAGCTTTACCAGACTTCTCTTTACTGTTTCTCTTATTCCTCGAGAAAAACAGACTGGCAACTTTCCCGGTAAATGATGACTTTGTAGACCTTGCATTCTCTGTCTCCTTCAAACAGCCAGCTTTACATGCATATGGATCTAAGGCTTCCACATTAACCCTCTCATCAAACACCGTAGAAGAAATAGGAAGAGATTTTGACCTTGAAAGACCTCTCGGAGAGTCATTAGTAGCTTCTCCACATGAATTACTGTTGAGAAATGAAATGTGTCCCCTAGTATCATGATCCTTGGCATAATTCTCTTCTTCAATTATTTCAGACTTCTTGGCATCAAAAAGAGCGAGCATTTCTCCAAGGGTACTAGAGCTCCTCCGTGTGTATCCTTGCTCTTGGCTACATCCATTTGATGACATCATAGCCCATCGCTCAGAGAGCCGCTTCTTTGCTTCTCTACAAACTGTTGACTCAGGGGAACCGGATCCATGGCTGAGTGAAGGAGTGGAAACAGGACTGCCATATTTATTGACATAGTCCCATGAATGTCTAGAAGGAGGAGACATGAGCTCTGAATCACTAAGATTACCTACTAGGAATTCACCTTCTGATTTATTAAACGAGCTCTCATCACCTGTGTAGCCATTGGAAAACACTGAAGAGAGTAATGTTTCATCTCGTCGATGACCAGAAAGACTTTCACGCATATGCTGTGTGATTTCCTTTGCCACTTCTCTAGCATCTCGAGACGCATCATCAACTAATTCCTCAAAGAAATTATCATGATGTAGTGTTCTCGGTGAGGAGGGAGTTGAAGAAGCCATCGGCCTCATACCATGCATTTTTCCCGGAGTGGGCTTCAGGACTACAATCCTGGTTGGCTGAGAACTATCATCAAGTTTCCATGCAGAAACAGTAGGGGGAAATCCACGACGCTGGTTGTCCCACACATTAGCATGACCCACACGAGGAGACCTCTTTCTTGGCTGTTCACCCTTATTGACATGCGCAGGAAATTTATCATTAAACACCAATTTAGAAGGTCTGAGCAAAGTTATGCGGTTTGTCTCTGATGGTGGGGGAATAGACTGTCCACTATAAATATTCTGCAAGAACGAAGAATTTGATTCATTTAGGCACTTGAGGAGCAAATCATTATTGGAACTCAAAACTTCAATAGCATCTCGATATTCCTTAGTCTGACGAAACTTCTCATCCGTGGCAAGCTGTTTCAGCTCAGCAAACTTTTGGCGGATAAGAATCATCTTTTTCTCGTTGGTGCTTTCATGACACCTTCCCCCCCTCTTGGGTGACTTATCCCTAAGACAATTTGCTCTTTGAGGTGGTTGCCAAATCTCAAAAATATCTTTGTTCTCATTCTGAACTTGACACTGCATATCAGGGTTATCATTTCTATCATAAAGACATTCTTCGTGCCGCCAATATCCTGTTGGTATCTCCGAACGACTATTTCGAGAATAACCTTTCAATTGGCTCCTCTCAGAATCTATGTCTGGTGACGACTGCTGTGGGAGAGCATCAAGACCCATCAACCTAGCAACCACATTTGGGGAGTTCTGTTTAGACTCCATATCTTTTGACATTTCCTGAGCCATCAGCATCTTCACAGGTGTTACATTGGATTTGTTGCCTGAAGATCTCCTCAACTCAGAAACCATCTGCACATCCAAACAATTTTGGTAAAAAAAAATAAGCATACCAGACAACCAAATCAAAGAACTCCCAGCATATTCCCGTGCCGTATGGAGAGGAATAATTAGTATTAGCAATCGAAATATCTCAGGCAATTACCACTTTATCCTCTATTTCTCCACCTAAGGGATGTGACTTCCATGAGACATCTGAGCGGCTTCTAGATAGGGGAGAGCCTGCAAGTCAGCCAGCATCCTGTCACTAATGTTCATGAAAAACTATTCTTTGCAGAAACATGAGAAAGCCCAAGTAGCAGTACTCAAACTAAAACTTTCAGCAACCTTCCTTTCCTTCAGGCATGCATATTCAATTTCATCAAGTTATGTTTACAAGATCCCATTAGGAGAACACAATTAGTTATTCAAGGCCCGTTCCTTCATGCCTTCACACCTAATGGAGAAAACACTTCTCATATAACACTCCAAGATGAAATTCTTCTTAAAGTACACACTACCTCTGATTCACAATAAGTGTTATTTTAACTTCATACACACAAATTAAGAGCTAAAGTCAAATGATTAATACATCCCTAATAATTGTTAAATATTTGATGAGAGGTTTTGGGGAATATAAAATTATAGAGAAAAACATTCAATAATTATAGAGGGTAAATTAGGTTCAGTAATCAACATCATACATTAAAATTATAAAACAAAACTTGTTTTTGGATATACCCATGATAAAATGGCAGTTATTATAAATAAGAGGTACCAGTATCCAATACCATCATGATCACATATCTAATGGTACTTAGAAGAATTATGAGATTCTTGTAGTGGATATTCAACTGGATCAAGGCCTATTCACCAATGCATTAAAGAATTGATAGTAGAATACTGAGCATACCATCACAATGCGGCTTATCGGTCAGCAGCCTGTTCCCAGCTGCACTGGATGTCAAATCAAAGAGGTTGACCATCCTTCCCAAACATCCAGGAACAGGCTTATCATGATGGTGGGCAGCACTTCCACCAAGCTGAAACCCATTCATCTGTACACCTACATGACAAATTTTGAAAATGGAATCACGATTAGCAAGGCGCTGCAGGATACCACAGCATCAAATTAGGAGAAACAAGACTCTTGAAACATATAAGCTAAGTAATTACAAGGGTGTGGCATATCAAAACTAAAACCTTGACCGAAACAAACATATGCTTTGTCAAATAATTCAACCATATAGTTTTTTATCAAACCCGAAACTACAACAACGGACATATGAAGGACGAATGGTACAAACGCGAAAGAGAAGAGTTCCAAACTTCGTCAAACAAAGTAACAAGCATTAGAGGAACCTCCTCACACCTAAAATGCCACTCCAGAAAAAAAACATGTGAAAAATACCAAAGGCTCAACAACAACCACACCGCCCCCCCCCCAATAGAACCCCAAAAAATAAAACGAAATGAGCGTATTTAACAGGACTTCGCACCAAAGAACTATCCACCCTTTAGAATCCCACCCTTCCATCAAGTACAGAGAAATAGTGAGCGGATTAACGTGGTAATTAGGGACTACAAAACCAAAACTGACAAAGAGAGAGAAAAGATGAAAGCAGATGGAAACAAGTGGGTTTATGCAAAAAGAAGCAGACAAAAGTACTGTGACAGAGATTCCAAAGGCAAATTCATGACTAAGGCATGAAGGAGTGTATAGGGACTAGTCATTTATCACCAAAGATTTTTTTTACTTTTTTCTGCTGTGAAAAATCAGAAATATACCCATGAAACCTCACATCAAGCTAACCTGAAACTTCAACCGACACTAAGCTTAAATGCCAACGGATATTAATTTTAGCAGCTGACAGGTAAAACGCCAATTATCAAACCGCATCCCACCTCCCCCAAAATAATAAGATAATTCAAAATAAATACCGTACTCATTCCTACCACCACATCTACAAGATTCAATTTACATTCACTCAAAACAGCAAGCCAAATCGAATCTAAAAATCAAAACTCACAATAATTAGGTATCATAAGTCACAAGGGAGTACAGTAGATAAGAACAAAAAAGGTAGAATCATAATTAACAACTTTCGTTCAAAAAAGCTGAAAAAGGAGAAAAGCAAATTTGGATAGAGAAAGTACTACTCACATAAAAAAAAAGACACACAGAGACGGGCACAGAGAGAGAGAGCTAGATTCGAAGTTACCTTCAAAGGCCGAGATCGGATAGATAGACAGATACAGAGAGAGAGGGAGGGAGGGAGGGAGCTATAGAACGGCGAGAAAAACAAAATCCAAAAAGGTAGAGCAGCAGAGAGAGGAAAAGGCTCAAGAAGAGAGAGAACAAACTATACGGAAAATGCAATTAGGTCTGACACTTAAAAATTTAGTCAGTACGACGAGCAAAGCAAAGGTGTTAGATTAGAGATGGAGGAGTGGAGGATGGTAAAAGAAAATGGAGAGGAACGCAGGTCATGGCACCGGAATCTAGCATGCCGCTAGTGGGTGAGCCATTATGCGTCGGAATAAGCGGTAGAGGAGGTAACGGCGAAGCTGAAAGTGAACGTGGTAAGTGAAACGGTTGTTTTCCCCCTTTCTCTCTCCTATTATCTGCGGGAGAGTATGTGCTAAGTGTGAACCGTGAAGAAGGAGGATGGAGGGGAAGAAGAGGGCAGTGAAGTGACGGTGGTTTTTGGTCTCACGCGCTCATTTCGCTATTTTTATCTACCGGCAGAGACGGACTTGACCTGCTTTGGATTTAATTCTGGTTCATTTATGAGTTTGGAGTACGTCGATGCTAAAAATTTGCTTGCAAGTTAAAAAAAAAATGACAAAAGTAAAAAACACTTACTTATTACTTTATGAGTTAGAGAGAATCCGACAATAAAAAAAAATAAATGGAAAACTGAGTACTATTACATTATTTAAAATTAAAATCGTTCCTTCTAAAATGCGTCTAGTGGAACATGTCAAGGCTACTAAAAGTTTAAATAAATAAATAAAAATACATTACTCAGCGGTTGCCCTATATTACTAATAGCATTATAGCATGAAGAAATAGTGTTTGTTGTCGTGTATTGTAAAATAATATTCTTATTTTAGTGTATATATATAACAACAAGAAGATTCTATGTTTGAATCTCAAATATTAAAATTTTGCTTCATGTGTATTTCTTATTTTAGTAAATTTTTCTTGTAAAAGATGTATATTTATTTTAAAATATACTTGTATTTTTTTTTGTTATTATATAAACAACATATCTATATTTTTGTATCAAAAGATATATATTTATTTTAAATATATATATTTCTTCATTTGAAAAAAAAATATGCATTCCTCTTGTGGAAGACGTATATTTATTTTAAAGTATATATGTATTTCTTATTTGAATACGTTCCTTTTTAAAAAAAATATGTATTTGTCTTAAGACATATGCATATTCCTCCTTTGTCTTTATATGAATAGCATATATATATTCTTGTATTGAAATGTGCATATTAAATTTACTTCTACTTACATGTATATAAATATGGAGAAACTATATATATTCCTCTTGTGGAAGATGTGTGTTTATTTTAAAGTATTTATGTATTTATTATTTGCACTTGTATGAATCATAGATGTTATTGGTTATTCCAAAAGTTGTGTAATTATGTCCTAAAAATGGACTATTGTTTGTGCACCCTAAAATATATATACTTATGTTCTATAAAATGTTTATTATTGTGTTCAAAGAATGATCATCTATAATTAAAAAAATAAAATAAAAAAATGTGTATTATTATTGTCAAATATGTATATCTATGCTTTGGAATGTGTGTATTCCTGTCATATAAGATGTGTATTCTAATCCTGAAAAATATATATTTATTTTTATATATGTGTAATCCCTCCTCACATTTGCATAAATAAAATGATGTATATTCTTTTGATAAAAAAAATATGTATTATTATTGTAGAAGATATGTATTTTAGTATTAAAATAATGTATATTTATTTTAAATAAATTATGTTTATGTATATCTTTAAAAATGTATATTTCATTAGAGAATATGTGTATACTTGTAAAATGTTCATGTCTATATACTCGTGTATATTTTTTTACATCTAAAATATAGTAATATGTGTGGTTATTTATAGAGAAAATGCTGAAAATAATTTTGATATAATTTTTTAAACAATCTAAATTAAAAATAACATGTGATATAGAAATTTTACAATTTTAAAGGTTTGTAAAAAAATATTTTTTTTGTGACATGTGATAACATCTCTAAGTTATACAAATAATAACTAGAAAGTTATTTCACATTATTCTTAAGGAGTAGGTATCCTTCTTCTAAATGTATAAGCATCTTAAATTTAGTAAGGGGATAAAGGTTGTCCTAGTTGATAATTAAATATAAAAAATTACTATTTTATTTCTATTAAAGGAATAAATTTCATCATTTTTAATATTTTTTTAAATAATAAAAATGTAATCATGAATTACATGCATAAAGTTTTTATTAGAATATGTTGTTTCTTAAATTTTAAGACAATGTTGTTAATTTTCTTATGAAAAAGCATTAACTTCTTATTGAAACTACTTAAAAGAATTTATATCTTCGTTAACATTAATTTTTTCGAACGATCTAAATTTGAAGAAAACTAAAGGATGACAAGTTGTTTTTGATAAAACCTATTTAACGTAGTAATAATTTGACCTAAAATAAAGTACTAAAACAAAAAGCAATACGAGAGAGAGACAGAGAGAGAGAGTCACGGACTACTTTCTTTAATATGGGACTTGGGTTTGCAGTTATACCCTTCAAGTTGGTCGTAAATTAGTAATGTTAGCGTCGGGTTGGTTAAAAATTAGTTTTGTTTGGAATTTGTTTCAATCGAGAAGATTTTTTATAATTTCTAATAAAAAATTAGTGTTTGAAATTTATTTTTATTGAAAAATAATATTTTCATATAAATATAGTATATTATATTATATTATATTATATTATATATATATATATATATATAGATATGTATGTATGTATGTATTCAAATATAATGATACATATTAAGAATCACCTAATACGCCAATTTGTTTAAT
The DNA here is from genome assembly GCA_039764185.1 of Tamarix austromongolica. NCBI lineage: Eukaryota > Viridiplantae > Streptophyta > Magnoliopsida > Caryophyllales > Tamaricaceae > Tamarix > Tamarix austromongolica. Next base: position 150,399,152 of record CM077809.1, read on the forward strand.
TTAATTAATTAAATTATTAGTTAGTATATGATATTTTTAATTTTATTTTCATTTTTTTGATTTCAAGTCACTTTCTTGAGATCATTTTTACTTTTTTTACTTGTATTTTACCTTATTAATTTCTTTATATATTCTTATTTTTACTATTTTAGCATCGACAAAACATTTACTATGTTCTAAATTAAATAAAATTAAATATTAAAAATTTAAATTTTGAAGGAGCAAAAAATAAACATATATATAAATATAATTAAAGATGCAAATTAAAATTCATTTTATTTTACTTGATATTATTTTAATGTAATTTTGATTATGTTTTTCTTTCACTTCCTAGCTAATTCATCATGTTTAATTTATTTTATTTTATCATATACTACTTTAGATATTATGTATTCTTTTATCATTGATTTATTGTCTTTGTATTATTGAATTTAGTTTTTTAAATAATTTTTATTTTTAATTTCAATATTATTTATTTTAATGTTTGAAATTTTTAAGTTTTTAGAATTTAAATTATTAATTTTTATATAATTTAGTTTTTTTAGTTTTGGTTTTATTTTTAAATTCTAATGAGTATATTATGTAAATACTAATAGATACAATATTTTAAGAATATACATAATGTATAGAATACAACATTTATAGAAATATAATATTTTTCCCTTTACTTGGAACAAACTATCATCATTTGTTGGAAATTAAAACAAAATTGTTTCTTTATTAATTTGAATAAACTTCAAATGTTTCTTTCTTATATGACAGTTACTCAAATCCTACATCCTATAGGTATAAGTGAAATAAATTTTATTTTAAACAGAGTTTAAGAAATAGTACCTTACAATGTTGGTTCTTTATTTTATTTTTATTTTTTCTAGTAAGAATGAACTCATCATTTTGAAATAAGAGTAGGACCCATCTCATGATTGATAATTTCTATCTGAAATACATAGCCACCTCTTACACTTGTTTTTATAGACTAATCTTCTACCAATCATGTGCATGATGAAGTTTACAATGGCTTTCTACTCACAATTACACTCCAAAAAATTCTCAAACTCTTATCATAACAAACTATAACTACATATGTCCCAAACAATACACTAAGATGTGCTTCTTTTGCCTTGGTTACCTTACTCTACGAACCAAAACTCTAGTCTCACAGTACCAATTCAACGGTGTATCTCTTCTACATGCTATTGCTCGAATTCACTTCAAAATTCCTATTAAGAAAGGATATTACATGAACAAGGTCATCCATTATTACAAATATAGCCTTACAAAACAAAAAACTCGATACACTACTACAAAAGAGGGCTTTAAAATAATTATTTTATGTCTTTGATAACAGTTTTGAAGCACTATCCAAGTTGGAACTATTAGAGATTTAATAATGATTACCAAAACTATCATCAAATATCTCAAAGCACACAAAAATAGAGTTAAGGGAGAGTTTTAGTAATGGTTTTAGTAGAAAATGATTATCAAAACCAAGTTTTAATAATGGTTCATGGAGAGAACTGTTGTCAAAACATAGTTTTGATAATAATTTATTGAAACCATTGTCAGAAGTGTATCCCATATTTTGTCCATCATTTTACCTAGTTTATCCAAGCAGCAAGTCAAAAAAAAAAGTGTGAATTGTGAAAAAAAAATGTGAATTAAACCCTCGTAACTTTTTATATTATTGTAAACCATACACTTCATGGTACTTAAATCTAAGCTATACCTCATGAATTAAAGCCAACACAAACTTGTAGGTCTGAACATTTAACATACATTTTTTTAGATCTAAACTAAAGCAAAGCCAAATAGCCTATGAATCGAAGCTGAAACAAATTTTCATATTTGAATAACAACATATAAAAATTCAAGACACACACAAAATTTTAGTGAGTACTCAACTACACCACCAACAATCGACCTAAATCCAACCCTAAATCAATAAATTTTAAATATGGCCTTTCATATTTGAGAGAAAAAAAAAACAATGAAATCAATTTCCCAAAACTACTAACAATATACAAAGAAAATTAGAGGAATTGGTAGTGAGATAAAACTAAGAGACGGGAAAGAAAAGAAGTGCATGCTTGAGAGAAATTTATTGGTGGATATAGAATTCAATACCAAGAACAACAATGGCATCTTTAAGTCAACCATTAGAGTCTACATCTTTCATATGTAAGACAAAAATGAGGCACAACCTTCAACTTAGGTAAATCTCAAACCATTAATCCAATAAAAAAAACTCCCAAATTTAACAAAAGCAACAAATTCTGAGTTTTGAATGTCTATATATGGGGGCATCAAAGAGCACTCATATTTGAGACTAAGACCATGTTTTGATGCACAACTTCAAGGGTTATGAACCATCAACAAAAATATTAAAGATTTTACATCTTACAATAATCAACGGGTAAGGAAACAAATACACACACAAGAAAATTTTGCATAAGCTTGTAACTAGATCCACATGAATCATTAGAGAAAAAGAAAGTGGGGACTAAATTCCCTTACGCCCCTGCACTCCCATATGCAACCCCCTACCCATCCCTTTCCTTTTCATTTTAGGCCCTGCATTCCCCTTTGGAATCCCTTCCTCACATGCCTTCCCCTTTCCCCTTTCATCCCTGCACCTACCTACCCTACCAACCCCTCCCTTGCCTACGACGCCCCTTCCTTACACCACCTAACCTCCTGCACTACACGCCTCTCTCTCCTTCACTTATTTGTACTCTCCTTCTCTTCTTCTTATCTGGCTATTCTCCCTCGAGCTCTCCCTTCTCCTTGCTTTCCTTTCTCTCCCTCTTTCTCTCCTATTTTTCATTCACTGCCCCCTTTGTCATCTCCAACACTCAATCGGCCCCCACACTGCCCTCTCCTACATTCTACCTCCTCCTTGCACCACCCTAAGTAGCCACCACATACCACCCTACAACTTAATCCCCTCCCTTTTCTCTCCTTCTTCCTTCGACTCCTCTTGCACTGCTACCCTTTATCACCTTTCTCCCCTCTTCCGCCACCATTGAAGCCTCCCCTCAACCATCTGACACCACCCCAACACCCACCTACCTTATCCTGCAACCCCTCCTTTCCTCCTCTTTATTTTCCCTCCTCCCTCTTCTCCCTCCCTTCTATGCACCCTCCTCATCGTAGTCGTTGCTGCCATCTCCATCTCCTTGAGCTACCACACTCCAACCGCCAACCACCAACTACACCCTAACATGCCTCATGACCCCAACAACCAACCCAAGTTCCCTCAATCACCTCCTCAACCCCCTTACCCAAGACCATTTCCCCCCTTCGTCCAATCTTCCCTTCCACCCCATCTCGTGAATGCATGCTCATGCTGCTCATGTAGCATGAGTCATGTTGTATATTTTTTAAGTAAATGTATAATTTTAAGGTAAAATATAGTTTAGTAATACTATGTATTTAATTAGCATTTTTTATAAAAAAAAAGTATTCTTTTAATTATCTACTACTAATATGTTACTTGTGACATTATTTTTAGGTATAATTTTTACTAATCAAAACTTAAGCTTTTAAATTGGTATATCAATAAAGTTTGGTTGTTGCCAGAAATAAGGTAACCATTATATCCTATTAAATTGTCTAGATTCACGTATGTTAACACATTAGGATTTTTGTATGTATTTTATGTGAAAATGATGTGTTATTAGCAAGCCCATGATTATTATTGTAACACCCCTAAAAAGTACAGTTGAAATTTTTTGTTTAAACAGGAAAATACAAGCACGGGGGTGCTACCGCCGTGATCAGTACAAGCCCAGCCCCAACCAATCTTGTACTAACCACAAGGCTAAAGAAAAGTTTCCATAAGACATTATACAAATTTAATCAAAGGTTCATAGAAATCAAGTGCTCATAACACTAAAATCATAGTGCACATTAAAAGTTGTTACAACAAAAAAATGAGTTACATAGTCAAGTTCCCAAAAGGGGTAAAGGTACAATGCCATAAAACAAGATTGAGATAAAAAGAGAACCATTAGTAAATAGGAATAAGAGATTCCAGCAAAATCAACTTTCAGCCCCAAGTAGGTCTAATGGTCAACACATATCCCCATCTGACGCATCTAGTACGTTATAGACATCAAACACGGTCCCACCTACCTACATAAATTCAGAAGGGCCCTCTTCTCATGGAAATGAGAAGCACCTATGAAATGAGTGGTCAGTATGCTACTTACTGAGTAAGGTAACCATATGGTAAGGCCGGCAAGAAGCAATCAAGTAATGCCATGCAAGAAAATAAACATGTAAGGCATACACAACATGATTTAAGTTTATATCATCATGCCAAACTTAGATTAATATTTTGTCTTACACATCTCTTATATTAATTCCATATGAGTACAAGAACCTCACTATTATATCCGGTAGACCGAAAATACTCCATAAGGTAGAACACACTTGATCACTATTATAACCGGTGGATCGAAAAATCTACCTCACTAGCTTTGACTCATATGGTGCTCTGCTGTAAATAATTAGTATTTTTCCATGCCTTATATTTCTAGTTCACATATTTCTCATATTAATTCTATATGAGTATTGGAACCCTATTATTATAGCTAATAGACCGGAAACACTCCACAAGGCAGAACGCACCTGGTTGCTATTATAACTAGTGGACCTAAAAATTTATCCTTACTGGCCCGACTCACAGGGTGTTCCACTGTAAGTAATTAGTATCTTCCATGACTTATTACCATGAAAATTTTGTTTTATCGAGCCCAATATCCCCCACTATTACAGTCGGTGGACCGAAAATACTCAATAGGGTAGCATGCGCCTAACCACTATTATAGCCGGTGGACCGAAGAATATATAACCTCACTGGACCCTGGCTTGATAATCTTTTACTTTAAGCGTTTATGTAATCCCTTGAAATTTTAAAATCCTATAGTTTAATAAATAAATTTTATTTGGGATAAATTAGCCTTTAAATCTATTTAATTTAATTATTTTATGGATTTTGAGTATATAAAATTGGATATAAATATTTAATAAATTAAAATAAATATTTTTTTATTTTATCATACCCTTTTTATTTAAATAATTTTCCAAACCATTATTTTACTTAAATTATCCTTTTTAAACCCTTATTATTTAATTATATTAAATTGAATTACTCAATAAATTTATTACCCATAAATATTGCATTTTATTATTTTATAAATTAAATTATTTTTAATTGCCCCCATTTTCCCTTTTATTTTTCCTTTTTCCTTTTTCCTTTTTCCTTCTCCTTTTTCTCTTTTCTTTCTTTCTCCTTTTCTTTCCTTGGGCCGTCGGCCTTGGCCTACCTTGCCTCCCTCTTGCGCGCTGGGTCGCTGGCCCATTCTTCCTCCTCCCCTTCGTGCGTCACCGGTCTGCCTCCTTTCTTCCTTCCTTTCTTCCTCGACCGGGCCGGCCCGTTTCTTTTTCCTTCAGTCACCTGTCGCACCCAGTCCCCCTCCCCTTTCTTCTTCTTCTTCTTTCCCTGGCGAGAATCCCAACCCCCCCCCATCTCTGTCATCCCACCTGCAACTCCCTCTCCTCCATTTCTTCCCCTATCTCTCTCTCTCTCTCACTCTCGTCGTTTTCTCTGCCCCATCCCAGTCCCACCATCCCTATCTCCCTTCCCCCATGTCCGGCCATACCTCCCTTCTCCCTCTCCCTGCCACCGCCATTCCCCTACCCCCACCCCTTGAGCTCCCTATCCCCTCCTCTCTCTCCTTATTCTTTTTCTTCTTCCCTTTATATTCCATTCGGCCATTTTTCGATCCCCATATGCCTTGCCCGAGCCTCTTTTCTCTCCCTTTCTCCTCCTTCCCTCACCCTCCCTATTTTGCTTCGTCGCCGCCGCTCTGCCGCTTCCTCCACCTCAATAGCCACCTACACCACCTCCTGCCACCCTCTACCCCACCCCCGACCGATCATAGCACCCCTCGAGCCACCCTGCAGCCTCCTTCTTCCTCCTCTCTTCTTTTTCTCTTCTTTACCTCCCTTCTTAGCAACCACCCTGTGCCACCCCGATCCGCTGCCATCACACCTCTTCTGCCAGCGCCTGATCCACCATAGTAATCCCTGCAACCCCCTTTACCACCCTCAATCATCCTTTGCACGAAACCGCCACCCGAAAGCCTTCATTTTCCCTCTCCCTTTTCCTTCCTTCTCAACCCCCCATTTCGACTCCCTCCTCGGCCGCCACCTTTGCAGCCTCGCTGCCGCCGCGTCTGTCGCCCTTAGCCACCTTCAACCCATCCCCGACCACCACTTACACCCCCTCTCCACTTCTGCACCATTCCCTTGCCCAAAATCCTCCCCCGCATGCCCTTTTTCTTAGCCCCAAAACCTCAACCAGAAAATAGCCTATTTTCCCTCCTTTCACCCACTCTTGAGCCTCTTTCCTCATTTCTTGGCATGTAGCTTATGCTGCATGAGTAGGATAAGCTGCTGCATACATAGTTATGTTTTTTTTAATAAATTTTAAGGTATAATAATATTTTAATTTAAGTATTTGATTAATTAAGCATTATAAAGTTTTATACTTTGATTTTTACTATTTCTAACATAATAAACCTTGATAATATTTTTAGGTATTGGTTTTGATAATCAAAGCTTGAACCTTAAACCGGAATACCGGTAAGGTTTGTTTTTGCGGAAATCAAGGCAACCATTAAATCCCACTTAAACGCATGGATTAACGTATGTTAGCACATTAGGATTTTTAATATATTACTATGTTTGGTATATGTTGTTTAATATGTTACATGTGGTTTCTTGTGTTGATTGATGAAAAGGAAGCATGATAGATTATGTGCTATGTATGGAGATATTGTTTAAGGTATGAGTTGGTTATTAATGAAAATGTTAAGTATTATCCATGTTGTGTTATACTATTGTGATCTTTAATGCATGGTTAATATTTTGTGAGCCTTAGGGGTATTTTAGTAAAGTATCTTGTACAAGAATATGGCCCAATATATATATAGGGGTGTTAATAATATTATATTAATTATAAGAGTTGTGGATGAGGTTAATATTAATATTTTATGTAGTAATAATAATAATTTAATATAAGTGGTGTACTAAGGGGCAAAAGTGGTAATTTTTAATTAAAAAGGGTATTATGGTAATTTTGGAGGCAAGAGGCAAAATGAAAATTTTATAATTAAAGGGTAAAAGGGTAATTTTGGAATTGAAGGATAAATTGATAATTTCATGATTAAAGGGTAAAATGATAATTTTGTAATTAAAGGGGGACAATGGTAATTTTGTAATTAAATGGCAAAATGGTAATCTTGTAATTAAAGGGAAAAGCGGTAAATTTGTGATTGAAGGGCAAAGTGGTAATTTCATAATAAAGGGTAATATGGTAATTTCGTAATTAAAGGGGCAAAATGGTAATTTTGTAATGAAAGGGTAAAATAGTAATTTCATAATAAGAGGGCAAAATGGAAATTTTGAAATTAAAATAGGTCAAAGGGTAATTCCGTAATTGAGGATAAAATGATAATCTTATAAGTAAGAGGGTGTTATGGTAATTTTTTTGGAAGTTAAGGGGTAAAATGGTAAATTTGAAAGTAAAGGGGTAAAATGGTAGTTTTATAAATAAAAGGGGTAAAGTGGAAATTGGAAAGGAGTAACTTGGTAATTATAATAATTGAGAAGGGAAAATGATAATTTAATAAAAAAGAAGAGTAAAATGATAATTTATTCATGGAGAAGGGTAAAATGGTCAATATTATAAATGTGAAGGATAATTTGGTAATTTAACCAACTAAAGGGGTAATTTGATTATTAAGATAATGAAAAAGGGTAATTTGGTAATTTGACCAACTAGAGGGCAATTTGTTAATTATAATAAAGGAAATGGGCAAATTGGTAATCTAACAAACCAAATGGGAAATATATTAAATATAATAATTATGAAGGGTGTTTAGTGGCCTAATAAATGTGAAAGATAGCTCGGTAACCTAAACCGAGAAAGGGTGTAGCTAAGGCCGAATGCGTGCTATATGTCTTACATGCCTCGGATGCCCTATATAATTTATATGTCGTGTTCTATATGCTATTATCTTAACTGTTTTATGTGCGGTGTGGCTTGGAATCGAGATGTGTTCATGTGTCCTCTTTTGGTATATGCTAATATGGATATGATGTAAGTTATGATGTGATGTGATGTGGCCCTTAAGGACATGCATGCTAGGATAATTAAAGGGGTAATATGGGATGGAGGCATGAAAAAGAGAAATGGGAGAGAAAGATAACCAAGGGGAAGTAAGTTGGCTAATGTAAGTATGGGAAGAACTAGGGTTTGCATGGAATGGTTAGAGTCCGCATAGGGCACACTTTACGTTACTTCTCCTTTCTTTTATGTTACCCCCTCAACACCCAAATACCTTTTCTCACCTGGCTCACTTTTCCTCCATGAAACACCTCTCTCATCTTTTATTACCAACTCTAACCATTTCCATTAGCTTTTCCCTCCTTACATACTTCTCTCACTTAGGGTTTCTTTCCAAAACTCTAGTTAAATTTTCCATGCATCCTTACATCAACCCACATACTATTTTTTACATGTGGACTCCAATCACCCTAACAATTCTTCCCTTACCTTATTCGATCCTCAAATCAACTTTTCCTACGTAAAAGTCATCCCCGTGAAAAGGTTAACCATCTCATGCAAACCCAAGACTCTTCATGCATGTTTTGATCCATTCCGTTAAGTTATTCCCATTATTCCTCCTTTTGTCCACCCATAGGTCATAAGATAATTAGGCCATCATTACCATTCTCTAGTCAACTCACTTTCCTCATTCTTTTCCATTTTTCTCACAACCACATCATACTACTTAGAATCTCCTATCATGCATGTCATAAGGGGAAATATTACATAAGCACAATTCAAGTACAAGTAATAATATCACGTTACACATATCATAAACACATGCAACTTACCTTAGCTCCATGCTTAGCAAGCTGCACTACAAGAATATGATGATATAATATATAAAGCACACACGTCGAACCAACACACATAGCAAATTCACACACACAAAAGGCCTTAACCATATCCTTACCTAAAACGACACCGGGCTTGGAGCACGCTCCTACGCCTCCTTAGGGTTTTAACTTAGTTCACCTATAAGAGGGAAACACTAGGGTTAACTTCCCTCTAACCAAAATTACCATTATTTCCTACCTTACCCTTATCATAGCCTAATATTAGGGTTAATAATAATAATAATAATAATAATAATAATAGTTGTTTTACAAGTAAAAGTAGGGTATTATTCTTAAAGTAGCTAATCATACTGTTATTAACCAAAATATATCTTGGTAGTTATATTGATTCATGTTAAAGTATTATTAGTAATATTTACATTACTAAAGATAATAACTTTAATATTAACAATAATAATAACGATGATAGTGACAATGATAATAATAACCCAAGTCATAATACTAATAATAGTAGTATTAGTAATACTAAAATAGTGACAATAATGATAATAATAATAATAATAATAATAATAATAATAATAATAATAATAATAATAATAATAATAATAATAATAATAATGCTAGTAGTAATAGTAATATTAGTGATATAGGTAATAATAACAATAATGATAAAAATAATAGTAATAATAGTAGTAATAGTTCGAATCTTAATAATAATAATAATAATAATAATAATAATAAAGGTTCTAATAATCGTAATAATAGTAACATTAGTAATAATAGGGTCAAAGTTAATAACAACAACAACAACAACAACAACAACAACAACAATAATGATAACAATACTTTAAATCTTAGTAATAATAATGATAGGGTTTTAAATAATCATATTAATAATAGCATTAGTAATAATAGTTCCTAAGTTAATAATAATAATAATAATAATAATAATAATGGTTCAAATCTTAATAATAAGAATACTAGAGTTATAATAATATTAACAACAACAATAATGATAATGATAATGATAATGATAATAATAATAATAAAATAATAATAACAATTACATTAATAAGATTTAAAGGTTGGGGAGCTTAAGGTACATCCTAGAGGTGGTGGTGACTAGGCGGCACTAGCGGCGGTTGTGCCAGCGGTGGAGGAGGAAGAGGAGTTGAAAAGGTGGGTTTCTAGGCTAGAAGAGGGGGAGTGAGATGGTGGTTGTGGTAGTAGTGGATGCTCTGGGTTGAGAGGATTGGAATGGTGATGGTGGTGCATCCAGAGAGGCAGCGTAGGCAGCGATTGGTGTGCTGGTCGAAGGAGGTGGAGGGGGAGGAAGGGAGAAGGAGAGGGATTTAGGGGAAATCGAGGTAGGGGAAGGTAGTTGAGGCTTAGGTGGGTGTTTTGGAAGATAGAGAGAGTGGTGGCTGTGGCAGAAATGGCGGTGCATGGATGTGTGAAAGGTGGCGGTGGGTGCATAGTGGCAGATTAAGGGGCCAATTTTGCATGGCTGTGGCAGCTCGTGCAGGGAGAATTAAAGGTGGTAAAATGTGTGGTTCGGTGGAGGGTGATGCAGGGAGTAGTTGGGTAGGTGGTTCGGGCGGCGGCTTTGGGAGACGATGGCTATGGGGTTATCTGAATAGGCGGTGGTGCAAGGAGGCAGATTTTCTAGGGAGGAAAAAATCCGATTAAGGGGTTGGTTGGGGGTATATATATGCAATTGAGGGGTAGAAACAACATAGGGGAGGAGGAAAAGAGAGGCCAGGTGCGGCAAGTTATTGACCGGCGATGGTAGGCCGGTATAGGCCTATAAAGTTGTGGGGTCTATTTGGTCAGAGAGAAGAAAAGGAAAGAAGGGAGGGCACGCATGAGGAGGTACGAGGGTGGTTGGGGTCAAAAAAGGAAAGGAAAAGGACTGGGAAGAGAAAGGAGTTGGCAGGCTGGCGTGCAGTGGCTGGCTATTGGTGTACGAGGCAATGGCAAGTCTGTGATCTACAAGCGTCAGAGGAGCGGGGAGGAAGAGGAAGAAGAAGAAGGGTCGGCCAGCCAATCTAAGGGAAAAAAAGAAAAGAAAGGGAACCGGCGGAAGAACGGGAGGAGGGAAGAAAAGGTTTGAGGGCTAGGCCATGCGGAAGGAGGAAGAGGGGGTTTGGGCAGCAAGGGCTAGCCCAATCCGAGTGAAGAAGGAAAGAGAAAAAAGGAGAAAGGAGAGAAAGGAATGAAAAAGGAAAAAGAAGGAGAAAAAGAAAAAATAAGTGGGTTGGAGTATTTAGAATATTTTGGTATTTTTGAATATTTAAAATAATAATATTTAGTAAAATAATAATTAAATCCCCTTTTTAGATTAATTTGGGATATTTTGAATAAATTTTCCTAAATTCTATTTTAATTAGCAAAACACCCTAATTTTTCTAATTAAAGGATTTATTATTTTCCTCTTGATTTTACCTTAAATGCTTACTCTTATTCTAATAAAATAATCTATTTAATTAATTTTCTAATAAATCTTTATTTTGCCATAATTTCTAAATTAGGGTTTTGGAATATTTCAATTATGATATCTTGTATAAGGTGTAAAATGTGTGAAAGGTAGGACTAAGAAAAGGGGAGATGTTGGTTGTAAGTATTATGTGCATATACATGTCATGCTAAGTAAACATTAACATTAGTAGTAGAAATAATGCTAATATGATCCCTAGGGACAATTTGGTCATTTGGACATCTCATAATGTTTAAGCCTAAATAAGATACTTAAAATGTTATATTTGATGCTAAAAATGGATATGGAAGTTTGGTGGAGTATAAATATAAGTATTAGTAGAAATATCCATATTTTATAACCTAGGGGTAATTCGGTAATTTTCATGCATGGTGTTGATTATCTTAATGAAAATGCATGCTAAGTGTTGTGGGATATGGAAAATGAAGATAGGATTTTGTGGTATTAAAGATACTTATTCCATCATGAAAAATAATATTTTATGTTCTTGGGGGATTTTAGTAATTTTACATGTTCATAAGGAGTGACCTAAATAAATATGCATGGTAGGTGATAATGGGTGTTAAGAATAATAATAATAATAATAATAAGGATTTTGTGGCATTAATAATGTAAAAGGGGCATGATTATTAACATTAAATGACTAAAGGGCATTTTAGTAATTTTAGTAAGTGAGAAAGGTATTTTGGTAATTTTACAAGTAAGAAGGGTATTTTAGTAATTTTATAAGTAAAAAGGGGGTATTTTGTAATTTTACAAGTAATAAGGGCATGTTAGTAATTTTATAAGTAAGAAGGGATAATTTGGTAATTTTGCATGTCATATGGCAATTGGTCTAATGAACCTTCATAATAAGTAATAAGTGATGTTAACTAAGAGAATGGGAGTTTATGGTCTTAGTATCACTTGTTTACATATAATAATGTATATTATAATGCTAAGGGTTTTTAGTAAGTTGGAGTGTATCATAATGAGTATGCATAGTCTGGGGGTAAATTGATAAATTATGGTGCGTTATGATGTTATTTCCATAAGCATGCAAGAGGTGCCTTAATTGCTGATTATACATGAGAATGTGTGCTGGTTGTTCTAGAAGCGCATGCTAGGGTTGTGTGTTAAATGGTCACTTGATGTGTAGGGTACCTTAACAACATAATTAATAGTATAAGCATGATCCGTTAATCTAGTGTGGCATGTTGATAAATAAAAACGGTTTGTGTGTTGGAAGTGGATGATAAGAGGTAGCCTTAGCCTTAGGGGCATTTTGGTCATTTTGACCTAAGGTGCCTAAGTATGAGTATTAGAACCTAAGATGGCCTTAGTGGATTATAGGTTAAGCATGTAATTAATGTGTTTCTCATGGTCACCCTAAATTAAGATACTAATACTTAAAATGAAAGATCTCGACATTGGAAATAATGGCTCTTTAAGGGTCACTACCCTAAAGACGTAGTTTAGCCCATGATTATTTAGGATTTTGCTGGTGTGCGTTAGTGCCTCAACCAGGCCCTACATCTTACTTTATTTAGCTTTATTGACCTACTTAAGGGATCTGCATACTTATGAATTAGGTGTCCTTGTTGGTAGGGTACTTTTCGTGCACAAGTGTGACAAGGATACCTTTGCATCTCTGGGTTGATAGTCGGTAGGATAATGTGCTACTTGTATACACCGTTATGACCGGTGTACCTTTGTTTCTCTAGGTTTATGATCTCCACCTCGAGTTAATAAAATAGAATCGGTGTGATAATTAAATGGAAAGACACTAATCACTTATAGTGGAATACCATGTAAGTCAAGATCGTGTGGACAATATCATATGTACCAGTCCACCGATTATAATAGTGGTTAGGCAAGTTTTGCCTTGGGGTTGTATATATTTACCGATCCACCGTTATAATAGTGGCCAAGTGCGTTTTTTTCCAGGGTTGTATATATTTACTGGTCTATTGGTTATAATAGTGACCAGGTGTGTTTTGTCTCGGGGTTACATATCTTGTGCCTAGTCCACTGGGGTCCCCGTATCTACGTGAATATAATTTGAGAGATGATTATAATTACTATCTAATTAATGGCTTAAGTCTAGATAATATTGATTATACTATTATGATCTATTGGTATGACATGGTAGCGGCCCTAATGCCTGCCTTTGAGTTGAGTGGTGGTGTACAATGGTTGTATATGTTGTTGGCTATTTAATTATACTATAAAAAGCTTCATTTGGATGTTCCCTTGGTAAGTGTTGTTAATTCTAAATGAATGAATCTTGTGACATATGATCTCGAAGTATGTGTCCATTCTAATGATTATTGTGTCTCGTTTTAGATATATGTATAATACATTGTTCCTATGTTTTGATTGATGCATTGCATGCGAGCCCTAACTTTTAGTTCTGTATAAAGAGTTACTCAATACCGTAGTATTAAATGGTTCTTTTCGTGGGCCCCTGCATATTCAATAGGCAATATCCTCTATAGGTTAGCCTGCAGGAGTTATCCAAGCTATATTTTTGGCTTAAGAGTGTAGGACTATCCAGAAATATTTTAGTGTTTTCCTTAAAACTCCTATGCTTCCTGTTTCAATGATTTTATGTTATAACCACTAATAGTGGATTTTATTCTTGTAATTTAATTATCACACTACTCTGTTTTAAGTTTGTAATCTTGGACTTATATAAAGTATGTTTTCAGTCTTAGTATTTGGTATGGGAATGGTGGAGTGAAACTGATCTAATACTAAATGTGGTGGTAAGATCCCCAAAATTTACTGTATTTGCTTCTCCTTAAATTTTAAAAATAAATTTTTTTTTGTACTAAATTTTGGGGGTGTCACATAATAATTTTATTTGTGTAATTTCATGAATTATTTTCATTATGAACTATTATATGGTTTTATCGACACTTTTGAATTCATATTAAAATTTAGTTAATTATTGTCATTACGAATCATTCTATGTAAATTCGTTCGTTACCCTAATTTTATTTTATTCATATGAATTTAATTTCCATTTGAAAATATATCCTTCCATTATTTCTTGTGTTTTGATTTTTGATATTTTAAATTTATTTTTAATTTTGATTTTATCATATGATTATAACTTCATAGTGTGATTACGACTTTGATATGGGTTATATTTCGTTAAGGAAATAAATTGTCTAAATTATGAAATTCTATTTACAATAATAAAAATATTTTAATAATTTTTATCCATAGTAAATATTTTCATCTTTGAATCTATCTGTTCTTATGAGATTGTTAAGATCTTTGAAAAATTTTAAAATAAAAAGTTTTCATAACTTATTTAGGATTTTGTTTCCGAAATCAATTCCTTCCATTTTTTCTTTTTGGTTGATGGAAGACTTTTTCAAAAACTAATATTAGTTTGTTAAAAATTTAGATAATTTTCATGATAGTTTTTAATATTTTTAGAGATTGTATTATGTATTTTTGTAAATAATATGGATCCTCACGCTTGTTGCTAATTTCTTCCGAAACTTTTCTGAAATCATTTAAATATCTTTTATATTGATTTTATACCTTCATATCATTTATGAAATAATTTTCGTTAAATTAGTTTTAAATTAGATTATCTATAAATATTTTTTAGGTTTTGTGTGTGTGTGTGTGTTAATAAAAATCCCAAACCCCTTCCCTGTTCCTTACTCCTTGCTTACAATTCCATCACCACCATCTCCTTGCTTACAATTCCAACACCACCATGATGCTACCAGCCACAACCGGCAAGCCTCCACGACACCACGCCACATGCCATTGCCTTCGTTTAATACATCAATGGAGCAGCAGTAGTAGTGCAACCAATGGCACAAAAAGAAAGTAACGACGCACCACCGTTCGACTACATCTAGTGTCATCTAACCACCGGTGAACATATTTAATTTGGGAAGTGCATCAATTAATGTTATAATATACTTTAAAGTGTCAATTTAGAAAAAATTATGGGAAATCCATCAACATTAGATTTTTATGGCAAAAATATTGCCTATTTAAATTAAATCAATTTATGAGTAGTTTTATTCAACTGATTATATAATTTCTATTAGAATATTTTTAATTTCATTTCCAATTCGTTAATGTAAATATTTTAACGAGATTTGATCAAATTTGTATTTTGAGTTCAAAAACCCTAATTTTGTTAAATTATGTTTTTATTTTATTATTTTTGATCAATCAATTATACAATATGTTGTAAATAGATTTAATTACGTGTCTAAAAATTCAATTTAATTAAATTAATAAAATTCATCTGAATTGTATTTTTGGGCCTAAAACTCTAGATTTCTAATGAAATTGTGAAATTGGTCATTTAAATAGTTTTTTTTAAATTGATATTATAAAATTGTTTGAAATAACCATTATCAT
Source organism: Tamarix austromongolica (assembly GCA_039764185.1). Lineage (NCBI taxonomy): Eukaryota > Viridiplantae > Streptophyta > Magnoliopsida > Caryophyllales > Tamaricaceae > Tamarix > Tamarix austromongolica. The sequence goes on from CM077809.1 coordinate 150,415,005, forward strand.
GTTATATCGTCTTCAATTTGGATTAATTGAAATGCATTGTTTGAGTTTGTGTCTTAGATTTTAAACCCTATTTTTTGGGAAAGAATTGTCTTAAATTGGTTACTAGTAAGATTGTTTTTTTTTTAAATTTATTATATAGATTTATCTAAAATTAATTTAATTATATGTTTAAACTATCAATTTGAGGCAATCAAAGTGAATTGATTGGTCCATAGTTTGGGCTTAGAAACCTTAATTTTAGACATAGCTTTATGAAATTTATTTGATTATACTTATTTTACCTAATTGATTACCAATTTTAATTTAAAATGATTTTAATTGTATTTTTTATCTTATCGGTGTGAGCTAGTTCTTTGAAATCAGTTCATTTGTATTTTTGGTTGTAAAACCAATTTAGTAAGTCATTTCAATGAAATGAACTTAAATAGATTGTCCTTTCCTCAGCTTCCAAATTTATTTGAAATGCTCTAAGTGATAAGTGTTGATCTCGATTTGGTTAATACTTAATAATAAATCTTAATGGAGCTATGTTATAGTGTTTGGATTTAGATGCATTTTCTAAGAAAGACCTTTTGTATCTTTCCTTTTCGAATAAATTGGATTACTTGAATCATTGATAAATAAGGTAGTTTTTAACCTAATCCTATGATTTCTATAGGTGATCTAAGAAAACATTATGGTGGATTCTCAAGCTAGCGATCATCCCCCCTTTTTTATTTCACTTAGCTTGATTTGGACTTAAGCAAGTTGTTACTTACCTTTGCTTATGGTGGAATCATGAGATGTATATCTTCTTGAAGTGGAAGGTCATGAATATGCTTTATGTTAATTATGTATGTCAAGCATATGCTATGTTTTATATGGTAATTCTATGTATCTACGAGCTTATAACTTCAATGTGAAAATATGTTAGCATGCCTCTTGATTATTATATGTGTTCAAGTATGTGAAGGGTTGAGCTTCATTATGTGGTTAACATGTTTGGATAATTATGAAATGACTAGTGATTTTAGAGTATTTTCTTATGTGTCTCAATTATAATTGGTTTGGAAAATCATATCATTGGTCAATTATGGATTGAAATTGTATGATGCCTTATGTTGGGTTTTTATGTCATGATATTAGTAGGCTATAATGCCACTTGGGATTATTCAGTTGTAATGCCACTGGAATCGATTGACTTTAATGCCATTTAGAATCGTTCAGCTTTAATGCCACTTGGATTGGATTCACTGTAATGCCACTTGAAATTGATTGGCTTTAATGTCATTTGGAATAGATATAATAATGGAATTTCATTATGTGATGAAAGCAATTCAAGTGTTGTTATATGGGCCTGATTTATGTTTGGCTAAATCATTAGATAGAACATTAACCACTGAAAGTGAAATATCTTGAGCCTAGACTTATATTGCTCAGGATAGCTATCTAAGTTAAGTTTGGTATTCAATTGGTACTATTTTGGTATTTTTCTCTTATGTGATCCAAGGTGCTATATGAGATCCGGAGAGGCCCTCTTTTACTCTATAAGTGTCTTGATATATTTTGTCCCTATAGGGGGTATGCATACATAAGTGATAAGGTATCTTATTTATTGGTAGTATAGTTACGTCATTGGGCGGGCCAACTAGGGCTAGTATTGTTTGAGTACTAGATTAGTTGTTATCATTTCTCTTGAGTCTCCATCCTCAAGTTAATATAATCAAACGGTTGTGATCGTGATAATGGACTATAATAATTGATTATTCTCATTCATTCATGGACTTTATATTTCATTATTCTACGCATGTCACTTAGTTATCTTATTTATGATTATGATGCCATGTGACACCTATGTTACCTTGTTGTAGCATGATGTACTATTTTAATCTCATGTGGGCCTTATGTACATAATGTTATTTTATAGGATAGTTGTGTCATTTTTTTCAAGTTCATACTTTGTTATACATTCGTGCCCATGTGTTATGCCTAATTATGTGTTTATAAGCATGATTCTATGATCTTATATTCTATCGTATGCTATTGCATGTAATCATGTGTACCTTTAATAATTATGATTATGATAATCCATTTTATTATGCCTTACTCTAGTTAATGCATGTGTACCTTCCTATATTCATTTCATGTATGAATTCCCTTGATAATTATTGAGAGAATGATTAATTTTATGCTATATAGTTCATGAAATCATATGAGTTGTTGTATGAGTGGAATGATGTGTGTATCACACATATATTAGAGCATGAGTATTGTAAATTAAAGATTATCATGCCTTTATGTGCATTATGTACCCTCCATAAGTTAGGTAGTTTTGATTTAGTCAGTACTAGACCCGTATTGATATTATATTGATTGAATGGGTTTTGTGACTATCCACTGATTGTGGGGAGCAGACCTCTTGTATAGGCTTGAGATTGATTGCTATTATTGGATTAATGACTTAGGCTTTGAGAGAGTAGGTAACCCAAAGTTTTATCCCTCGTGGATTTTTCTTTATTTATCTGTAACTATTTTTGGAAATTTTTAAAATTTGTATTGAAATTTTAATGGTATTGTAATCATATTTTAACTTTCCCTTACCTCGCTAAGCTTTCAAAATCTAGGGTTATTTTATAAGTTTTCCGCTGATATTATCAGCGTTGTTTGTATTTGGTGAAAAATTTCACTGTCCATCTACCATTGGATATATCATTGTGGGATTTTATTTTCTCGATAGATGATGTTTACGTTTTAGTTGGTGAGTTTTAGCCTTACATCTAGTACGAGATAGATAATATGCATCTATCTTGTACTAGGTATGACGGTAATATTCTCCATTATTTAATTTGGCTTTTGTATATTTTTCTTTTAAATGAAACTTTTTAAGAGTGAAAAGTGGAGGTATTACAATAAGATTACTCATCCTCACCTCTAAACTACCCATTCTAATCAACTAAATGCCCATATCTCTAAGCTCTTAACATAAAGGATCCAACGAGACAATCATACACAAGGGGAATGACATATTCTTACTAAAAGAATCTACCACCATGTTAGCCTGACCTTCATAATAGGTTAACTCTAGGTCATAATCCTTGAACAAATCCAACCATCTATGTTGCCTCAAGTTTATACTAGGCGAATATATATTTGATGTTCTTTTGGTTAGTGTAAAACTTGCACAAAACTCCATAGATAGTGCCTTTATATCATCAAAGCAAATACTGTAGTGAGCTTCAAATATTGAATCAAGTAGTTCTATTCATGTGGCTTCAACTAAACATAAGCCACTAACCTCCCATGCTACATCATCACACAACCCAATCCATATTTAGAAGCATAGCTATAAACCTCAAAGAACTTTGGTGGACTCCATAATGTCATCATTGGAATTGAAGTTAGACACCTCTTCAAGTCCTCAAAATCCCCACTATACTTCTCATCCCACTAAAAGTGTGTAGTCTTCTTCAAAAAATTCATCAGTGAATGAGAAATCTTGGAGAAATTATAGACAAATCTATTATAGTAGCCACCAAAATTATTGACTCCCTAGGTCAATTAATGTATTAATTATTTTTTTAATGATAACAAATGCCGTTAAAGATTTATCTTGTTTTTTTTAGTGTGCATGAAATACAATTCATATGGATGTCAAACCATGCTTATTCCAACCATCCTTGAAGTGCAAATAGTAGAAGGGAAATCAAGATTTCAAATGCACTCGATCAATTATTTTCTCAAGTGTAATGTTTAAGAGAATAATCAAAAGCATAAGAAAAGATTGTTTCTAGATACTTAAAGAATCAAGATTTCAAGGTTTAATCTTTAAGTATTAGGTTTTTCTTGTAGGGTCATTTGAACATTAAAATTTTGATTTTATCTCTTCGAATTTAAAAAAAAAACTTATGATTTATTTGATGTACATTATTTGTTGGTTTTTAATTCCAACCATTTTCAAAGTAATTTACAAATATTTGGTTCCCATTAGAACCAATAAGTGGTTTTAGAATCGATCAATCAATTTGTGTTTTCAAAACAAACACTATAACCTTTCAAAAATTCCATAAATCATTCAACTAGTTTGAAAATTAATCGACATGTTATAATGAGACTTCTATCTTGAGAAAAATTGTTTATGCTCTAGTTAAACACATTAGCTTGTTTCAATAAACCGATCAACTTGTTTGCTTAATCAAGCTATGGGTTTGATTTCTATATAAAAAAAATTCCTCTATTTAAACACATCAATTAGTTTGAAAAACTAGGCTATGGGTTAAATTAAATCATAAAATGGTTTTTTGAGGGACTAATTCATTTGATTGGTTTGATCAAACACATCAATTGGTCATCATGACTCATTAATTGGTTTGCTAAACCATTCAATTGTTCTTTTATGTTTAGAAATCCAAAAATGCATAGTATTAAACCAATCGATTGGTTTATGCAACAATGACATTTTTACATCAAGTTTGAACATATCCCTTTGATTGATTTCATCAACTAATTGGCTGATATCCTAAAATGATTGTTATTAAATAGTAAAAAATGTATATGTTACTTGCATAATGATTACATGCTTTTTTACCCCCAGTGTCCACATTATAGACTCTAAGAATATATAACACTTATTAGAAATAATAAAAATAACTTTTGAACTCTCATTAATTGCACATTGAATTTTTACTCATTCTCTTGTAGCTAATTCTCAACACACATTTACATATCAAATTTTGTTGACAAAAATCTCACAAGTGTTTTATTGCTCATCAAACTAAGTTAGAGTCAATATTTCATTGTCAAATCTATATGTTATAGCTAGATTACATCCCAAAAATTAATTTTAAACTTTTAGATCTATATCATTTTTGAGGATTTTTGTAATCACAACTCCTTTCTTCAAAATTTAATTTTAAATGGCGGTAAGAATGCTTTTTACTCTTGAGTGATTCTAAGGATATAATCTTGGGTAGATAAATAGGTGGAATTTTAAATAAGCTATTAGAGAGGTAATTAAAATTGTAGGTTTATAAACTTAAAAGAGTGGTCATTAATAAACTCATCACAACATTTCAAAAATCCAAAAGGAAGAGCATTTTGGCAATGAAGGTAGAGAAACCAGATTATGTTGTGTTGAACCACTATATATGTTATGCCAATTTTGTATTTGATAGTTATTGTCCATTATACCCTAATTATCCCCTTCTAAGTTACTTTCAGGATGTATTGGAGTAGGTAAATTCCTAAAAGATCTACCAATTTGGGTCGAAAAGATCCACCATAAGAATGTATACAATTAGATTGCATGAAGCCATATCCACCGCCAAGTCACTGTTTTTCAATGGTGTAAAGTTTCCTTATTGAAATGATAAGATGATTTTCTTCATCAAGTATCAAGACTATGATATTTGGCAAATCATCATCTACTAGCAAATCAAAATCACAAAGGAGATCAAGGGTGTATAAGTTGAGAATACTAAAGATTAGCTTACTAATTTAAAGAAAATAAGGCTCATATTAAATGACAAAGCACTTGTGATTATTTAATGCAGACTTGATAGGAAGGATTCTCACTAGATTCAATCATATGATACCACTAAGGAAGTTTGGTACAAGATTGTTCTTATGCACAAAGGAACAAGGAGGTGAAAAATCAAAGAATAGTTTTTCATATTAGGGAGTATGATATATTTACCATGAAGCAAGGTGAATCCCTCATAGAGTTAAGAAGTTGATTCACCTCTATTTTCAGCCATAATAAGGCTCTTAGAAGGGAATTTACCTAATAAAAACTTGTGTGTAATGTCTTATAAAGCCTTAAAAAACAATGGTACCCTAGACCATTATCATTAAGGAAGTTAGGGATCTCTCCAAGATGATAATGGGCAAGCTCTTAGGCAATATCATGGTTCATCAATCTAGAAGATGTTGTTAGAGAAAAAGAAAAGCATGCCATGTAGGATTAATTTGAGTTATGAAATGAAATTTCAAAGAAATGGCTAGAGATAAAGGAAAATAATAACAAAAATAAAGGTAAATAAACTATAAAAAAGTTATGTATGCCTTTAGTGAAGGTGAAGGTGAAGCCACAAATAAAGAAAAAGAACTGTATAACCTTTTTTTCATGACGCTTAGTGATGAAGCTTTCACCTAAACAACATACTCAAGCTTTGATGATGATGAAAATAATGATGAGGTAAAATTCAACTTTCCTTATGTGGACGATGATCTATTATGTATCTTGTATGATTCTTTCCATGTAAAGGATAGGATAATAAAAAAGCAAGAACGTGAAGAAACTTTATGCTCACCGAAATGAACAACATACCAATATGTTAAATGAAAAAGTTTCTCTTTAATATTGTATGATTTTTATGATATTTTAGTTGGCTAAGAATGTTGATGATTTTAGATCACACAAGGAGTATCATGCTCTTCATCACAAGGTGAGGATTGAAAAACATAAGAATAAGGTGGTAGATCTCTAATCCAAGGGCAAAGATTATGTTAGAATATTCTACTCCAACACTAATGGAAAAATATGATGAAGATGCATGCTAAGGATCATGAAGGCATAGACTTCAGAAACAAGAAGATGGCCCTACGAAAAACCCTTGATTATTTCCTCGTCAAAGCTCACAAGGCTCATCAATCCTCTTTTACATCTCATATTTCTTATAATGTGAGTGGTAGAGATGGGTATGCTTCTTCTATGCGTAGACATGCTAGAAATGCTAAATCTAAGTAAGTGCTTGTGATACATGTAGAAATGAACATGTTGCATATTTGTGCGCTTTTAGTAGAAATGGTAAGTTTGTATCAAGGCCTAAGAAGGTTCAGGTGTATAAGGGAAATATCCTTTAAGAATTAGTAACTAGCCTCTTAACGACCCATTGGGCAGGTACCTAAACTGGTCATTTATATTTATGGGTATACTTCAAAGTGAAAATAAGAATCCATAAATGGTTCTAGACAATTGGTGTTCATGGCACATGACAAAGTGATCAATACATATATTTGAAACTGACAGACTATGATGGTGACAATGTTATGTTTGGAGATAACTCCAAAGGAAATATCATTAGTATTAGGAGTGTATGTATTAGAAACCCTACAATTCCAATTGATGATGTGTATCTAGTGAATGACATTATGGATAATTTTATTAGTATTAGTCAATTATGTGATAATGTTGATAAATTTGTATGGGGAGTGTATGTATCAAGAACCCTAAAACCCTTATTGATGATGTGTATCTAGTGAATGATTTTACACACAATTTGATTAGTGTTAGTCAATTGTGTAGTAAATTTATCAAATTCATGTTACATGATATCTGATAGATTTGATATATCTAGTTTATTTGTTTGTCCTTATTTCAACAATGTATATATGCTAGATGCTAAATCATTGAAGTTGCAAAATTTATACTTAAATGTTTAAGAAAATGATGCATGGATATGGCATAATAAAATAACACATGGTAGCATGGACCTTCATATAAACATGCTAGGAAAGACTTAGTGTGTGGTTTTCATACATTTAATTATGCAAAAGATCAATGATGTTATGCATGTCAAAAAGGTAAACAACATAGGGTATCATTTATACATGAAAAGGTTGAAACCAAAACTAAACCACTTTATTTATTACATATATCAATTTGGGCCTACTATGACCCATAGTATGGGTAGTTGTAGACACATACTAGTAATTATGAATAACTACTCCCATTATATATGGGCATTAGTCCTTTCAACTGAAGATGATTATTTTAACGCATTTATAATGCTTGCTAAGATAATAAAATTTCATAAAGGAACAATGGCTCATACCATAAGGAGTGATCATGGCAAGGAGTTTAAGAGTGCTACATTCATGAAGTTTTGTGAGAAAATTGGGCTTTTTTACAACTTTTTAGCACCAAAAACACACAACAAAATGGTATGGTAGAAAGGAAGAATCAAACCTTCAATGAGGCTGTAAGAATAGTGTAAGTAGAATCATAAGTTAATATTCATGTTATGGAGCTTGGGGTCAAATTTTCAAATTATTATCAAATGATTACAAAATGTGTATTTTTAGGTTCTAAATGATTCCAAATATTTATTTGGCAAATTTTCTAATTTTTGGAATTTTTCTTATAATTTATTTTGAATTTCTCCATTTAGACTTGATCTCTACCTTTAAGAACTTATTTGATTTATCCTTTTTAATCATAAAATCATGAAAATATACATTTAACCTTGAAATTATATTTTTAATATCTTCTAATATGCTTTTTTTAATGAATTTTAGGGTTTGTTTGCTTGTTATTTCATATTACTATTTTTTATATTTTGGACTCCAAATTAGCTCTTTAGACTATCTAAAACTTTTAAAACATTAGAGATTACTATATTTTAATATTTTTGAGTGATTAGTCACCTAAAAATAATTTATTTTGTTTTGCATTAGTCTTGGAACTTATTTGCTAATGTTGAGCATAGTTGCTCAACGAAACATGTCTTTCTTACTTGAACCTTATTTAAACATCTTAATATTCAATTCAAACTATCTAATTGTGGTAAGGGTGAATCAAGGCCATTAATTTGGGTCGCCAATAAGTTGTGTATCATTCCCCTCATGCACATGATATTATTACAAAATATTCTCTCCATTAAATACCATTTCTTTTAATTCAACTAACCTATCACTAAACTCACATATATCTCCCCCTTCACCTCACACATGTTTGAACTCCCCTCATCCTTATCTCTTTAACATATGCAAGCACCTCCTCCCTTATTTTCTACATCATTATCTTACAAAATGCCTTATCTACTATCATTATATGCATTTAATATGTCATAGCCACTTCACTTTCTCCCTTGGTTGAACCCTCCTCCTCATCCCCTCCTTCCCATCATCATCTTTGCCCATCAATTTCACACCATGTTGGAGCTTCCTATAACACCTCCAAAATTTTCTACTTAAAATTTTCATTTTTAAAAGTTATGTGAGGAAGCGAATATAGTAAATTTCAGGGTGCTACCACCACATTTAGTACTATAACATCTTCCCTCCACCTTTTTGATACCAAGTGCTAAGGCTAAAAATATACTTTACACAACTCAAAGATACAATCATAAATACAGCCCATTAATTGTGATTACAGAATAAATTCATTGGAAAATAAAGTATAAAAGATTATAAAGAAAATACACAAACTTTTCTTAATAGTCCTACGCTCTTAACCTAAGAGTAAATCTTAAAGAACACTTACGAGCTAACTTGCAAAGGCTACTACCTATTGAATAAATAAGAGCCCAAGAAAGGAACCCTTCAATACTATGATTCTGAGTAACCCTTTATACGAAACTAATATGTAAGGTCTGCATGCAATACATCAACCACATGAACATGGAATTGCACATATATAGACTGAAATGCAATAATCATACAGGTAGCCACATGCCAGCAATGCTCATTCACATAGAAATAGTAGAGATTACCAATGGAGCATCCAAGAGATGCTCTTTGTATTAAATTTAGAGAGCCAACATCATACTCAACCATGCACCATCCACTCAAATCATAGGTAGGCCCATAGGCCCATCAATACAACACCATAAACAATCCATCCTCATAAGCACCAAGGCTGCCACCCAATCACATCAGTAGGTTATAATAGTTCATTCATTATTATTTGAACTCAATTCATTAATGTCATAAATATTTATATTTTGAATTATATCCATATAGGTTTGGGACCCCACTATTATTATCGGTGAACCGGTAAATATAATACAATCCAAAACTGTATGCTCCTGGCTACTATTATCATTAGTGGACTAGTAAATGTGATACAACTCAGGACAACACACTCCTAGCCACTATTCTCACCAGTTGATCGGTAAATATAATACCATCAAGGGAAAAAGACTCCTAACCACTATTATCACCAGTGGATTGGTAAATATAATATAATCTAGGGTAAAGTACTACTGACCACTATTATCATCGATAAATATAATCCATATGGTCCCGACCTACGTGGTGTTCCGCTGTAAGTAATTAGAGTATTTGTATTTAATTATCACACAATTCCATTTTATTTACTCAAGGGGGAGATCACGAACCTGAAGACACAAAGGTACACCATCCATACCAGCACATAAGAGTTGCACAGTATCCTACCAACTATTAACCTAGGGACGCAAAGGTATCCTTATTGCACTAGTACACAAAGGTACATAATACCCTACCGATAAGGATACCTAATATGTAAGTATGCCTACCCCCTAGTTAAGTTCATAGAGCTAAATAGAATAAGATGTAGGGCCTGGTTAGGACACTAAGACATACCAGTAAAATCCAGAATAATCATTGGCTAAACCACGTCTTTAGGGTAACAACCCCTAATGAACCATAATTTTCGATCTTGAGGTCTTTTACTTTAAGTATTAGTATTTTAATTAGGGTGACCACGAGAAGTACACATTAATCACATACTTAACTAGTTTTATTTGTTTCCAATATTATGAAGTAAGTAGAATCAGGATTGTTGTCAATGCCAACATAGTTAGTCCCTAGGTTTCAATACTCACCCTTAAGCACCTTAGGTTAAAATGACTAAAACACCCTTAAGGCTGAGGCTACCTCTTTACCAATAATTTCCAACACTTAATTCATTTTTATTTATCAACATGCCATAAAAAGAATAACATGCTATAATTGAATTATTGATCATGAAGTCAACACACAAAATGACCATTTTACACATAAAACCCTACACATGCGCCTCTAGAACAATCAACAACATTCTCATGTTAAATCAATAATTAATGCACTTCATGCATGTTTATGAGACTAACAACACAACATACTCAAAGTTACCAAGTTATCCCTAAACCATGCATATTTATTATGATAATATAAAATCACCAAAATACCCCTAGGCCTTATAATGTTCATGATCATGCTTGAATAGGCAATGCTAAGGTAATAATCTCTATTATTATATGTAACATCAATTTATACTTATCATGCATGTTTATTAGACCAACCACCATATTACATGTAAAATTATCAAAATGCCCCTAGACCATATACTATTGATTATCATGCTCAAATAAGTGATACTAAGATAATAAAACCCTATTATCATATTTAACATCAATTTATACTTATCATGTATTTTTATTAGACTAATCACCACATCATATGAAAAATTATCAAAATGCCCCTAAACCATATTTTATTGAATATCATGCTCAAATAAGTGATACTAAGACAATAAACCCCCATTGTCATGTTTAACATCATTTTATACTTATCATGCATATTTATTATGCTAATTACCATATTATATGCAAAATTACTATAATGCCCCTAGGCTATATTATTGATTATCATACTCAACTAAGTGATCCTAAGATAATAAACCCCTATTATCATGCTTAACATCATTTTATAGTCATCATACATGTTTGTCAGACTAACCACCATATTACATACAAAATTACCAAAATGCCCCTAAGTTATTCACTATTAACAATCATACCCAACATATATTACCAATACCACAAAACCCCTATTATCATTATTAGCACTAATTATTACTTACCATGCATGTTTATTTAGGTAACCCTGTAATCCCCCGAATTTTTAAAAGCCTATATTTTAATAAATAAATTTTATTTTGGATAAATTAACCTTTAAATCCTTTAATTTAATTATTTTATGGATTTTTGCGCTTATAAAATTTATTATAACTATTTAATAAATTAAAATAAATATTTTGCTATTTTATTATACTCTTATTATTTAAATAAATTTTCAAATCCTTATTTTACTAAAATTACCCTTTTTAACCCTTATATTTTAATTTTCTTAAATTAAATTATTTAATCAATTTATTATCCCAAATTATTCTATTTTATTAAATTATTTAATCCAATTTTTCTTTTCCTTTTCTTTTTTCCCTTTTTCCTTCTCCTTTTCCTTCTTTTTCCCTTTTCTTTCTTCTTCCTTTTCCTTCTTTGGGCCGTCAGCCAACCGGCCTGCCTCTCCCTCACCCCCTACGCGTTTGGGCCTGGCCCACTTCTCTCCCCCTCCTCCCTCATTTCCTTTTTTTTCCTTTCCCCGGCCCGGCTCCCTCTTCCTTCTCCCACCCGAGCCGGCCTGCCCTCTTTCTCTTCTTTCCTTTCTCTCCCGACCGGGCCGGCTCGTTTCTTTTCTTCAGCCGCCCGTCACTCGCGCCCAGAACCCCTCCCTCGACACTTTCTTCTTCTTCTTTCTTTCTTCTTCCTCCATCACCGGCAAGAATCCCGACTCCCGCCATCTCGCCTGCAACTCCCTCTCCCTTGTTGACCTCCCCTATCTCCCTCTCTCTCCTTCTCGTCGTTTTCCTGCCATACCGGTCCCACCATCCCTGTCTCCCTTTCCCTCTCCCTACCATCGCCATCCCTTCTCCCTCTCCCTGCAGCTCCCATTTCCCTACCACCTACTACCACCCTCGTGCTCCCTATCCCCTCCTCTCTCTTTCTCTTCTTTTTCTCCCCCCTTCCCTACCTCATTCTGTGATTTTTTTTAGCCTTATACCTTGCCTGAGCCCCTTCTTTTCTCCCTTTCTTCTCCTCCCATCTCTCTCTATTTTTTTTTCACCGCCGCCTCATCCACCGTCTAAACCACCACCTACACCACCTTCTGCCACCCTCTACCTCACCCTCGAACCATCACAATCCCCATCGAGCCACCCCGCAACCCCATTCTTCCTCCTCTCTTCTTTTTCTCTCCTTTCCATCCTTTCTCGGCAACCATCTGTGCAGCCCCGATCCACCACCGTTCCGCCACCTATGCCGCCACTTGAGCCACCACAATAATCCTTGCAACCCCCTCTACCACCCCATCCTCCTTTGGTCGAAACCGTCACCCAAAAGCCTCCATTTTCCTTCCCCATTTTCCTTCCTCACCAGCCTCCATCTCGACCCCCTCTCAGTAGCCCCTCTTCGCGGCCTCTTTGCCGCCGCCGCCGCCACCTTTAGCTTCCGTCAACCCATCCCCGACCACCACTTACACCCCCTCTACACCTCCAAACTCTTCCCTTGCCCTAAATCCTCCCCCAGCCATCTTCTTTCCTACCCCCAAACCATCAACTCGAAAATACCCAATTTTCCCTACTTTCACCACCTTCGAACCCCCTCCTTTTCATTTCTTTGCATGCAGCTCATGCTGCAGTAGCAGCATGAGTTTTTGCATTCCTTGATTTAGTTGTTTAATAATTTTAAGGTATAATTATATTTTAAGTTAATTATTCTATTAATTGTTAAAGCCTTATATTTTGATTTCATAATTTTTAATGTAATAAGTCTTGAATTATTTTTAGGTATTGGTTTGATAAATCAAGCTTGAACCTTAAACCGGAATACCGGTAAGGTTCGTTTTTGCAGAAATGGAGGTAACCATTAAATCCCACTTAAACGCATGGATTAACGTATGTTAGTATATTAGGATTTTTAATATATTATTATGCTTGGTTTGTGTTGTTTAATATGTTATATGTGGTTATTGTGTTGGTTGATAAAAGGAAGCATGATAGGATATATGATATGTATGGAAATAATATTTAAGGTAATAATTTGGTTGTCAAGGAAAATGTTAAGTATTATCCATACTGTTTTATGCTATTGTGATATTTAATACATGTTTAATATTTTGTGAGCCTTAGGGGATTTTATTAATGTATATTGTACAAGAATATGGCCTAATATATATATGGGTGTTAATAAGTATTGTATTAACTATAAGATTGTGGATGAGGCATTAATATTAATATTTTATGTAGTAATAATAATAATAATGTAATATAAGTGGTGTACTAAGGGCAAAAAGGTAATTCTTAATTAAAATGGGTATTACGATAATTTTGGAGGCAAGGGTAAAATAGTAAATTTGTTAATAAAATGATAAAATGGTAATTATGGAAGTAAGGGATAAATTGGTCATTTTGGAAGTAAGGGGGTAAAATGGTAATTTCGTAATTAAAGGGGCAAAATGGTAATTTTATAATAAAAGGGTAAAGTGGTAAATTTGGTAATAAAAGGGCAATTTAGTAATTTTGTAATAAAAGGGTAAGTTGGTAATTTTGTAATAAAGGGGCAAATTGGTAATTTTATAACAAAAGGGAAAATTGGTAATTTTGTAAATAAAAGGGATAAAAGTGGAAATTGGAAAGGAGTAACTTGGTAATTATAATAATTTAGAAGGGTAAAATAATAAATTAATAAGAGAGAAGGGTAAAATGATAATTTAATAATGGAGAAGGGTAAAATGGTAAATATGAGGGGCAATTTGGTAATTTAACCAACTAAAGGGGTAATTTGGTAATTAGGATAATGAACGGGGGTAATTTGGTAATTTGACCAACTAATGGGTGATTTGTTAATTATAATAAAGGAAATGGATAAATTGATAATCTAACCAACTAAATGGGAAATATATTAAGTGTAACGATTATAAAGGGCATTTAGTGGCCTAATTTATGTGAAAGATAGCTCGGTAACCTAAACCGAGTAAGGGTGTAGCTAAAATCGAATGTGTGCTATATGTCCTATATGCCTTGGATGCCCTATATAATTTTTATGTCGAGTTCTACATGCTATTACTTTAATTATTTCACGTGTGGCATGGCTTGGAACTAAGGTGTGTTCATGTGCCCCTTTTGGTATGCGCTGATATGGCTATGCTGTATTTTATGATGTGATGTGATGTGGCCCTTAGGGACATGCATGCTAGGATAATTAATGTGGTAATGTGAGATGGAGGCATGAAAAAGAGAAATGGGAGAGAAAGATAACCAAGGGGAAGTAAGTTGGCTAAGGTAGGTATGAGAGGAACTAGGGTTTGCATGGGATGGTTAGAGTTCACATGGGGGCAAACCTTACGTACAGAAAGTTGCATCAGGGCGTGAGGAAGGTAACAAAAGTGTCATTTGGGTGTCTGGGGGCTTCAGGCAAAAAATAGTACGTGGGACAGTATAAGGGTGCGTAGGAGACTAATCTAGGGTTGGGAGGAAACCCTAATGTGAGAAGGGGGAAAAAGAAAAAGAAAATAATAAAAGTAAAAGAGAATGAGTAGGGTAGAAAGTGAGGGTTGGATCTAAGGGTCGTGACGTGTAGGGTGATAAATAGTTTGGGGATGTGTAAGGTAGAGAAGGATGGGCCACATAGGCCCAGATTAGGTTTTTTAGTGAAACCCTGGGGTAAGGCGGGATGAGTGAGGATGTGCAAAAGTCTCAAGATATGGGACATGCCCTCCTGGGATGATAAGTATAGTTAGCCATGCATGTCAAGGGTGAAATACTTTTGAATAAGATACGTTTAAGACACTAATCACTTAAAGAGGAAGATACTGAGCTGGACCAAGACAGGTCCACAGGCGAATAATAGTGGCCAGGAGCCGGGGTGCCCTGGAGACCGATCCACTGGCGAATAATAGTGGTCAGGAGTGTTTTGCCCTGTATGTATTTTTGGTCCACCGGCTATAATAGTGGGGGATTCCGTGCTCAACAAACCAAACGTAAAATCGATAAGACACGGGGAAGATATTAATCACTTATAGTGGAACACCTTGTGAGTCGGGGCCAGATCGGTCCACCGACGAATAATAGTGGTCAGGAGCATTCTGCCTTGGAGACCGATCCACCGGTGAATAATAGTGGTCAGGAGTGTTCTGCCCTGTATGTATTTCCGGTCCACCGGCTATAATAGTGGGGTTCCCGCACTCACATGGACATTTAAAATCCGAGATGATTGATTAATGATGGACTAATGGCCTTAAGGCCCGAAAAGTATCGATTACTCATTATGACCTATTAATATTTGGTTGACTTGTTAAGTATGCGAATGTACAAAAGTGAATGTTACGTATACGCTATTAATATCTGATCGAATTGTTGGATGTGTGAATAAATGGATCCGAATATCATGTTTACACCTATGGTTATGTACGAATGTAGTAGTATTTCATGTGTTACATTGCGTGCCTATTTTTAAGTGTATTTTTAGAGGGTTACTCAGTACCATAGTACTGAAAGGTTCCCTTCGTGGGGCCCTGCCTATTCAATGGGCAATACCCCTTGTAGGTCGTATTCAGGTGCTATTCAAGTGGGATTTCGGGAAAGAGCGTAAAGTATTATCCGGTAAATTCTAGGGTTTTAATTTATCTCTTTTAACTTCAATGTATTTGTCATTTTGTAACCGCTATTGTTAGATTTTACTCTCATTAATTATTTACTACGCTTCTCTGATTTATATATGCTTAAGTTTCTCGTAAAATTGTATTTTACCTTTTTAGCATTAGCACTTGGTATTGAAACGGTAGGAGTGAACCGGTATGGTACTAAGTGTGGCGGTAATATCCCCAAAGTTCACGGTTTATTAATTTGCTTCTGCTTATTTCCTTGTAATTAACGAAACTTTTCAGTAGTGAATTTTGGGGTGTTACAAACCCCCATTTTACATGCAAAATTACTAAAAATGCCCCATAGGTTATAAAATATTGATAATCATACCCAACCATGCATTACTAACACCAAAAACCCCCATTATCATAGTCAACCCCACATAACACTCAGCATGCATTATTATTAAGGTAATCACCATCATAAAATAAAATTACCAAAATACTCCTAGGCCATGAAATATTAATATTTCTACTAACACATGTATTTACAATATACCAAACTCCTATCTCCATTCTTAGCACTATATATAACACATTAGTTATCCCGATTAGGGTTAATTATCATGATGTGTCCAAATGACCAAATTGTCCCTACGACTCATATTTGTACTATTTTCATTATAAGTGTCCATACTCACTTATCATAGTATGTATATACACAACACTCATCATCAATATCAACCCCATTCTTAATCACCATTTCACATATATCACATCATATATAAGATAACATGCTTTTCTTTCTATTTTCCAAGATAATATTAATAATCATGGGATTGTTAGTAACATCACATTTACATAAATCACATACCAAAAATCCTAATGTGCTAACATAAAATAATCCATATATTTTAATGGGGCATAACGGTTACCATATTTCTTACAAAAACCAAACTTTACCGATATTTGGTCTAAAATGCTATAGCTCCATTTAATAAAATTTTGCATCTAAAATAATATCACAAGTGAAATATGAATATTAGATAAATAAAAGAATGATTTTTATTAAAAATATTTATTAAATATATAACATTACCAAACTATCTTATACTTTAATATTATCTAAAAATGTATACCTAAATCACAACATAACTTATGCTGCCCATGTAGCATGAGCCATGTAAGCCATATGGCCAAAGGAATGGAGAGGGGGAAAGGAAAAAGGAAGGAGGGGGAAGCTCGGGTAAAGGGTTGAGGGAGCTGATGGAGGAGGTGTTGGTGATGGTGGTTGGGTGCGGAGGTGGTGAAGGAGGTGGGTGGTGATTGGAGGTCATGGTGTGGTGTCTTGGAGGCAGTGGAGACGACGACAGGGCTGTAAAAGAAAGGTGTAAAGAAGGAAGGGAGAAGAGAAAGAGAGGAGAGGAGAGGCAGGAAGGCTCAAGGAAGGTGGTGCATGAAGGTCTAGGTGGTGGCAAGCAACTTGGTAGAGAAGGGAGAGGTAGATGAGGGTGGCAG
This sequence comes from Tamarix austromongolica, assembly GCA_039764185.1. Classification (NCBI taxonomy): domain Eukaryota; kingdom Viridiplantae; phylum Streptophyta; class Magnoliopsida; order Caryophyllales; family Tamaricaceae; genus Tamarix; species Tamarix austromongolica. The sequence goes on from CM077809.1 coordinate 150,432,663, forward strand.
GTATAGGGGAGTCAAAAAGGAGAAGGAATAAAGGGATAAGGTAGGCTATAGAGGTTGCTAGTGCTGGCTACTCAGGGCGATGCAAGGAGGAAGTATGGTGTAGAAGGTGGCGGTGGAAAGCTAGGCTAATGGTGGAGATGGTGAAGAAGGCTGTAGGGGGCTTTAAAGGAAAATAGGGTAGGAGAAAAGGGAGAAATAAGAGAAGAGAGGATCAGAGTGAAAGGCAGAGCTTGAGGGAGAAAGAGGTAGAGAAGAAGAAGAAGAAAAAGAAGAGAAGGAGAGGCTTGGTCGTGTAGGGTTAGGTGGGTGCATGGGGTATTGCAGGCAAGTGGTAGGGCGTGAGACAAGGGCAAATGGAAATTGATGGAATGGGCATGCAGGAGAAGGGAAGTAGAGATGGATGTAAGGTAAAAAAATGGTAAAGAAAGAGATAGGTAGAGGGGGCAGAGTTGTAGGCTGGTAGAGGTGTAGGGGTGTAGGGGAAGAAGAAGAAGGTGTGTGATGGGGGCATTGAGGGTGTTTGACTAGGGTGATGCAGGCGAAGAGAAGGAAGAAGAAAGGGGGACAAGTCATGCGGAAGGGAAAGGGAGAAGGTAAAGTAGGGTTGCCCATGTAGGAGAGGAGAAAAAAAAAGAAGAGGCAGGGATGGACCGACCTAAAGGGGAAAGAAGAGAAAAAAAAAGAAAGGAGGAAAGAAAGCTTGCACTGGTCTGGGCTGAAAAAGAATATAAGGAGAAAGAGAAGGACTGGACTAGCCCAAGGAAGAAGAAAGAAAAGAAAATAAAAAAAAGGAAAATGAAGAAAAGGAAGACAAAAGGAAAAGAAAATAATTTATAGAGTTAGGATTAGAATTTTGGCTAAATTTGGCTAGTGGAAAAAATTATTAAATTAATTTATCCAAAAATTAAGATATTAATTTAAAAAATAATAATTTTAGTAAGACTATGAATTTGGGGATTTATTAAAATAAAAAGAGTAAGATAAAATGATAAATATAATTATATTAATTTATTAAATAATCCTATATATTTTTATAAATCAGAGGTCCAAAAAATAATTAAATCAATAATTTAAGACTAAATTATTCAAGATAAAAGGTTAAATATTTAATTTTAGGTTTTTAATTTTTAGGGTGCTACACTTCCACCACCATAAACAAGTTTAGAAAATATCCAAAATCATAATATTTCAAGCTTCAATGTTTATATCAAGATATATGAAAGCAAATGCATAGTGATTTAGGGAGTTTTAGTGTGTTTTGGGTGGTGTTTCAAGGTTGCAATAGTAAGTTACCATAATTCTCCTAATTTCATATTAATCTCTCTAAGAAAAAAAAGATAGTTTTCATGTATTTTGCTATAGTTTTCCTAAGCTAATCAAGGAAGGTTGGTGGTGGCGTGTAGCATGAAGTAGGTATAAGCTCCTACTCATTTAGGAGCTTTAGATAACTTTGTGGTGATAAGGGTAAACCTCCCAAACTCTTATTAAATAAATTTTCCATGCTATTATGTGTTTTTCCATGTTAGCTTTATGTATGAATATGATTATGGGTTAGATAAAAAAAGCACATGTTATGGTTCTTACGAGCTTCTTATTTATGATTATGGATGTATGAATATAATGTGCTTGTATGTTTTAATCATTGATATGAATTTATGAAGTGGTATGTTGGAGGAAGGGCAATTTTGGAATTTCATTAGCTATGGTCCAAGGTTTGCTTGGGATGGATAAATTGGGATTTTGGTATTTTTATTATTCTTCCATCGTGTTCAATGAGTGTTTTCTTTAAATTTTGATGCATGATTTATTAAGGTTTGAGAAAGTATAGCATTTATTATGATTTTTTCAAGTTTAAGCATGATCAAGGGTATTTTTGGTTAAAACATATGTGTGCTAAGAGATTCTACAAATTTAGTTAGTTCCATGGTGTTTCTCATTTTTATATTTTTGCACATTTAAACTCTCATGAGTTAACTCCAAGTACATTGAAAGTTAAGAATTTTTGAAGTTTCTAATGTTCTAGGGAAAAATTGGTAATTTCACTTATGTGTCAAGTTATTAGAGGTGAAGTTCTAGTTGGATTATTTTATTATTAGTATAAGTATGCATGTGTTAAATTTTCATGAATTTCTATAAAGGTTTTCTATAATATTTGTATTTTTTGAAGTGCATGTGGGTGGTTAAGAACAAATTAGTCATTTTATACATTCTTTGATCATGCTCGGTTGATTGATGAGTTTTATATATCACAAATGATATAAATGATCTGATGTTTAATTTTCATTATTTATGGAATTTATGTGGTATTTTATAAGTTTATATGTCAAAAGGATAAAATGGTTATTTTAGAAAAAGTATCTATTTGAAATAGTTTAGAGGATTAAGATATTTGATGATTTGGTTGCCTTTAGTTGTTAGCTTGATCATTGACCAAAAATAGTGTTTTTTAGGGAAAACCCCCCTTATTGGCTCTTTTTAGCATTTTAAGAGGTTTTTAAATTTCGGTTTGGTCTTTTATGAGAGAAAAAGTAGATCCTTTGGTCTTAAAAGGCATTTGAGATTTTGATTTAAAGAACTTTGTTTTATTTATGCATGGTTGATCGTTTTTTGGTTTATTTTATTACCTTTATTCGTTAGATAGTATGCCGTTGATTTTTTTGTGGCTTTAGTTTGCTATGTTACATAATCAAGAACATGAGTGGCTCTAGTCAACTTGTATTTCACTTATGATGACTTTTGAATTTGTTGGAATTAAATGAATTAATTGAAAATGAAATGGTTATGTGTTATGGAGTTATGTCTTGTTGCCTAACATTAACCTTAAGCTAGATATTATTTATTGTGAGGTTATGGCTTGTTGTCTAACCTTAGTGTAACACTCCCAAATTTACTACTGAAAAATTTCTTTTTAATAAAAGGTTTCATGAATGCAAAATGACAAAACCATAAACTCGGGGGCATTATCGCCACACTTAGTACCAGATCGGTTCACTCCTACCGTTCCAGTACGAAGTGTTAAGGCTAAACAAGGTTAACATCAACCGTAAGTCATTAATAAAAACACAAGTCATACAGAAATTAGATTGTTGTTTAGGATTACAACCCAAAGAGTAGTTAAATAAGTTTTTTGAATACATCAAACACAGTACGACAGAGTAAAATGATACATCGCAAAAGTAAGATAGAGTCTGACTAATCACTCTCGATCCCCAAGCCAAGTTTAGGCTCAATTCTCGGCCTCGCCCGATGCCTCGTAGGTGTCGTAGGCATCAAAGACGTCTTCCCATACCTGCATAAACTTAGACGGGTCTTCTGCTCGTGGGAATGAACAACACCCATAAAACGGGTGATCAATACGCTACGTACTGAGTAAGGTAACATATGCGCTAAGGCCAAACATCCAAATCATACAACATAGCATACATGACATAATCACATAAGTAGCATGTAGTAATACAGATGATAAAGGCCGGCTACAGACCGAGTAGACTCATTTATTAGATCTTTAGTAAATATAGTCGATTCACAATATAGTCTTTATCAGTCCATGTGAGTGCAGGAACCCCACTATTATAGACGGTGGACCAGTCATGCAGGGCAAAATGATCCTAGCCACTATTATTCGCCGGTAGACCGGTCATGCAGGGCAAAATGCTCCTGGCCACTATTATTCGTAGTGGACCGGTCTGGCCCCGACTCACATGATGTTCCACTATAATTACTTCGTATCTTTCCCATGTCTTATCATCATTACGTTTGGTTTGTTGAGTACGGAAACCCCTACTATTATAGCCGGTGGAACGGTCATATAGGGCAAAATGCGCCTGGCCACTATTATTCGTCGGTGAACCGGTCTGGGCTCGGCTCAACAATCTTTCTCTTTAAATTGATAATATCTTATTTGTGTATTATTCGATAAGCATTTCACCCATGACATGCATGCCTCCAACATTCTACCTTTATCCTCTTAAGGGGGCTCGTCCCATATCTTGAGACTTCTGCGCCCCTTATCACGCCCCGACATCCATTCCTCCTTATGCCTACACATAATGAAAAACCCGACTTCTACGGGTATGGGTCAAGGCCCAACACCTCATGACATCAACCCCACCTACTATCACCCTCTAGGGTTTTCCCTTGAAAACCCTAATTGGACCTATGTGGCCCAACTTTCTCTCACTTACACTACCGTTACTTCATTTATCATCCCACACCTTATCTCATTTAGATCCAATCCCAAATCATATCGCTTTACCCCCTCGATTCCACACGTGACCAAAAAACCCTAGTTGGCCACTTCAAACCCTAGTACCTTTGTTCTCCCACAAGTAACCTCTCTATTTTTCACCCAAAGTCTCTTCTCTCCCATAGAACCCATACTCACCCAAAATAAATCTCCACTCTTAATCCGTACTCCACTCTCCCTTAATCATTTTTACTTCCACATTTTCCAGATTACCGCTTCCTCCCAAAACCCTAATCGGGTCCCTTATACACCTTTACACCAACCTACGTACTATTTTTCATCCTAAGTCTCCAATCACTCCACAACTCTCCCCTTAGATTATTTACATCCTAAATCAACTTTTCTCACGTAAAGATCATCCCCATGTAAGTTTGATCCATTCCATGCAAACACCCAAAGTCCCCATGCAAATTTTGAGATTCTCATGCATGGTTCCCATCTCTAATTCATTTTTATCATTCCTTCCTCTTTAATTTTCCCTCATGGATCATGAGGTATTTTAGTCAACCTCATATACCCCTTAGTAAACTCATTTCCCATTTTCTCTCTTTTTATCCTTTCATTTCCATATCATATTGATAATAATTCTAGCATGCATGTCCTAGAGGGTCATATCATATCACATCATAATCACCATATATATAAATCATACTCATGCCATAAGGAACACAAACATACCTCAACTCCAAGCTGTGCTACAAATAAGACAAGTTAATGACAATCATACGAGATATGACATAGCATGATATATATAGCATCCAAGGCATACAAGTCACACAACACACAAGGGCCTTAGCTACATCCTTACCTAAAACGACGTCGGGCTTGGAACACGCTCCTACGTCTCCTTAGAGTTTTGGCTTGGTTCACCTATAAGAGGGTAAGACTAATGATTAGTTTCTCTTCTACCAAAAATACTATTATTTCTTATTTTAGTCTAAGATTAGGGTTGTTATTATTACAGGGAGTTTTATAAGTGAAAACTAGGGTTTTTACCATCAAGTTAGCCTACTAGTCAAAATATACTTATGTTAATATACTTATGTTAATATTCATAACTATATTTATATCATTAAACCTATTAGCTTTATTTCTTCTAATAATAGTACTAATACTTGTTAAAATAAAATAATAATAATAATAATAATAATAATAATAATAATAATAATAATAATAATAATAATAATAATAATAATAGTAATACCAATGCTCCTAGAAATAGAAGCCTTATTATTTTTAAGGCTAAGGCTAATAATGGTTTTAGGGATAAGATAATAATATAATATTAGTATTACTAACAAAGTACTAATATTATTAAAGATAATAATGATAATAGTTATACTTGGAATAATAATAATATAAGGGTTAAAATGTTCCTATCACAATAATATTAACAAAGTACTAACAATAATAATAGTAATACTAATAATGATACCTTAGTAATAATGTTATTAACAAAGGCATTAAGAATAATATTAGTAATAACAATAATAATAATACTAAGGTTGGATATTCTTCTTCTATAGTAACAAAAGGGTAACATGCCAAATTTTGGTTTCAATAACATTATTAATAATAAAAATAATAGTACTAATAATAACAACAATGATAATAATAATAATAATAATAATAATAATAATAATAATAATAATAATAATCTTGATGATGATGATGATGATGATGATGATGATGATGATAATAATGTTAAGCATAATAATAATAATAACAATAACAATAATATAGTAACTGAATGATCATAATAATATAAGGGTCCAAATATTTATAATAATAATAATAATAAAAGGTGATAATGGATAAAGTTATTATTAACAATATTAGCAAGAAAATAATAATAATGATAATGGTAATAATAATAATAATAATAATAATAATAACAGTAGTAGTAGCAGTAGTAGTAGTAGTAATAATAATAATAGTAATACTAATAATGATACCTTAGTAATAATGTTAGTAACAAAGGCATTAAGAATAATATTAGTAATAACAATAATAATAATACTAAGGTTGGATATTCTTCTTCTATAGTAACAAAAGGGTAACATGCCAAATTTTGGTTTCAATAACATTATTAATAATAAAAATAATAGTACTAATAATAACAACAATGATAATAATAATAATAATAATAATAATAATCTTGATGATGATGATGATGATGATGATAATAATGTTAAGCATAATAATAATAATAACAATAACAATAATATAGTAACTGAATGATCATAATAATATAAGGGTCCAAATATTTATAATAATAATAATAATAAAAGGTGATAATGGATAAAGTTAGTATTAACAATATTAGCAAGAAAATAATAATAATGATAATGGTAATAATAATAATAATAATAATAATAATAATAATAATAATAATAACAGTAGTAGTAGCAGTAGTAGTAGTAATAATAATAATAATAATAATAATAATAATAATAACAACAAGAGTTATCATGATAATACTATAACTATAGATCTCCATTAATAGTAGCATTAGTTATAAATATTTCAAAGGTTAGTTTAAGTAATAATAATAATGATAATGATAATAATAATAATAACAATAATAATAATAATAATAATATAGATAATACCATTAATATTATTAGATAACTAATACTTGTATAAAGTGGGTTTAAGGGTTGGGAAGGTTAGAGAACCACCTAAGGCAGTGGTGGCACCGGCGGCGGCGGCCGTTGTGGAAATTTGAGGTGGTGGAAGGAGGATAAAGAAGGGAGGAGGAGGGGGAGATAGGGAGAAAGGGAGGTGTGGGGAGGTAGAGGAGGCTCCCCTGGTTGTTTTGGAGGGTAGAGGTGGCATTGGTGGCGGCAAAATTGGCGGCGGGTGGTAGTGCGAAGGGCGGCAGAGGCTGAAGTTGGTCATTTGGGGAGGGCGACTTTGCACAACCGGGGTGGCTCGTGCAGGGGAAATCAAGGGACGAGGAGGGTTTGGTGGTGCAAGGAGTAGTTTTGGGGGTGGTTTGGCTGGCGGCGATGGATAGCGGCTGTGGGTTGCTCGTCTAAAGGGGCGGTGGCGAGAAGGGGCAGTTTTTGGGTTTTTGAAATCAAAATTTGAATTAAGGCAGGCTATGGGGTATTTATAGGTCGATTGGGTGGGCAATGACAAGGGGAAGAAGACAAGGAAGGTGTAGATGCTAGGAATGCCGCTCGGTGGAGGCAGTCGAGGCGGTTCTGCCATGGCAGGGGCGGCATAGTCGAGGGAAGAGAGAAAAGGAAAGGGGCAGGGTGCTCGGGAGAGGGGAATAGGTTTGTTGGGGTCGAAAATGTGAAAGAAAGCGACAGGATAGGGAGGGAAGGACGGTGGCAGCGATGGTGGCCGGCGGAGTGCTGGGTTGCAGCTCCTAGGTTGCCGCCCACGCCTCGGGGAAGAAGAAGAGGTCGGGACCGGGTGGTTTAGGTAGAAAAGAAAAAAGAACCGGACCGGCTGGGAAGGAAGAAAAAAAGGAAGGAGGAAGCGGCGCGGGCCTGGCCGCGCGGCGGGCTAGCCCAGGTCGAGGGGGGGAAGAAAAAAAAGAAAAGAGAAAGAGAGGAAGAAAAGAAAATGGAAAAAGAGGAAGAAAAAGAAAGAAAAGAAAAGAAAAAGAAAGGGAAAAGTATGTGGGTTGGGTATTTTGGTGTTTTTGGGTTATTTAGAATAATAATATGTAGAAAATAATAATTAATTCCTTTTTAGCTTAATTTAGGCTATTTTGGATAAATTTTCTTTTAATCCCATTTAAATTAGTAATACTCCCTAATTTTTTCCTAATTAACTTATTTATCATTTTTCCCTTGATTGTCCCTAAATAAATCCCCTATATTTTAATAAAATAATTTATTTAATTAATTTTCCTAATAAGTCCTCATTTAACCATAATTTTCTAAAATTAGAATTTTGGGGTATTTCACTTAGCCTTTCATGATTAGTTCTTGATTTGATCACAAGTGGTCAATGCCTTTGATGGCTATTTATTTGTGACTCTGAGAGATCAAGTTGGTTGAGGAATTAATTGATTGATATGTGTAAATCTTAGTATCCCTTGTTAAATAATATGGTGGCATTGAATTAATCATTAATCATTTAAGGTGAAAAATAACTTGAGTTGGAAAAGGAATGTCATGACTCATATTAGACCCCTAAGTGCAAAGCAGATCTTTGGGTCAAATGGCCCACTTCTACTCTTAAGGATTCAAAACCCTATAGAGGGTATGTTGAAGCCAATTACCGGTTCATCTTTTTCAATTATTGCCCTATACATTTTAGGATTTATTTTATGTTGTGGTTTCCTTGTAGATCATTTCCTTGGAATTATGGGTACCTTATGTTAAACCTTTATGGTGTTCGGGTGATTGTTACCTTTTATTGGCGATTGAGATAAATTAACACTATTGCATCAGTTTACACATTTGTGTGTTATGTGTCTATATGAGAATGTTATTTGCTCTAAGTTGGGTATGTTTAATTACTAATTTTGTATTGAAGAAATTATTATTTTAATGGTTTTGTTATAGGTGTCTATATTACTTCCACAACTTTAGGTATGAATTAGAGAGTAGGGTTACACAGTGTAGTCATCCTATGTTTGGGAATTTAGGCTTTGTTTCAGCTTCTGTAGCCTTTGTCTTGAGAATTGTAAACTAAATATATTTACCCTTTAACTTTGTTTCTTTTTTTTTTTATTGTTTGTTTTCAAACCTAACCTTGCATTTTTCTTGAGCTATGTAAACACAACCACCTCTTCTTATGATGGATAAGGAAGTAGCATCCCCTATATCTTGTTTTAGTTACCATACTATTCTTTCTGAAAAGAAGTTGGTAAATATGGGGGTAATACATTGTTTACCACTAGTTGAACTAATATATATAGTCAACAAATCTCACATAAATAGTGCACTAACACCACTAGTTGATCCACGAAGAGAAATACACATTAAAATTTCACTTATCTTTCACTTTAAGCATGTTCATTATATTCAAGGTCAAAATTTAGCACATAACCATACATCCACACTTTAACTAATTATTCCTTTGTATGCATTATTCATGAAGTTCAAAGGCCAACCTATAAAACTACCATCAAAATTCCCAAACAAACCAATAAGCAAATCCTGCAAACTAATGGATTGCTATGGAAAACAAGCCAATATAAAATAAGGCAAAATAGGCAAACCAATCAACTTGTATGGAGAAGCCAATTGACATGTCACTAGCTAACTAGTTAATAGTTTGACCAATTGATTGGTTTTAGGTCGTAACTAAAATCTAAAATTTCTAATAAAATAATAGATAAGTAGGTTAAAACCAATCGATAGGTTTTGCTCTTAACAAGTTGATAGCTCTACCGGGCAACACATAATGTGATTCTCATGATTTTAAAACTTAATCAAAATAAATCATCAATTACTCATACCTTATGAAAATTTCTAAAAATTAAACACAACATTCACGCTTCATATTTCAGAACTTTATACATCAAAACAATTAAGAATCATGATACATTCAACTCACATTTTTCTCTTGAAAATCAACCAAGACCTATCATGCTCTTAACACGAAATTCATGTGTTATATGATTAAACATGCACTTAAATACAAGATTACTCATAGATTCATGATGGAAAAAAACCATAACACATTTTACTATGACCACTCCGATAAGGTACTCCAACACCTAGGATTCTTCCTCACCTACTAAGAATAAGGGCAAACACTTAGTAAAAATACATCAATAATTTATACACACACACACACACATACATATATATATCAAAGCATAGAAAAATAGAGTAGAAAAAAAATCAACCGTTCTCTAGGAATGAAAAATCTTAAGAGAAGAAGAACAAGGAGGACACTCAATGCTTGCAAGGAGGAGAAGGGAATTCTAATTAGGATGCCAATGATTTATTTGAGCACAAAAATGAGAAGGGGAGAGGATTTGGTCAAGCTAAGAATGCAAGGGAACAAGAAAGGTAGGGTACACTTGAGTATGGAGAAGAAAAGTGTAAAAAGAAACTTTAGAGGTGGTAGCATAAAGACCAATGTGTAAGAGGATTTGAAACAAGCTAAAAAGAGAGGTAAAAGGTGGGATTTGGTTGTAGAAAATATATACACAATACAGTCACAAGGGTGAGGTGACAAGAGTAAATCAAAGAAAAACGTGGAAAAAGACAAATTTTGGGCAAGGCATCATACTAAGTTAATTTAAATCTAAAAATAGTTTGTAATAAAATTTTGAAACTCTTTAAAAAGTATATATAAACAAATTATAACAAATTCTCAAAGTCGGATGATGATTAAAAAGAGAATCAAATTTAAAATAGTATTGATATCACGTGTTTCAATAGAACTAGTGGATTGGTTTTAGTGTACCAATCTACCGGTTTATTAGATATGTTAAAAAGAAACATACACAAGTTACCAATTGACTTGTTTATCACACCAGTTGGATGATCCTCTCATTTGAAACTTATTTTAACAACTTATTCTCCCTTTAAATATTATACAAAATAGTTTTATGATAGTGTATTATAAATATAAATATCTATTTGCAAAGAAAAATATGATAAACATTTTGGTATATACAATTTTTTTTACTTTTAATAATCTAAATCAAAGATAATTTTATTGATGTGCTCTATCATAATTATTTTTATATGCACGACATGGAAGATTGAAAAAGAGGAAAGAATGAACGAAAATTTTCTATTTTATTACAAAAATGTCATCATGTTAATGATGGACATACCTATCAAGCTATTGTGCAATATATGATATAAGAATCATCCTTATGATTGGATATTAGTCCTCCTAATTAGGGGTGAGTAAAATAAATATATATATTTGTTTGGATATTTTGTTTGGATATTTGTTCCCCATCTTTTGATTAAATATTAAAATCTTGGATATTCAAAAAATATGAATCGGATATGAATTAGATTAAGATATATCAATATACCTTCGAAAGCATTATTTTATTAATTTTAATAATTTTTGTAATAAGATTTTTAAAAATAAAGTTCGTATATCAATTAATAATCATATCTATATTTAGATAAGTGTGTTATTTTAGCTAAAAATGTATCAAAATATTATTATAAAAGTTTAAATTATAAAAATAAATAAATTTTAAAAAATTGAAGCTACAAAAACATGTTATTATGATATATTATCGAAATAATTAATAAAATATTAGATGTATTTTCAAATAGGATAATTCAATATAAAATCGGATACTTTAAATGTTTGATATCCTTTTGACTAAAACCGAATTGAATATCTTAAAATTCAAATCAAAATGTTCTTATGCCAAATCAAATATCGTTAGTGCTTGTAGTAACGAACATTACTTATGGATCGAAAGTCTGAAGAATAGATTATTTCTATTTATGATACATTTCAATCCGGGAGAAAAGTAAAAAGATGTGGCATTAAACATCAATTATTTCACTTTCAACCCACAAACCTAAAATATAAGCTGCAAATACCAATTGTTCTTAAAAAAATGATACAATCACCTCTCCAAGCAACACAATCAATCAAGCAAACCACAATAACGCCTCCTAAGCTATTCTGATAATTAACTACCCAAACACTACCCTCAACGAATTTTATTAAACTTATCATCTCTGCTCCAAAATATAGATTTACTATGGACCTAAACATGTTTAATTAGAGTATGCAAGCATCAGGGAGTTCCAAAGAAAGGAAAAGGCAATGGATACGTAAGCCTGCTTAGGTATTATTAGTACATGTAGGCTAATATTTTATATGTACCTCATATTCTAAATAATTTCATTTAGATAAATTCACCTTTTTAATAATTATCATTTAGGTGTGCTTTACATTAATAAAGTTAGATTAAGTTAAGTTCAGCATAATTAAGTTGATTTTTAGTAATAAATAATAAATATTATATAAAGTTTCGAAAATTCATTGAAAATTTTTCAAAAAAAATGATAAAAGTAATAATAAGATAATAAAAAGTAGGGGGTTTTAACAAAATAGTTTTTTTAATCATTATGATTTTTTTAACCAATTTTAAGGTATTTTTTAATTTCATATTTTTTTATTTGGATTTTTTTATTATAAAATTTTGAGATTTTTAGAAAAATTAATTATTTTTTCTCTTCAAAATGATTTTTTTTTTAAAAAAAAATCATATATTAAAATTTTATTTTCCCAATTTTTTTAAATTAAAAAGATTTTTAGGCAAAAATATATTTTAAGAAGAATTTTTATTTTCTAGATTTTATTTGTTTCATGTTTTTTCAATAATTCTTGTGGATTTCATATAATTTTTAGTATTTATTGTTAAAAATTATTTTAATTACATTAAATTTAATATAATATAACTTCATTATTATTATTAAAGGTACATAAATGATAATGATTTAAAATGTACAAGTATGTAAGTGAGATTATTTAAAATATAGAGCATCTGTACAATATTGTCCAAATCTCAGAGTGGTTAAATATAACTTATGTAGGATTTTAATATCACATACTTTTCTAATATGACTTATGAAAATTTACATTTTTTTTTTGGAAATCTCTATCATTTTTAAAATAACAACATTAAAGACTTACAAACATTAAAAAATAGAAGATTTTGAAAAAAAAAATAATATTCAATTTTTTAAAAAATTTTCCAATTCATTATAGAAATAAATGTGATATTGAAATTTTTATTATTTTGGTAGATTAAGGCTAAAAATATTGATAGAATGGTACTAAACTAAATAATTCTTTTAAAATACTTAGTAGCTAAATAAAACTACTTGAAGCATATAAGTGAAGTTAAGTCATATCATATGATACGTAGATGGGTTATCTTAGCATTAAATACGGGTCATACAACACTCATCCAACCAGCATTTGCCAGTGAGAGGGATAGGCTGAACGCAAGACACAGACCTCTGCTCGAATTAATGTAAAGACATCAAGTGGGAAAAAAATGTATCAACGAGTATACTCATAAAAATCTCCAAGTTCTAAGTCGCTCTAACACCAATTCGTATACCGTATCACCGATTGTACGATAGAGGGCACGCAACAAATTGTCGTGTCATTTTTTTAAGATTTAACAAATAATAAAATTATCTTTAATTAGAGTTTTTAGAAAATAAAAAATTATTCTATATTGTTTTTGTGATTTTTTCCTATAAAAACATATTTATGTGAATATACTGATGGCTTAAAAATTAATTTATATATATTTTAGCTATTATTGTATATATTTTTTAATACTATTATATATATTTTTCAGCATTATTATACTAAAAAATATTGCCAAGCAAATACTTTTGTCTATGTGATAGTATTTTACCAACACCACCGCTATATGCAATGATTTTTCATTAATCATGTGTGATGATATTTTACTGTATTTATATTTTATTATTGGTAATTATTTTTTATTATATATATTTTTGTCAAATGTGTATTAATATGGATATTTATTTATATATAAAAATATCATAAATATTATGACATAATTTTATTTTATTTTTTAATAGTTAAAGTTAAACATACTTTGATTTTAAGAAATAAATAAAAAATGTTACCGTGGCAACTAGTTGCATAATGCTCACGGTGATATCGGAGGCACCACATAAATTATTACTTTAACACCCTCTCCAATCATATTGTATAAAAAATTTGAAATTTGAAAATATAATACAGTATCCAAAAATTTTAATATAGGAATATCCACCTTGAGCAGAAGTTGATATTTCATATAATTTCTGACCAAATCATTTAAAATTGGTATAAATTTCAGAAGGTTAGTATATTATACTATATTTGCAGTATACCATATTATATTTTGGATATATTTTATTATGGTATAGCATCCTAAAAGTTACTATAAAAAATTTTCATTTTTAAGTGGAAGTATTAACATAATATAGCAGGTATTACCGCTATACTTAGTACGAGTCTAGTCCATATCTTTTTTGTACTACCTGCAAAGCTAAAATATTACAACAAATAAGTCAAAACTTACAGAAATAAATAGGAATAACACAATACTTTAATAAATTAAACATAGGAATATAGTGCTGAGTACATGATCCACGTAATAAAAAGAGAGAAGAGGAACAAAAGAAATCAAGAGTTCAAAAAAGATATCTAAAATCTAGAACACATAACATGTGTAGCCTTTAATAGAAATAACTCTACGTTCTAACCCCAGAGTATACACCCGCATCACTTTACTTGAAAAACCTCTTTCAAGTTAGTAGGATCATCATCAAATACTTACAACATAATATCCACAAGTGTGTAGTATTAGTACACATGTTGTACTAAGTAATATAACTATCCTAAAGAGATAATATTACGCATAAGGCACTTGCAAAGAAAGCAATAGAACATGTAATAACAAAATGATAGCATGCTTACATATATAAGTTAATTTAGAAGAAGAAAACGTATCCATCAAGTATAAAATAAAATACAAATATACTAATAGATAATATTCATTAATTATTACATTCTATTATTGTAATCACAACTAATATATTATATTAACTCGAAAACGAATACTCAAAGAGACAATGGCAACTAATCTAGTACACAAATGATACCAGCCCTAGCTAGTCCGCCCACAGATATAATCACACTATCAAATAATGGGACACCAAATTACTTAAAGTATGCATAACTCCTATATGCCAAAATATATTGAGACACCTAGAGAGTAGAAAAGGACCTCTCAAACCTCATAAGACACTCAGGATTATGAATAAAAAATAACAAAATAGTACCAAGTAAATATCAAACCTAACTCAGATAGCTATTCCAAGTAGTATAAATCTTAACTTAAGATCTTTCATTTTAAATTATTAATATTTTATCAAATATTTAAGTCAAACAAGAATAAAAGCACATATAATAACACTTAATCACTTCTATGGACATAACCAATTATTTTATTAAATTTTAATATTATCCACACACTTAATTCAAAGAGGAATCAATACCTAAACCATTTAGAGCACAAATGCCCATTAACATGTCATGACAACCCAATTGAATATATGAGACATTAAAACCCAAAGAATATTATTGAGGCACTAATACCCAAACAAGATTATCGATGTACTAAAGGCTAGGTTCCATTCCATAAAAGGCCTAATAAAATCAAATCTCAATGTACATTAACTCCAATTATTCAAAACAAGGTCCAATAGCCAACATTTAAGCTAGCCAATTGTTCTCATATAATACCAAATCAAATAACTAGTCTCAAAGCACATAAAATGACTAAAGTATATTTAACTTCAACTGACTTACCTTAATATTAAGAGAGTTGTATTTCATTCTAAATGGATTATAATTAAATAATTATTTTCTTTTAATGAAATATAAATATAGACACCAAGTATTAAATATTAAATTTACTTAATGTACCCAAAATATCCCTTTCTCTTTTATCTTTATAGCTTAATTAATTATTTTAATTAACGTCTCTAGGTCTACTCATCAAATATCACCCAATTTTCAAATTTACCCATTTTAACTCATTTTATTAGTATGATTTTAACTTAGGCCTTACAATTTGTAGAATTTATATGTAATGGTCAAAATACCCTTATTTGCCTAAAATTACCTTAAACTTATAAAATTCATAACTTACTAGAAGCAACATCAAACTGTAACATATCACATACTAAATTTTATTTAAAAGACCCAAGGAAACACTAGCACACTCAAAACTTTAAAAAATAAATTTTAATACCCAATATGTCCATGATCGAATATGTCTAAAACCTTAAAAATTCATTTCATTTATAAATGTTCCAAAACTCATAATTTAGCTTCAATAACCTATTAAACATACAATGACATACTTAGATAAATTAAAACAAAAACAAAAATCACATGAAATAAAAAGGGTGATAGTCAAACTACTCGAATCTCCAAATATTAACAACTCTACTAAAAATTTAGCACGACTCTACTGCACATTTGGCACAAATCCACATAATATTCATCACATTTCCAGCATATATACATAAAAATATGCAAAAATTACATAAATGATTTTCTCATTAAATTTTTATGCTTATACACATAAGATAGAAACATACACATTTCATACAAGAATTTTCAAGATATTATTTTATGCTTATAATTAAAATAAAGCTAATCATGCATAAAATAACATATAATGCACATAGTACAAAATCCTATTTCTAAAGGTTAGTTTAGTTACTAAAATTTTTAAGCTCCTCAGCAAAGCTAAAATAAGGAATCTAGCAAATCTTCTAAGCCACTTTGTCACATTTAATAATATAAGATAAAAGAGTTAGATAAATTAAAATTAATAAATAGGTAAAAGGAAAAGAGAGGAAATGAAATGGAATAAGTGAAATGACGATATTACTTTTGAACATTGAAGCTTGGAAACCACCACCAAAAACCACTACCAACCACCAAGTAATGAGAGGTCAAGGTATTGGAGGGTTAATGGGATGGGAAACAAGGAGAAAATAAGGGAGGAAAGACATAATACCTTTGCTACAACACACATAGCAACTGCACCAAAAACTCTAAAGTTGTCCGGTAAGACAGATAGAAGAGGAAAAAGAATAGAGGAGGGACACAATTTCTTGAGAAAAAAGGTTCGTAGATAAATTATAACCTGTAAGGAACAATACAAAACAAGAATATAAGATAAATGAAGCAAGGTTGAGGCGTGGTAGTTGTTGGAAGTCATAAAAAAAAAGAAGCTTTGATGCAGTTGTTAAGCTAGTTGAGAAACAAAAGTTTGGTTAATAATAAGCTTGAAGGGGCTCGATTTCAGGGATGTAAATGGTATGGAGTTCTAGTATGCAATGTAATCATTTAAACGAGATAAAAACCAAAAGGAACAATCAGAGAGAGAGAGAGAGAGAATAAGTTGGTGCAAGTTGGGAAAAAATAAACTTTGAACACTGTTAAAATTTTGTAATTTTATGTGTTTTGTAATGAAACACATGATTTGACAAAATTAGAGTGAGATCTAATAAGGAGGAGTGTGTAGTGAGTTTTTTGTTTGACTTTTTCCTTACTTGAGTGCTAGGATTAGCGGTGTAAAAAAGAGATGATAGAAATTAGAGTGAGATATAATAAGGAGGAGTGTGTAGTGAGTTTTTTGTTTGACTTTAACCTAACTTAAGTGCTAGGATTAGCGGTGTAAAAAAGAGATGATAGACTATGGGTGAGTGTGTAAGAGAATTATCATAAAATCATGATTATAATATTTTGTGTACTTTTTGGTAAGTTGAAAGGAAATGAAATTATAAATCTAATTTGATTTGGTTAAGAGACTAGTTAGGATGAAAAGAATGGTTAGAAGATTGATTACAATTTATTTTGAATAATTAAATTATAAAAAGGTCCAATAATGAGCATTTATTAGAAAAATATCAATTGAATTCTAAAAATAATTTAAAAAATTTATGAAAATGCGTGCAATACTTTAAAAAACTTAAATATATAAAAATATTGGCTATCAGAGTTGACTTAAAGTTTGATTGACGAAAAACGAGAAAAGTCATCAAAAATGTATAAGTCGCATAAATGTATTTTTTCATAAATGTACAAAATGAATAATGGAGGTTCAATTTGCCACAGATTGATGCAAACTATTTTTAGAGATCCAAATATGTATAAATATTTGGTCTAAGAACTTATCTGATGATCAATGAATTAAAAAGATAAAAAAAAAGGTTAAAATAGTATAATTACATAAATAGATTTTTTCATGATTTAACGATTCAAAAATAATAGGTGAGTCAAGTATGAATAGAAAGAATGTATGAACTTAAAAATATTTTTATATCAATTCATAAATTTTGAACGAGTTAAAAAAAGTAAAAATATAAGAATTGAAAAGTTGTAATAAAATATGTTTTTTGCAAGTGAGAGAAACAATCCACGAAATATTTAAAATAAACACGAATGAAATGAGATTTGATAATATAACATATATATTTTTAGGAGACTTGTTACTATCCCAATCACATATGGTAATTAAGGTTTAATAAAATGAGGTATTACCATATTACAATGTATATTTAATACATGAATAAGGATGACAATTCTCTTCGTGGTTTTGGATCATCGTTGGACATTCTCCATTTTAGTTTGAGGGAGATTTTAAGGATAAATTTTTAAGTTGAGGGTTTCATTAGAATTTTTTTCAAATACAGGGTGGGGACCGGGGGTCCATATCCTCAAACCCACCTTGAATAATTATTTATATATAGAAGCTAAATTTAAAATATGTTGTGAAAAAAAAAAAGAAATTGAGTATCAGGGATAAGATTGAATATTGGGGATGGAGTCATATTTCAAGTTCGGGGATCGAGAATGAATCAAGGATCAGATTGGGATTATCAGATAAGGAAAACTAGGAGATCGAAACAGGTTTTCAAAGTATTTTATTTATTATCATCCCTATATAGGATAATATATTGTATTATATTTGAAGTATATTATAGTGTATTTTTAATGTATTATAGTGTATTATATACTATATTGTATCCACTTAGTTTATGCGAAATTATGAATATAAATAAAATTGAGTATTTAGACTATATTCGATCCGAATTTTCCGAATATCCACTCTACTAGGTGGAATATAAATTCAAAAATATTTGAATAAATAAATATATAATTTTATATACCCCCATCTTTACCTCTGCCTGATGGAATAGAAGTAGAACCATAATTTTTCAGGCATATGCTTTTTCTGCTAAGGCTACGACTTTGATCCACACTAAAAATGTAGAACCTACTTCATATGCCAAATTGGATACCAAATTTAGTATTACGAATGTCAAACTTTTCATATCTTGGTTATTGAATTATGAAGTATTAATCATAAAATACTAAATTTTACAACATCGTTGTCAATTTTGTACGCTGCTACCTACGCCTGCGCAGGACTGTCCTACGCACATCGCTAATATCTTCTTTCCGAAAAATTGTTAGGTGAAGCACCGAATAATATAGTGCTACGACTACGCCTTTAATATATTTATTATATATTTCTAGGTGTATCTATACTTAATTTATTTATATTATTAATATTTTAGATATAATAAAATGCTATTGTCTATTTTCTATAATTATAATATACATATAATTAATATAGTTATAATTATAATTATAAATATATACCTTAAAAGAATTAAAAATACTCTATAAATATATTAAAAGGGTAGTCGTGGAATATTTTCTCCCACTATCCCCTATAACGTGCGGGTTGCCCCGTAGAAGCTACTAAGTACTTTGTGATTGAGTATCATTGCTCCTACCAACCATGACATTACATAATTAGTGTTAGTAATGAAGAATTAAATTTATGGACTGAAAGTTTGAAAAATAGATTATTCCCGTTTATGATGAATTTCAACCAGGACAAACCTAAAAAAATGTGGCATTAAACATCAATAATTTTCCTTTCTCCCAACAAACCTCAATAACAAGCTACTGATACCACCAACTCTTTTTAAAAAAATGATATAATCATCTCTAAGCAACACAATAGGTTAAAACAGATATTATAAATGTATGTACACCTTGCAAGATGCTTCTGGTATACAAAATAGTAAAACCTATAATAAGTGCAATAATATTTTAATTATTTTAGTTTTAAATGATAATAATAATAATTATAAATATAATCATATTATTTGATTACAAAATTAATTTTAATTTCTAAATTTATTATAACTATTATTATAAACATCATTATTATAATAAGTATAAAAATAAAATATTAACAAAAAAATATTAAGTAAAGCTTAAACAAACGTCAAATTAAAGAATAAAACATATCAAATGTAACTTAAATAAATATTAATTTAAAAGAGAAAAAAGATCAATCAAAAAATACATGAACAATGTACTGAATTGTTTTTTTCAACTTAAATATTATTAATTTACGTTCAGAATGTACCTCGTTAAGTTTACCGGAATTCATAAAAGAATTTTAAGCGATGCAACAGCCTCCAAAGCGACTCTGATATAATTAGCTACCCACCCATCCACTGCTCCCAACGAATTTCATTAAATTAATCACCTCCGTTACCTGCTAAATTTTCATGTACCAAAATATACTTTTACCATCGGCAGGAACATGTTTATTTACAGTGTAATGCAAGCATCAAGGAGTTGCTCCCCAAATAAATGAAACGTACGCATTATTTAATACCAAAATCAGGCGGGCCATGGAGAAGGAGGCTACGGCAGTGAATTATAGCTGACTAAATGGGTAGCATCTACACACGGCCAAGGGAAAAGGAATTGGAAACCAACATTTCTGGTGAAAAGGGAAAAAGACACCAAACTTAACTCATATAGGGACATAATTAATGACCCGTCATTGCAGTGTCAGTCTCATCATCTCATGGTAGGGTGGGAGGACAAACTGTAGGCTGCTGCGGGCTAGGGTATAGCGATGTGTATCCCAGTTCCCAACTAGAGCTGGCAATCGGGCGGGTCGGGTCATTATCGGATCGGGTAACATGATAATCGGGTCATATCGGTTTCGGATAATTTCGGATCATTTTGTCGGGTCGGGTTGGGTCGGGTTTGATTCGGATCAACTCAGTATCGGATAATCTCGGGTCATTCTAAGCTCTCGGGTCGGGTCTGGTTGAGATCGGATGGACTCGGATTCGGGTAAATTTGGGTTGTTCTAATTTCGGTTCGGGTTCGGATCGGGCTCGGTTGAGTTTGAATTATTATATTTTCGGGTCAAATTTAGATTGGATTTAGGTCATTTCATATTTGAGCCATGCTTGTGTCATTTTCTTTCTTTCTTTTTATTCCAAGATATTATTAAAAGTTAGTTATTTTGAGATCATTTATTTTAATTTATCTTATTCAATTAAAAGTGAATTATTATATTAATTGTTTTGGGGCCTTAGAATTTTTTGTCATTATTTTATTTTTGGAGATGTATCTGATGTTTCAAATTTAAAAGTTTTCAAATCGTATCACTTTTCTTTTTATGTTAAGGTATAACTTACATGATATTAACTTATAATAATCATTGATAATTGATAACAAATGAAGACTTCTAAGGTTGTACTTCTCATATTATTTTTAAAAGAGATTGATCACATCATATCAACATAATTTTAATAATAATAATAATAATAATAATAATAGTAATACAAAAATAATGATAACAATAATAATAGTAATCAATGAATATCAATTATGGCAAAAATAATAATAACAACATATTAGTTTTTTTATTATATATTTTGATTAGATCATATCAAGCTAAATAAGATAAAAATTAGATAAAGTAAGTAATAATGACTATTATTGACAAAAGACCAACTAATATTGACTTCTTACTATTTAACACTGTTGATGTAATAAAAAATATTAATCTTCAATTTTTATAATGAATAACTAACATTCTCACTCCAAATTTTTCCTACTTTCCTATGATGTTGTAGGTGCTATATTATAAGGTATGGCCGTATAGATACTAACATATAGTGTTCAAGGCTGCACTGTTATTATCTTATGGTACTAAATGGAATAATGGAAGTGAACTAATATTTAAATGGCATAGTAGTGTTTTTCTTTTTTTTTTTCTCTACTTTTATTTCTATTGGTATCAATGGATATTGTATTTGTATATACATAAGTGATATAAATTTTATGAAAGTATATTGTTTCTAGATTTTGATGTAAGTGCTAGTATGGATTAGTTGCACATCTACATTATTTCATGTTTTATGAGGTTTAAAAAATTTTGAGCTATGTGTTAATGTTAATTTTTGGGTAGTACCAAGTTGAATCTTTATAGGTTTATAATTTTTCAAATAATATAAGATTTCGGATAAATAATGGATCGGGTCGGGTCATTTCGGATTTATAATTTTTCGGGTTATATCGGATTTCGGGTGAATAGCGGGTCGGGTCGGGTTTATTTCGGGCTTATGATTTCTCGGGTTGTATCGGATATCGGATATGTATCGGATCGGGTCGGATAGGTTTCGGGCTTTTTATTACTCGGATAAAATCGGATCGGATTTCGGACGGATCGAGTCGGTATTCGTCGGATTTTTCGGGTCGGGTCAACTTTTGCCAGCTCTATTCCCAACCCAAAATAGGAAACGCATCAGTTGTAATTACGGATACTGGAACGAGAAACGGAGACGAGAAAAAAAAACGAAGGATAATAATTTTTAAAACTTTAAAGCATATTTATATAATTTTTTTTTAAAAAAATAGACATCAAAATAAAAATAAAAAATAAAAGAACGAACGTAGTCGTAGAGTGACCATCATGAATCATCTTGACGTCAAAGCTCAAGTATCGGTTCGAAACTTTTCGGAGCCAAAATAGAATCAGGAATGTGGCTGTGTCAAATGTGACCATAAGCTGCATAACAGTGACCGGCAAATACCACGAGTTCCTCAGTCTAAGCGGATCGGAGTTCAATTTCTTCCAAAAAGAAAAAAATCCTGCGGCATATATATACAGTTTCATGCAAAATATCAGATCACATCTAGTCGTTAATAAAAACACACCAAAAGGAAATACTGAAACAACATTCTTCCGGGATACTGTCCATCATAGCATGGAGTATTGTTGCAGACCATTACCCACCCTAGAATGAATTATAAGGAGCTCGACAAATCAGTGATATACCAAAATCAAACTCAACAACTGTATCGCCAAATCATGTCATGGACCATACAGGAAGCTAAATTTGGAGCTGTGAAATATTTGAATACTAGTCAGAATCAGGTTATACTATAGTTAGATTGCTTTACTAAAAGCTGTTCTCCAGCTATCTGAACAAAAAAATATGACTCGTGGTGATCACATGAGAAGAATCATCTATGACCAGAACTATCACTGAAGACGTAAAGAAGGCAACTTAGGCAAGAAACTACCATGACATCATATCACATGTAACTGCTGCCAAAATTATCACATAGTACGCCTCCATCAGAACCAATCCAGGTCAGTCTATGAATCTCAGGATTGCAAGACCTATTGGCCGGAGAAATAAGCAAACTTGACGAACAGAGTTCAATCAGATTATCAGACACTTCCCTGTTTCTTGATTTCTCCAGTTGATCCCTGTCCTCGAGCAGGGAAGAACTTTCTGACGGCAGAAGGGCACGACTAGCGGATATGTAATTTTTTCCAAAGGAATTGGCCATGATCAAATCAGGGTAATATCTATGCGCAAGTTGGAAGGCTTCCACAGCAGGATACGTTCTCTCATGCACCATGTTTTCTATTAACCAATGGGAATGGTGAGGAAGTAAGTTCTTGGGAGTACCGTCTGATTTTACAGTGTGGCACGGCTCCTCAAAATATTGCGTGGCAACATCACGATTTTGATATCTGTAGGATGGTGTATGGACCCTAGAATCGCAAATGAGAGGCGAAAACAAATTACAATCACCATTCCTTCCCAGGTTATGCTCATAAAATGATGAATGAGAAACATCAATAGCAGAAAGGTCACGTAAATGATTGCCATCCTGATTCACAAATAGGGAGGAAGATTTCATCGGGTGCTTAAAGTCATTTGCACAATCAGATCTGTCCAACCTTATGAGATTGTATAAGGGAGAAGGGACGTATAATGCAGATGTGACATCTACAGTAGAGTTGTATGAGGAACTAGCATGTGGCATTTTAAAATCATCAATGCCGCTAGAAAGCTTGCTTACACTAACAGAACTAGCAGCAAGTGAGCCAGACCCCTCACAACTTTCCCAATCTGGAAAAATTCTGTCACTGGATCTGCAGCACCAACTAGAGGAAGAAACATCATTCAAGAACATATCCACTTCTGGATGACAGTCGAGGATAATCCTATCTTTCCCACAATTTGCTAACTTGCCATAATCATCAGTATGCCACTCTGATAGAGCTTTATAACTGGGTCTGTTGCACCAATACTGGGAACCACTACGTAGGAAGTAATCATGGTCAGACGCTCCGTCTTCTGGTTCACACTCAAGGATAGTCCTATTTGCCACACAAATTGCTAACTTACCATAATCATCAGTCTGCGACGGCAATGGAGTTCTATAACTGGGTCTGTTGCACCGGTACTGGGAACCACTACCTAAGAAGCAATCCCTATCAGTCACTCTGTCTTCTGGTTCACACTCAAAGATAGTCCTTGCCCCACAAATTGCTGACTTACCATAATCATCAGTCTGCCACAGTGATGGAGTTTTATAACTGGGTCTGTTGCACCAATACTGGGAACCTTTACCAAAGAAGTAATCCCAATCAGTCGCTCTCTGTTCTCGTTCACACTCAGTGATAGCTCTATTTTCCCAATAAATTGCTAACTTGCCGTAGTCATCAGCCTGACACACCGATAGAGTTTTATATCTGCATTTGTTGCACCAGCAGTGGGAATCACTATCTAAGAAGTGATACCCATCAGTCATTCTGTCTTTGTTCCTAAGCCCATCAGTAGCTGTGCAATCTAAAAAGTGAACATTTGAACCTCCGACTGTTCTCTTTGCAAGATTACATTCTCCAAGTTTGTCACACCAAGATGCAGAAGCATCTCTGTCCAATACTACTTGTTCTTCAGTTCCCATCAAATTTCTTACATGATTCCCATTCTGCATGGATTGTATGTCCTTATTCGGAAAAACAGATGAGTGAAGCTTGGTCTCACATTCAGCCTGTCTCAACCATGGGCCATCAGACTGCTGTTCAAGAAAAATGTTTCAGCTCCTGGACAAAGGAAGTTAATAGGACTTACGGAAAAATGCCTAAAACATCAGGAAGCGTACATCACTCGTAGAGCTTTCAGGGAACAGACGATTGAGGAGTAGAGCAACGCAATCATATCTGAAAGGGAAAAATAAATATGTTCAAAGACGAACAAGTAAAGCAATGAAATCACTGGTTGCTGTCACCTAACCCTTTTTGCAGTTCATCAGTTTCAGGGGAGGTGGTCTTCGCAATCCACTGTTGCAACTTTTGTCTCTTCATAGAAAATATCTCTCCATGTCGGCACGAGACAACTAAAAACATCAAAATGCAGCAATAATCCGCTATAACTAGATGGTAGTAGCGTTAAATGAGTTTGAGCAACATAGAAAGAGCATAGAAACAATGTGTCATTTACCTGAGCTCACATATTCAGCAGATGAGAACTGGTAAGTATCAAATTTCAGTGGTGAAAGGCATTCATTCACTGATGGTGTCCTCAGTTTCTGGACGCAATCATGCATACAGTCGGGAATTTCTTCATATTATAGGCCACATTGGTTAAGGATTGCATGGATTTTTTTGTGAGCAGCAAGGAGAGGCTGCAGGTAATGATTTTGGAAAAGGACACAAAATCCAGAAGATACACACCTTTTTTCCTGGTGGGAACATGTCTTGGTGATCGAAATGGATGTAGGTTGTGCGGTGATGTTTTCTTAATGTGAATGGAGGCGTTGAAGTCCTCATATTTTCTCTTAGCTATGTCAGCTAAGTGTAAGAAGTAGGAATCCAATAATTAGAAGTGCATATGAGCATCATATACTTGACTAACAACCCTTTATCACACCAAGAGGCTGACCTCCGACATGGTTACTAGATTTTGAAATCTTCAGTTGACCGCTTACTTTATGAGATGGGTACGAACAACAGTTGTGCAGAACATCCTGCTTCAATTTCTTAAAAGATGCATACTCAGAGGTTTTGGGGTCAATTGCTGTCAAAAGGAGAAAAAAGAAAGAAAGAAAGAAAAAACTTAAACTAAATAAACAGCTTCATCACGATACATGATAAAGCAAGGGAAAATGTACTCTCATGGAAAGACAAAGAGCTCAAATGAACGAGCGCATTGAATCAAATATTATTAAACACGAAACAAATTGTCGAAGGAAAGATATTGAACAAATATCCAACATAGAATGTGCACTTACATTCTCGAACCTCAGTTGCATCATAAGATACTGAAGAATCAAGATCAGGTCCGTGAGCATGCATAGCTTCTGGATCCTCGAATCTTACTCTTTTCTCTGTTCTGATATCTGGAGAAAGAAAAACAGTAAAACCATGAGAATAATTGTACGTTCTACTTAACATGCACATACAGAATATTACTACAAGCAAATTCTCCATCAAAGGACCAAAGTATAATTGTTTTCAAGCAATCCATCACAAGTTGACAACGAAATGCAATTATGCAATCCCAGTTCCTAAATGCGAAAACATTGCCTCAATGTATCAACTTTTACACTGATAAACCAAAATAACCTCAACGATCGTGCTTCCATTTAACTTACAGGACACCTACTTCTTCGAATCCCTTAGTTTACTTATTTACCTCTTCACTCAACCAGTGAATTGTAGTTGTAACTTGTAAGTTACTGAATGATAAGCTTTTCAACTACATAATGAAGCCATTCTAAGACTAATAACAGGAACTTAATTCAATGATCGGTATCTTCTCGAACTTATAAGTTCACACAATGATGTGTATATATATATATATTGAGGGAGAGAGAGAGAAATTGACGGAAAACCTGATTTCCTGGGAGGTATCGATAAAGGAAATCGGTTCTGCTGCGAACAGCAAATTCTGGAGTTATTCTTCATTTCGTTTTCCTATGCTGCAATTCAGATGTGAAAAGATACAATTCGGACAATGAAAAACCCTAATCGAAAGTGCGAAGCCTTAGAACTATATTTTCTCCGCCATCTTCTCGATTATTTGAAACTGAATCAGTGGAAAGCTCGAGGATTATACAACTCACAAGACCGAAAACCGTCAGCACAGCATTGAGAAAAATCAATTTATACATCAAGTAATTACTAATAAAGATGTTCTTTAAACATAACTTATTTACTTATAAATATTGCTGAAGTAGCAATATTATTTGATAAATTATTTTATCTAAAATAAAGTTATAAATATATATATTTTAATATTTACGAAATATATATATTTTATAAAATGAATTTTTATAATAGTTTTTTTTTTTATATTTTATCTTATAGATTACTTATTCTTATTAATCATTTATTGATATAGTTATGATTCAAACTAGTGCTATTAATTAATAGATTATAATTTTAATAAATAATTTTTATTAACTATGAATTTATAATTAAGATGAATATTATTTTTAATAATTTTTTATCAATAATTTGTATTTATTATAAATTTATAGTTATGATCAACATTATTTTTATTAATTATCAATGTATACTTACATTTAGTGTTATTCTTACTAATTATGTTATTATAATATAACTAATATTATTTGTATTGATTATTTATTAAGAATTATGATTAATAATTCTTTTACATTGTTTTAATTGTAAATTATAATAAATATTACTCTCATTAATTTTCTATGTATAATTATAATCAATATTTTTTGTAATAATTATTTCTTTATAATTATACTTAATAATATGCATAATAATATTTTATTTATAATTATAATTAATATTAGTATTATAAAATATTTATTTATCATCAAAACTAATATTCATAATGATGAATAATAATAAATTTTCCATTATCAATTTATAAATACAATAAATTTTATTCTTATCAATCTCCTAGTGATAGTTATATTTAATATCTTTTGTATTGATTAACTATTTATAATTATACCTAAAATAAGTTTTATTAACTACTAATTTATCATTGACAATTAATATTAATATTATTATTAAATATTGTCAAGTTGTGTATTTATAATTAATATTAATAATAATTTTATTAGTTATAATTAATAATTATAACTAACATAATTCTTAGTAATGATTTCTTTATAATTGTAATTACCATTAACTTTAAACAATTTGACTAATACTAATCTCATAAAAAATTCGTATTAGAATCATTGTTAATTAACTTATTATAATTATGATTTAAAATATTTTTCTTAACTATTCATATATAAGTATAAAAAATATTATTCTTATTGTTTTTCTATTTCCTATTATAATTAATTTTTTCACTAATTAATTATAATTATGATTAATATATTTTTTAATTAATTTTAAATTTATCATCAAAATGACTAAATGAGTAATATTTTTATAGTTAACAATATTTTTATTATTTTTAATTACAAATAATTTTAATATTATTTGTCATTAATTATAATTTATAAATATACATAATATTATTCTTATTACTTATTTCTTTCTAATTATCATTAATATTATTTGTAATATATATTCAACGTTAAAATTAATTTTAGCTATATTGATTAAATATTTATAATTCTGGTTGATAATTGTTTTGTTAATTATTAATTTATAACTATAAAAATATTATTCTAGTTAATATGAATAATAATATTTATAATTATAACTAAAATAAGTTTTATTAATTATTTGTAATACTTCGTAATTGTAAGATTTATAAATGGAAATTCTTTTGTTTAATGAAATTTAGATGATATTTGATCTTGATTTGAAACTATGATTTGGGTTTCATTTAAAAAAGAATTGGTAAAGCATGGGAAAATTGAATAAAATGAGTTTCCTTGGCGTACTAGTCGACGGGTTCTATGAACCGATCTATTAATCTGTAGTTTCAACTAGGGTTTTGATTAGACATAATCAATAAATAGGTTTGGAAAACTCACCGACTAGTATGTAAAATAGTTGGCTGGTCTGACCAAATCGATCAATTAGTTTGTCGAGCTAATATTAATTTTTCTGAAAAAAATTCTTTCATCAAAATGAAACCTTGTTAATCCAACTATGAAGTAATCATTCTGTAACACCACCCAATTTTGAGCACTTGAAAATTTATTTTAAATAGTTAACTACGGAAGTTAAACTATTAAAAACGGAGAATGCTACAGTCATGCTTAGTATAAGTCTGGCTCCTCTATCTTTCTTACACAAAGTGTTAAGGCTAAAATATTTATCCAATTAAATTAAGAGCAACAGTTGATAATAATTAGAAAAATATTTCATTAAAATATTAAACTGTTCTAATAACAAAATATCAGACAAAAAAGTTATAATTGACAAGGGAAAGAAATACAGAATGAGACATAAGAGTCCAAAGGATATCCTGATTAAAAGATGCGGAAATAGATGTCAGATAGTTCTAACTCTCAACCCCTATCAAAAGCCATCAACTTATACCCTCTAAGTACTCCTATAAGGTAAAGATTGTCCATTGAATATGTATGGGAGCATAAAACGAAATCCATCAATACAATGGTACTAAGAAAACCAATACATAATACTAAGCAAGAAAATATCACATGAAACATATTTGAAAACATCACCTTCTAGGAACAAAAGGCTCCTGAGTCACTATTATCATCCGGTAGAATGGATATAAAAACATCACCTTAGTCCTGACTCATGTATTCTTCCACTTTAAGTTATTAGTATCTTATCCATATCTTACACAGTTATATTATCATTCATGATGAGCAGGAACTCTACTATTTTTAATCCAATTGAACAGACTGAAACACCTTCTCGAGGGCAAAACACTTCTGATCTACTACTATCCTCTGATTGAACGAATATAAAAACATCACCTTGGCCCTACTAATATAATATTTCACTTTAAATGATTAATATTCATGATCAATTTACAAGTGCCAAACACATTAAGGCAGATAAGCACATAACACAATTCATAAGGTCGATCTTTAGAGTGAAGATCCTTAATTTCCTCAAATCCTAATATTACACTCCTAGCTAGAGCTGGCAAAAGTTGACCCGACCCGCTCAACCCGCCCAACCCGCCCCGACCCGAACGAAACCCGACCCGATATGACCCGAAAAATTTAGCAACCTGACCCGACCCGATCCCAACCCACGACCCGTTATTGACCCGACCCGATAGCGACCCGACCCGCAATTGACCTGACCCGATAGTGACCCGACCCGGTATTAACCCGACCCGCTTTGACCCGACCCGAAGCCGACCCGACCCGACAATCACCCGATCTGACCCAATATTAACCCGATCAGACATCAAAATATATAATAATAACAATAATAAATTACATATATTTTATTATTCATTTAAAGCTTTTAAAATATATAGTATTTTCTAAATTGTACTTATTTTTCATAATTTTACCCTAGACATTCTTATTTATTAATGATATCCTAATAAGATATATTATTAATAATAAAAAAAAAGACAAACATCCAGTTATAATCCTATAAAATGATTTTCAAAACGTGTTCATTACATCTACTAATCCACCTATTTGAAGAAACTCTTAATAGAAGAGTATAATAGTATCATTTATTAGTTATCAATTTATCACTTATCACCCACAAAATCCAACAAATAATAACTATACCCCGTATTAAGAGTATCTCATGTTACAATCCTAAATTTAAAGTTTTAGTTATATTTTTTCTTTTAATATTATTAATTTACTTTAAATATAATTTAGTATTCTATGTTCATCAATTTTAAATTTACAATATCTAATTATTTTTGTTAATTATAATATTAATATTAATATTTTACGTTATTTAATTTTTAATTTATATGAATATATATAATAATTAATAATTAATGAAAATATATAAAATTATTATTTAATTTAAATTATGTTTAAAATAACTTATCATATATATTTTTTACTATAATAATAATAATTAATAAAAATATTACAATAAAAATATAAATATAATAATGTTAATAAAATAAATACAAATAGAGAAATTAATAAGATAAATTATATAGAGAAATGAATATGAAAAAAAGATAGAATAAATGATATAAAAATTATTGGATAAAAAAATAATACTTTTGTAGATAAATTTTTTTACTGTTAATATTAACTATGTTATATATATATATTTTAACAGTATAAATTGAGCTAAAAATTATCTTTTTTCAAGTAATCAAATATTTTAAGTAATCAATTAAATATAATATACAATAAACATCTAATATTTTTACATGTAAAATTTATAAATGTTTAAAGCAATAAAATATAATACTATTAAAACTTATAAATATCTTTATTATTTACCTTTGTAAAAATAAAACACATATAATACTCTTATTTCATTTATCTTTACTAATAATCTTATGATTGTATTTTATCTAATATATACAATGTAATAAATGATAATTATACATTGTTTATTCTTGTTATGCTCACCTTTATTTTATAAAATTATCTTTTTTAAGTAATCAAATATTTTAACTAATTAATTAAATATAATATATTATAAACATCTAATATTTTTAATTTTAAAATTTATAAATGTTTAAAGAAATCAAATATAATACTATTAAACTTATGAATATCTTTATTATTTACCTTTGTAAAAATAAAACACATATAATATTCTTATTTCATTTATCTTTACTAGTGATCTTATAATTGTATTGTATCTAATATTTACAATGTTATAAATGATAATTATACATTATATATTATTGTTATACTCACCTTTATTTTATAAAATTATCTATTTTTAAGTAATCAATTAAATATAATATATGATAAACATCTAATATTTTTACTTGTAAAATTTATAAATGTTTAAAGTAATCAAATATAATACTATTAAAACTTATAAATATATTTATTATTTACCTTTGTAAAAATAAAACACATATAATACTCTTTTTTCATTTATCTTTACTAATAATCTTATGATTGTATCTAATATTTACAATGTAATAAATGATAATTATACATTGTTTATTCTTGTTATGCTCACCTTTATTTTATAAAATTATCCTTTTTTAAGTAATCAAATATTTTAACTAATTAAGTAAATATAATATATTATAAATATCTAATATTTTTACTTTTAAAATTTATAAATATTTTAAGCAATCGAATATAATACTATTAAAACTTATAAATATTTTTATTATTTACCTTTGTAAAAATAAAACACATATAATATTCTTATTTCATTTATCTTTACTAGTAATCTTATTATTGTATCTAATATATACAATGTAATAAATGATAATTAATTATGTATTGTATAGTCTTGTTTTGATCATCTTTATTTTATAAAATTATCTTTTTTTAAGTAATTAAATATTTTAAGTTATCAAATAATTTATAATCAATGATAAATATCTTTGTTTGATTCAAAGCGCAATATTTGTTATTATTAAAATTTATAAATATCTTTACTATTTATTTGTGAAAATAAAATGCATTTAATATTTTTAATTCTTTTATCTGCAATATTAATCTTATGATTGTCTGTCTCTAATATTTATGATTTATGAAATGATAATTACTTAGGCTCGAATATGAGTAAACCCATCAAAACTTGACCCATTAAGTTAACCCGTAACTAATTGAATTCAACCCGTCAAATTGTATGAAATGAGTCAAATGACCCCACCTATCAACTTAACTCGAAACAACTCGAACATCACATAACTAACCCGTCATATTATATTATTACATGAAAATATGAAATGACCTGAATCGGCAGAAGCCACCTACTCACGTGAACTAGAAAATGACCCAAAACCAACCCGACCCTACCACCAATCAAGTTAACTCGAAATTATCTGAATCCGAGTTTTCTTAACTCGAATAGCCGGACCTAAACCGACCCGACAAATTAACCCGAAATGACCGGGAACTGAAATGACCCGACCCGCAACTGACCTAACCCGACAAATTGACCCAAAATGACCCGACCCGTTAATGACCCAACTCGACCCGCACTCGACCCGACAAATTGACCCGAAATGACCTGACCCGTTAATGACCCTACCTGACTCGCACCCGA
Organism: Tamarix austromongolica; assembly: GCA_039764185.1. NCBI lineage: Eukaryota > Viridiplantae > Streptophyta > Magnoliopsida > Caryophyllales > Tamaricaceae > Tamarix > Tamarix austromongolica. The sequence continues at coordinate 150,465,671 of CM077809.1, forward strand.
CCCGCCAAATTGATTGACCCGAAATGACCTGACCTGTTAGTGACCTGACCCGACCTGCACCCGACCCGCAATAGGCAAATGACCCGAAATGACCCGACCCGCCCGACCCGATTGCCACCTCTACTCCTAGCATAACTTCTCTTATATTGATCATTCAACCACCAATTATAGTATATCATTCTCAAATATTATCATTGTTAACACACCCAAAATTCATGGTCTAACACCTACGTCTCACACATACAATAATAGCCCTATCTCACACGTTACTATTCACAAAGCTCTCAAAATCCTAATTTTAAGATTTGTCATAACTCTTCCCATAAGGCTCACATGATTATCCAAATTTAATAAACCTCCTTAAATTACCAATATTAACAACATATCCAAAATTTATAGTCCAACTCAAGGGTTTTACATATGGGATAATAATATTACCATTTTAAAGTTACTATGCCCTAATTAAGCTATTATCTCATTTTGAAGAACCCACAATATTCAGTAAGTACTCCAAACACTTCCCTTGATATCATTATCATATTTAATGCACCTAACACATTAAAAGACTAAGATCTCCATATTAACCCATATTATTACTCTATAAATTATATTTCCCCAAAAGTACGACTTAGCGTATTAAGATTATATCAACACACCTTTCCCATTCTCACTTCCTTTATACCACATAAATCCAAATTATTACAATATAATGTTAACAACATACGTTCATTATATAACAAGAATATCATAATAATACATATAGTCATGCAAGCATCTAACACAAAAACCCTAAAACATCGATTAGTATCCTTACTAACAAGGACATCAGACTCTAAGCACATAAATCTTAGACTTCCTCCTCTGAGATCACGGGAATGTCACCTATGAAAAATAATATAATACATGGTTAGACTAGAAGATTATAACCAAGGGAGAAGTTAAGGTAAAAGAGGGTAAAAATGGAAATAACCGGGGTCAAAAGGAGGTTTGAGTTGTGTGGTAGTGTAGTGGAATATATGGTGGTGGTACTATGGTGAAAATTTGGTAGTATTTGAATAAGGTTTGGAAGTAAAAAGAGGGTGCATGGCTGAAATGAAGAGGTTATATAGACGTGCGGTAGACGGTGCACACCCAAGCTTGAGCTGGGATTGTACACAGGCAGGCTGTGCGAAGAGTCATGGTCATGCTCGTGCAACGAATTTCTCAGAAAAATAGCAAGCATATGTATGGGCGTGCCAAGTTTGTGTAAGGGTGCATGGGAAATCCATGCTGGTTTGCACAAGCGTGCGGTAAGGAAAATTAGTAGTGCACAACCGTGTGTGAAGCCATGTGCTAGCTGTGCATCTCACAAAAATGTGACGGACGCGAGAGAAGGAGAGGAAAAAATGGCGGTGGTCAACTGCGCCACAAGGGAGTGATGGGGTGGCCTTGGTTGTCAGTCCACTAAGCTTTGGGCGGTACGCGGTGGTTGTGGTGGTGCACGGCGATGAAGATGCTAGTCACATGTGAAAAATAGAGCACGAGAAGGAGGAGGAGGAGGTAGAAGAAGAAAAAGAAGAAAAGAGAGGGAAATCGGGGTAGTGGTGTTTGTCAGAGATTGTGGAAAATAAATGGCAACAAAAAAATGAGGAGAAGAAGAGTGATGAGTGGTATATATATACATGCATGGTAGCATAAAAAATAAAAAATATTGGGGGAGATGGTGTAGAGGGTGATGGTAGCAGCTGTAGGATGACAGGGAAGAGTGGAGAAGAAATTCAACAAGGGGATGGTGGAGTGTTGGGTGAAAAATGGAATGATATGCAACATGAGATGGTGATGGTAGAGTGTGTGTTGCGTGAAGAAGAAAAGGGTAGGGGAAGGTGTGCGTGCAGTCGGGGGCAAAAACATGAGGATGATATGGTGATGGTGAGGGATGCAGACGATGATGATGGTTGCAGTAGAGGGTGAGAGTGATGGTTGTTGCAAGTTTCAAATATACCAAAGTCAAGCATTTCGGGGTATGATGCAGAAGAAAGGAGAAAGGAACAAGGAGAAAGAAAAGGGAAAAAGAGAAAAAGAAAAGGAAATGGTTGGGGTTAGTATTGTAAATAGTTGATTAGCTAAAATAGGTAGGAGTAGTGACAAAATTTACCAGAATTAAGATCAGGTTACGAAATATAATTTATCCGAGTTAAAGATTTGGACTATATTAAGATTTCAGGATTAAGGAATTTGGTTAAGGTTAAATAATATTTTATAGAAATTAGAATAGGATTAAGGTATTAATGACACAGGATTATGTTAAGCAAAATTTTGGAGTATTACATCACTATCCCCTTAAAAGAGACTTTGTCCCCAAAATCGTCAAATCTAAGTTAGGGAAGAAGAGGAAAAAGGATGTAAGGAAAGCGATCTTAGTGGTCAATCTTATTAGAGTTGTTACTATACTACCCAAAACTATCCCCTTAAAAGAGAAATCCACACTAGACCCTGCTGATCTACGCCATACCACACCACCATGCCTCACCTCTCAACTCATTCATGCAACCTATTCGCATGCCACGTTCAACTGTAACACCCCTTCTCCCTCCCTACTTTCATCATTTGATGCTCTACCAAACTTATCTCAAACTCCTTTTTCTCTATTTCCAACCCTCTTCTGCATCATCCTCATCGAAGTTTTGCCATTTTTGTGTAGCAATATTATCCTAGCTCGATGCCCCTCACGTTGCTCCTCTTTGATAACATGAAGAGTTCACACAAAAACACCTCCAACACCATTCAAAATTCAAGAAGCAACATTACCCACACTATCCACCCCATCACTTTTGGCGTAAATTCACACAACTAACCACCCACAATGTGGGCACCTCAGGTTTCTCTACTTCCTCAACATGAGCACATCACATTTCTCACCTCCATTTGTGTGACTAGCTCACGAAGCTAGGTTCCGTGAACACTATTTCCTCACAAACCTTTGAACATATTCTTTTGCTTCAATTCTTAATCCTTTTCATCCTCTTTTACCTTACTTCTTCCTTGTTTGTTTTTCTCTGTTCCAACCATGATTTCTTCTTAGTTTTTAAGTGATTTTTTGGTGGCATTGGAGGAGGATAGTTAGGGTTATTATTTCTTAGATATTAGTGACATTTATTTAAGGATACAAGTTATAGAATAGGTATTTGATGCTATGTGTAAGATGTATGTAATCTTAGGCTAGCATCGTTATATTTCATAACTCATGTTGTTGATGTCAGATTATGATATTATTGTATTGTATTATGGAAAAGTGAGTATTTTGTGAAATCATGCATCTATGTGTTATTATTTGGTTAAACCTTGCATTGTAATCCTAGCATGTTGGCATGACTAACTATCTTAATTGTGTTATGAAGAATGACTTGTAAATAAAGTTAGGTATAATCATGATGATATATGTCAAAGTTTGAAATTTGATAATGTTGGGACTTGTAGGGTTTTGTAAAATTTTAGGTGTTGTGGTTATCTTAAGGTTATTTAGGACATGTCATGATATTGTGGTAGATAATTATGACATGGTAATAAACTAGGGTTTTATAATTAATTTCAAGAGTAGTAGGGCACAAGTTATCTAAGAAGATATTTTAAAGCATTTAAGTAGGATTGGGACATTTTGTTCAGTATGGGTTAGATATGGAACTTTGTTATTTTTGAAGTGGTGTTGGTTTAAAGTATGTTAAGTATGTTACGTGAAATACTCAAGGTAATTATGAGCAACATAAGTCTAATAAAATGAGAAAATGCCTTAAATTGGAAATAGTAATCCTAGAAGAAGGCTCATTATTGCATGTGTAAGACGCTATAGTTAGACCTTGATTTTTGGATATGTTATCAATAATGATATAGTAGGAAAGTGTACTAAATTTAGTTGTTAGATTAGTCTTATGGAAGAACTTATGTTTATCTTTTGGAATTAGTGTTTTATAGGCACATTATGGCCAAGAGTTTTGTTCCTTGAACTAATACTATTCTACCGGTTATAAATAGTATGCTCCCTAAATTCAAGATATTTAATGAATAAAAATGTTCAATCATTTATCTTAAAAATATTTTGATCCCTATTGGGAACCCTATCATATTTTTAATTAATATTCATGATTAGTCCTTTAATGTGGCCTTAATTGTTATGTATGCCTTTTCTCTATGACTGCATTGGTACCTTATTCAGTACGTAGTGTACTAATAATTCTTTTCATGGTTGTTACTCATCCCTAAGAGTAGATGACCTAGGCTTTGTTGTGTAGGTCCCTGAGGAGTGTCTTGATGATTTCACTGCATATTACGCATTGCCTATGGATGAGTGATTTTTATATATTAGGGTTTGGAAATATGGTCAATGTTATTTTGTAGTTATTCGAATATCTTTTAGACTGTTAGTTCCATTGGATCCCTTTCAGTTATATATATATATTTATCTTGTATTCAACGTTAATCTCCAACTCTTTTATAAGTTTATGAAAACTTATCTCGTTCACTACTTATCTTATTTTAAATTCTAAATGGTTTGCCTTATATTTGATGTAAGGATAGTACGGTAAGTCAAACTTATGTAGACTATGGCAGTAACACCCAATTATCTTGATATTATGCATATGATAAAACAAAAACTTTTAGTATTAAATTTAGGGTGTTACACGTAGCATCAACAAAATATGCCAAAAGTTCTATTTATGAAATTTTAGAAGTAGAACAAATAGGAATCGAGATGGAAGAAATCAAGCATCTTCTTAAAAGAATTAGAGTACCTTGGTGATGAGAGACAAAAGCAGTTGAATGACATTAGGAACTCATAATCCAAAAAGAAAGACAATATTGGTGTATGCACCAACTGTATTATATTTTGATAGAGTACAATAGCTTTAGGTTTCAAAGGTGTAGATACTTACGTTATATTTGCATAAAGTAGTACCATTGCTCTAAAATTTAGGAAATGATGATGGTTTCCATTTTTATGTGTTGCCTACTATAGAAATTTTAAGTTGGGATTGTGAATTGTCTTCAAAACATTTGTGAGCTATGATTTTGGAATCCTATTTTTAGGTTTAGTATATTCACATCTAGTACCTTCCTCTTGTGCATAATGTTTTATGAACTATCTATATTCTTATTTTATGACTCCTTTTTCCATCTCTTTTTTCTATGGATTGTCAATTACTTTTATATATTTATTTCAACTATTTAACTATTATCCCTCTTTCGCACCCTATTCTGTTCGTAATTATTTTAGCTCTCCCATTTAATCTATTGATCTTTCTTAATCTAGCATACTTTGATTATCACTTATTTGGCAGTTTATTCATATTATTATATAGCAATAAGAATATAATTGTGCTACTAAATTTAATAAGTGAGTTATGTCTAGATTCATTGTATTAGCTCATATACCTAGTACCCTAAATCATTTTCATGAATGAATCTAATAGTAAAATTCTACAACTACTTTTAACTCAATGAATTAATGTAACCACAAATTATCTATGTGTGCATGCGTTATAGGTTGGTCATGAACCGTCACTTTTCTACCCTATTTTCCTATTCAGTTATGTCCTTATTCAGTGTATGTCCCAATTTTATTTCTTTCTTAAAGTAATTTCTACTAACTTGTTTCCTCATCCCTTAGCTAGCTTACTATCACTATCTACTACTAGTTTCCTACCACATGACTACATATATTGCTACTATTCTCACCCTATAGCATACATTAATAATTTTGTTGGTATTATTGTATTATTTTTTCTTAAAGCAACTATAAGTATTAAATATATATATATATAATGAAACCACTATCAATGTATAGAGAGCTTCATATAGGGCGGAATCTATTTTATACTAAAAACTTGCATACCTTCAAATTAGATGGAACAAAAGTTCAAGATAATTTTTTGTTGATGTATATGGTCAAGCCACTTATGGACATTTAAAATGGTTATGCTATTTGAGTTTAATGATGTAGAAATTATGTGTTGTATTATTTATTTGACATCATATAAAATTATAAGTTATTGATGGATTATGAGCATGCTATGATGTCACTGTCATCAAATAAGTATCTATATCTTCGACACACACTAGAACTCATGATCTATCTAGCTTAATATTATCTAAAAGAAAATGAGGTTCTAGATTTATTATCTTTATTCTATTAATTAGAGTAATAATATGATAATAATTAATTTTGATGTTGAATTTGGTTTATTTTGCATGAATTTATTTCACCAATTATAATTTGGGTATTTATATGTTAAGAAAAAATGGTGATCGGAATATATAAAATGTAAAAATGAAAATGCGCTTGCTTGAAGTGGGTAAAAAAAATTTCTATTGTGAAAGGTGTAGGATATTTATGCTATGTATGCAAATAATTTAGCATCATGATTGATTATATATATCTGTCATATTTTATTGTGGTTTATTTTAACATTTTCTCCTAAGTTTAAGACATAGATGAATGTTATTGATGATACTTCTAATGCCTTAATTTTGTTATTGGATAAGGAGTGCACGTCAATTAAAATGACTAAAATATGAAGCTGTAATCCTATGTTATATTAATTTACATTCGAATTGATATATAATAAAAATCTAATTTATGTTGGCATTACTTCCACACATGTTTGTTAATATGTTGATGGTTACAAATTACATATATTTTACAAACTTCAATCCATGTATATATATGTATATATGCGTGTGTGTATCTTTGTAAAGATGCACAAACTTTTTCCCTAATTTTATACTGATTTTGAACCATGTATTATGATTAGAAATTTAGATTGATTGTAAATTTATAAAGATATATCACAAATTTAAGGTTAAATAGTAAAAATATAGTTTTTTTTTAATTGTAAAACAATATTAAAATAAATGTTAAAGTCCAAGGGAACGAATTGCAAATCCAACTAAACAAACTGCTGACTGAACTGAACAAAGCTGCAACAATTATGGTTTGATTTGATTTGCGAAAAATAGTTTGATTTATTTTGAATTTTTTTTTCAAACCACAAAAATTACGGAGCCAAACCAATCCTTGTACACCACAGTTATGGGTAGATCGGGTTAGATTGTCGTCGGAACGATGAGATTGAGTCAAAATTGATCTCGACCAACCTAGACCAGAAGAAAACAGGCCGAATTAAAGAAAAACAGACACCATCATAGAAACACTCCAAGAAAGAACAAAGAGATCCGTACCGATATTCCTTTTAAATGTTCATTTTATAGCTACTTTATTGTTTAGTGCTGTTCACGATTCATCACAAATACAATCCATTCCGAATGCGGGCACCGGTTACACCTTGTATCAAAAGGCGTAATCCCCCACGCCCCCAGGGGCCCCTGCCAGCCGGCCCGACAGCCATCACGAGGGAGGTAAATCACGGTGACCCAGCGCCAAGCACATAGTAGGTCCAAAGCCGGGGCGCCCACAAGGAGCCACCCTCACAAACGGAGGGTTGAAACTCCCACACTGCAGCTTGTCCTCCGACAGAATCGAACCGGAGACCTCCTTATATCACGTACCATGCCTTGACCACTAGGCTATGCCCGTGCGGGCGGGCACCGGTTACACCATTAGTACGGTGGGTGGTAGACATATGTTGGTTAGTATGTTTGATGTTGGTTAGTATGTTTGATGTTAGGTACTTGAAGCCAAGTTAAGCCCAACAGTTGTTAGTAGACTATATGTATGTATATGGCTGGAGTTGTACATTACTGTTCTATATATCAATGAATAATAGTGATAATGCTGACATCGCATCGTTTGCTATTCTCAATCCTATCTTAAATTAATCTAATTTATTTTCTGTCCATATTAATTTTGTATTTTCTATGTTTAGGATGGATTAGAAAATAAAGTCAGATTAAGAAATGAGAAAATAATCATCAAAATAAAAGCTTAAAGATCGCATATTATTAGTATTAATTTTTATAATTTTAGTTAGAATAGGAGTTACGAGACCGTAGATAAGATGGGTTCCATAACTAACATATTTTTATTATTTTCATATATTAGTAGTGTTTTTTTGTGTGTGTGCATAGGTGATCGATGATGATAATATTTTTTTCTTAAACAAAGTTGATATTAGCCTTAGTACGGCATCATTGAAGCCATCCTCTCGTCCTTAGGGCTTGAGGTATAATATAACCATCTCCCTTAAGACTAAATGGAAATCTATTTTGCAAAAACTATTTTAAACTTAGATCATAGACCGACCGGCTTGACTCAGTCCAATCCATGACCCATGTTCTGTTTTCTTTTTTGCGTTACTTAGCTCCAAACTAGGCTTTATGACCGACTCACTTGCCTTTTTTATTTGCTTGTGTTTTTTTCTTATCTTTATCTAACCCTAAAAATATCATTTGTTCCAAACTTGTTCTCTCTCTCTCTCTCTCTCTCTTTGAAGACGCTTTCCCCTTTTTTTTTTTTATCTCCAACCATCATTCATCTTTGCCTCTTCCTCTTCTTCTATTTTCAAAATTGGAAGCCGAACAATTTAATTTTTTTCCTTTTCAAGGTTTGAGGCCATTAATCTTTTTTTGTACCATTATTTTTAGATTTCCCTTCTCCCTTTTGTCAAGTGCTTTTTTCCCCAAAAAATTTATATATATGTCTGGAATAGAACTTGAGGAGATACACTGTGATTTTGGTGTTATAAAATCAAAGATTAATTTTTCTACTAAAGTGTTGATTATGAGGACAAACACAAAATTATTTTGAGTTTGGAAAGAACGATTATATTCTTGTAGACCTGTTTGACGAATCAATTATGATTCTACTAGTTGGATTCGGTTCAATTGATTTTTTCTAGTTTTTCTTTGACTTCTCAACACTCTTAACTTACTTATTATTATTATTATTATTATTATTATTCGAAAAACATATAAGTTTAAGTGCTTGTTTGGTATGGGGGTAATATGGGTGAAAAAATTAACCCCATATTTTTTATATCTTATATAATCTATTTAAAATTAAATATTTTTATTTTAATGAATATCCATTTTAAATCTTAATTTGATCTAAAATGGATATTTTATTAAAAATATATTTATTATTATTAAATACTTAATATAAAATTATAAAATAGAGGAAATTTTTTTCACTCTTATTAACCTTATACCAAACAAATCCTAAATATCCTCGCAATTTTGTAAGCTGTCGATTTCACAGGATTTAATAACGTCCTCATTGTTTTAAGGGGAGAAGAAAGGGAAAAAATAAATATCCAAACCATTGCGTAAACTTTTGCTTAAATATTTACAATTTTGGGTAGTAGTAAATAGATGTAAATTTTCCTGAATCGCCTCATCTTTAGAGGGAGACATCAGCATATCGACGTGTCCGTATCCGACCACCGAAAAAGATGACACCAACGCTGTTATCCACACAAAAGGAGATATGGATAACAGGTGGCGATCTCCTAGTGGCGGTGCCAAATTCATTCATACCCTCCTCATCATCAAGGCTGGAAAAATGGTCCAATAATTTCTCAGACGCTATTAGCCTCTGCTGCAGAGCTAGAATTTCCTTCCAAATTTATTTGTTTTTATTTTTTTCCCTAGGTGAACCAGGAGCGGAAGTGAGAGAAAAGGTACAGATTATGGCTAGCTGCAATATGGCATCAGCTGCCTCAGGATTTGGGTTATCACCCAATGCAACGTCCAACCACAACTCGGTATCAAGAGTCGGTGCCGTCTGCTTCCCTTCAAGAACCAGCGCTGCGAGGTTGGTCGTGAGAGCAGCGGAGGAGGCGACTGCACCCGCCACGAACGGTGCTAAGGAAGGAGGCCAGACCGCTACAGCCACCAAGCCACCCCCAATCGGACCTAAGAGGGGCACCAAGGTAATTCATTAAGACTTTGCACCTTAATTATCTCATTTCAAGAGAGGACGGACCTAAGGTGAGAGGATGCGCACATGTTGATATTGGCTTGTTGCTTTCTTACAGTTGAAATGAAATAATGGTTTCTCTAAGATGAGTACTACTGTACTAGTTACGTAGTTACTGGAAACTTTTTTCTGTGGTTTGTGTGAAGGTGAGGATCTTAAGGAGGGAGTCTTACTGGTACAAGGGCGTTGGATCTGTGGTTGCTGTCGATCAGGTGAGTCAGTATATTCCAACTCTATGATTCCTTCTGTTTTCGTTAATCGATTTCTAGTTCTGAGAAACCGACACCGAGCTTTGAGATGATTGGTGCACGAACAGGATCCCAACACGCGGTACCCGGTGGTGGTTCGATTCAACAAAGTGAATTACGCTGGTGTATCTACCAACAACTATGCACTCGATGAGATCCAAGAAGTTGCTGCATAACCTACTCTTTTTTTTTTCCTTCCTCCCCTCTCCTCCCCTGTCATTTGATTAAGCAGAATGTACATCATCATCAGATTATATGAATGACCGCAGTGGGTTGTTCTCATGCGCTGCTTTTTCCCTCGGAAAAGTTCTCAATGGTTTTATAAATTAAGCAACCAATATTGGAGTGGCAATATAGATTCTTCCTGAATTCTTAGAGCCGCCTTGCATTTCATATATGTGTGTATGCTGTTGGAAAATATATACGTAGTAATAGCAATTAGGATATACATATATGAATCGGAACTTATCGAAATACATGCCGCAAATAAAATGCTGTCCTAAAGCAAATTACGGCGGAACTTTTGGTGAATCTGTAACGCTGGTTTCCCCCTAAGGTTAACACAAAGATTTTTTAATCTTGTACACTTGAAATTGAAGGGTATGAAAATTATAGAACCACATTCACCCATTCTTTTTAAATTGGTCCACCAATGGTGCAATAGAAGCATGTATTGATGTATTCAAAGTGAAAAATAGTCAATAAAAAATGATATAATAAAAACATTCATTGATGTGTGCAAAATAGGAAAGGGTCAATAAAAAAATAGTACAATAAAATCATAACTGTTAATGAAGACACGTAGTAAAAGGAGAATGATTCATAATAAATTTTTAGTAAAAGGGATGTCAGGCTCAGGCCTGCACCCACCTGGCCAATTAAGCCTAGCCCGGCCAAATGGATGGTGGCAACGGGCGCACGTGTGTGTTATATTAGGTCCAGTCCATTACTATTATAAAACAATCCGTATTAAAAACTCAAATATCAAGGCGGATAGAAGGATATATAAATTGAAAAAAAATAAAATTCCTTCCCACCAATATGGGATAAGAAAATACCCACAATAAGAGCAAAAACACTAGTTATTTTGCTATTATCCAACAATCTCTCATCAAGGGCAAAAGAAAACAAAACAAAAACTAGGTAGATAAGGAATAACACTTAGGGCTTGTTTGGTATGGGGGTAATAAGGGTGGAAAAATTTCTCCTTAATTTTACATCTTTTATATTAACTATTTAATAATAAGAAATATATGTTAATGAAATACCCATTTTAGATTAAATTAAGATCTAAAATGGGTTTTCATTAAAATAAAAATATTTAATCTTAAATAGATTATATAATATATATAAAATATGGAGATAATTTTTTCACCCCTATTACCCCATACCAAACGAGCACTTAAATATTAATATTACAAGGATTGAATTGATACGTAGTAAAGTGATGCAATAATCGTGTCAAGGAAGTGAATGAGTCTTGAACTATCTTGACTATGATTGAGACCCCTACAACACATCTCTAACCTAGAATTCAGTAATTTTCGCGATAATAATAAGTGTTTTTAATCGTCATGTACACATCTTAGGTACTCATGAGGGCTCTAGAAAGACTATCTTAGTCTTTCATAGAAAGCGGCTCTACCATCACACTCATCTAAGTGAATCCACCAAGTATATCTCTCAAGTACCACCATGCTTGGCTATGGATTTATTAAGAGTATAAATATACTCAACCTCATATGTATTAAGCAGTGAGCTTATCAAGTTCGTCTTACTGGGACCACTCAAGAATAGGGCTATGAACTCATTAAAAGTCTAAGCTCAACTTATTCACATAGCATTACCACAAGCCATAGGGATGGGAATGTATTGGAATAAAGTAATCATGTGGCTTCGTTTAACCACAAGTGGTATCCACCATACTTTTCTCAACTCAAAGGCTTAAGCCCATCCCTCTCGACGATTCAAGGATAACTATAAGACCCTCAAAATTTATTATTGAAATTTTTTTATTTTATTTGAAATTTAGCAGAAGCAAAAATTAAAAACCGTAAATTTTGAGGATATTATTGCCACACTTAGTATCAGACCGATTTTCTCCTACTGTTCCAGTACCAAGTGCTATGGCTAAAAGAATAAAATACAATTTTCTCGAATTCAAACTTTATTTAAATCAGAGTAGCGCAAATAGTTTTGTTACAATAATAGAAATGGTGGTTACAAGAATAAATATTATATCTAAACCAGGAATTAAAAGGTGAAAGAGTGAAACCCTAAAGGCTCTTGGATAATCCTTACGCTCTTTTCCATTGACCACTTGAATAGAACGTGCAATGGACTTGCAAGGGACACTACCCATTGAATAGGTGGAGCCCACAAATGGAACCCTTCAGTACTATGGTACTGAGTAATCCCTTTAAACCAAACTAAAGGGCATACTAGCATGCAATACATAATACAAAAACTATATAGAATGATAACATGCGGACTAATACACGAGGCCACACCTTATACAATAAGAAATGCATAATACAAAATCCATACATTTAGCAAACCCATCACATACCCAAGTAGGGACAAGTACTGAAGCCAAACTCATATCATATCAATAGGTCATAACGTGAAATCAATACTTTTGGTCTTAGGTTATTAATTAATCATTATTCAATCATCATCTCTCAAATTATATCCACGTGAGTGCGGGAACCCCATAATTATAGCTGGTGGACTGGAAATATACAAGGCAAAACACACTTAACCACTATTATTCATCGGTGGATCGATCTGCAGGGCTCCCTGCACTTTGCCACTACTATTTGTTGGTGGACTGGTCTGGCCCAGACTCACATAGTGTTTCACTATAAGTGTAATCCCCCAAAATTTTAGAAAACCTATAATTTAATAAATAGCTATTATTTGAAATAAAATAGCTTTTAAAAATTATTTAGTTTAATGATTTTATGGATTTTTGAGTATATAAATTTGGACGGGAATATTTAGTAAATTAAAATAAATACCTTGTTATTTTATCATGCTATTTTTATTTAAATAATTTTTCAAACTAATATTTTACTAACTTTATCCTTTTTTAAACTAATATATTAGATTATAGTGAATTAAATTATTAAATCAAATAATTTATCAAGAATATTACATTTTATGATTTTATAAATTAATTTATCTTATTTTCCCTATTTTCTCATTTTCTCTTTTTTCCCTTTTCCCCTTTTTCCTTTTTCTTCTTTTCTTTTCCCTTTTTTCTTCCCTTGGGCCGGCGCACCTGGCCTGTTCTCCCCCTCCCCTGCGCGTTTGGGCCAGGCCCGTTCCTTTCCCTCAGCCCCTCCTTCTCCCACGCATGACACAGCCCAGCCGTCCCTCTTTTCTTTTTCCTATACCAGACCGGCCGGCCTAACTTCTTTCCTATGCCGGTCCAACCGCTCGCACCCCTTCCTTTCTTTCTTCTCCTTGCTCATGTCCGACCAGCCTCAACGACTCCATGCCTGCCACCACCGAGCCGCCCTGCAACTGCTGCCACCTGCCATCGTACCTGCTCTCTCTTCCTCTCTCTCCCCCGTCATTTTCTTTCCTAATTTGAACCAAACTAACCCCTGCATCCCTATCCCGCATGCCCTCTTCCTTTCCTTCTTCTTCCCTCCCTTTCCCCTGCCAACCGACACCTCCCTACCACCCTTCGTCCTTTCGCCAACCAGCCACCTGCCCCCTCTCTTCTCCCTCTTCTTTTTCTTCACCTCTCCAGCCTCCTTTCTGCCCCATATTTCAAGCATCTCCCTTCCCCGACCTCCCTCTTCTCTCCTTTCTCCTCCTTCCCATTTTTCCCCCGTTTTTGCTCGCCGCCGCCAGCCGCAGCTCCAAATGCTACACTGACCCCCTGCGCTGCCTTCTGCCACCACCTCCTACTGTCCTACACCATCACGCTGCCCCCTCGAGCCCCTACACTTCCTCCCTTCTCCCCCTCTTCTTTTCCTCCCCACTTTTCTCCCTTATCGGCAGGCCACCTACAACCACTCCTTCCGCCGCCATCCAGCCGCCTATGCCACCACCAAACCTACCATTCAACACCCTACAACCTCCTATACGATCCCCATACATTGGTTGGCCAAAACAAGTCCTCTAACCACTTCATTTTTCCCTCCTCTTTTCCTTCCTTCCCAGCCTCTCCACCTCGACCCACCTCGGCAGCCATCTTCGCCACCTCGCCGCCGCCGTCTCCACCACCTTTGGCCGCTAACAACCCATCCTTAGTCTCTACCTACACCCCCTCTTCACTTCTGCACCCTTCCTGTAATCCCTCAAAATTTTAAAACCCTATATTTTAATAAATAAATTTTATTAAGGATAAATTAGCTTTTAAATATTTTTAATTTAATTATTTTATGGAGTTTTGAGAGTATGAAATTTGGTATAAATATTTTAATAAATTAAAATACATATTTTATTATTTTATCATACTCTTGTTATTTAAATAATTTTTCAAATTATTATTTTACTAAAATTATCCCTTTTAAATCCTTATATTTTAACTATATTAAATTAAATTATTAAATCAATTTATTACTCACAATTATTCTATTTTATTATTTTATCAATTAAATTATTTTTTTTATTTGCCCCACTTTTCCTTTTCTTTTTCCTTTTCTTTTTCTCTTTTCCTTCTTTTTCTTTCTTTGGGCTGCCGCTGGCCTACCCTTCCCCCACCCCTACGCATTGGGACGCTGGCCTGTTTCCTCTCCTCCCCTGCCTTTCCTGCGTCGCCCGACCGCCCCTCTTTCTCTCCTTTCTTCTTCGACCGGGTCGGCTCCTTTTTCTTTCCTTCGGCCGGTCCACCCGTCTCGCACGCCCAACAGCCCCCGACCCTTCCTTCTTCTTCCTTTCTTTCTTCTTCCACCATCACCGGCGATAATCCCGACCTTCCTCCATCATTTTCGCCGCCCGACCTGCAGCTCCCTCTCCCCCGTTGACCTCCCCTGTCTCCCTCCCTCTCCTTCTCGTCGTTTTCCGGCCATACCGGTCCCACCACCCCTGTCTCCCTCTCCTTGTCGTCACCTTTCTCTCCCTCTCCCTGCAACCCCATTCCCCTACTGCCTACCGCCACCCTCGAGATCCTTGTCTCCTCCCTTCTCTTCCTCTTCTATTTATTGATCCTTCCTTACCCGTTCTGCGCTTTTCTTTCCCGAGCTCCCCACGCTCCCCGACCCCCTCTTCTTTCCTTTCTTCTCCTCCCCTCTCTCCCTCTGTTTTGTTTTTCCGCCGCCGCTCCGCCACCACCGCCACCTAAACCACCACCTGCATCACCTCCTGCCACCCTCTACCTCCCCCTCGATCCATCACAGTCTCCATCGAGCCGCCTCGCAGCCCATTCTTCCTCCTCTCTTTCTTTTCTTTCCCCTTCCATCCCTTATTGGCAACCACCTTGTGTAGCCCCGATCCACCGCCGTCCCGCCGCTTTCGCCGCCACCTTATTAATCTCTGCAACCTCCTCTACCATCCCAATCCTATTTTGCCCGAAAATACCACCCAAAGGTCTTCATTTTCCCTCCCCATTTTCCTTCCTCACCAGCCTCCATCTCGAACCCCCCTTCGGCCGCCACCTTTAGCCGCCTCCAACACATCCCCAACAACCACCTACACCCCCTCTCCACTTCTACACCATTCCCTTGCCCTAAATCCTCCCCCAACCACCTTCTTTTCTAGCCCCAAACCACCAATCCGAAAACACTTCTCCCTCCTTCCATCCTTGCCACCTTCGAGCCCCTCCTTGTTCTTTCTCTGCATGCAGCTCATGCTGCATGAGTAGGATGAGTTGTTGCCCTCTTTGATTTAGTTGTTTAATAATTTTTAAGGTATAATAATATTTTAGTTTAATTATTTGATTAATTAAGTGTTATAAGCCTTATAATTTGGTTTTTATCTTTTCTAATCTAATAAGTCTTGAATTAGTTTAGGTATTGGTTTTGATAAATCAAGCTTGAACCTTAAACCGGAATACCGGTAAGGTTCATTTTTGCAAAAACTGAGGTAATCGTTAAATCCCGCTTAAATGTATGGATTAACGCATGTTAGCACATTAGGCATTTTTAATGCGTATTATGGTTGATATATGTTGTTTGGTATATTATATGTGGTTATTGTGTTGGTTGACAAAAGGAAGCATGATAGGATATATGATATGTATGGAAATATTATTTAAGGTAATAATTTGGTTGTTAAGGAAAATGTTAAGTGTTATTCATGTTGTATTATGATATTGTGAACTTAATGTATGATTAGTATTTCATGAGCCTTATGGGATTTTATTAAGGTAGCTTGTACAAGATTATGGCCTAGAATATATATGGGTGCTAATAATGTTACATTAATTATAAGAGTTGAGATGAGGGATTAAATTTAATATTTTATGTAGTAATAATAATAATTTAATATAAGTGGAGTAATAAAGGGTAAGATGGTAAATTTGTAAGTGAAAGGATAATTTGGTAATTTGGTGATAAAAGGGGCAATTTGGTAATTTGCAATAAAAGGACAAATTGGTAATTTTGTAATAAAAGGGCAAATCAGTAATTTTGTAATAAAAGGGTAATTTGGTAATTTTGTAATAAAAGGGCAATTTGGTAATTTTGTAACGAAAGGGCAAATTGGTAATTTTGTATTAAAAGGAAAATTTGGTAATTTTGTAATAAAGGGGTAATTTGGTAACAAAAGGGTAATTTGGTAATTTTGTAACAAAAGGGAAAATCGGTAATTTTGTATTAAAAGGCCAATTTGGTAATTTAGTAATAAAAGGGTAATTTGTTAATTTTGTAACAAAAGGGAAAATTGGCAATTTTGTAATTAAAGGGGGCAAAATAGTAATTTTGTGAATAAAGGGTAAAATAGTAATATTGTGATTAAATGGTAAATTGGTAATTTTGTAAGAAGAGGGCAAAATGGTAATTTTATAACAAGGGGTAAATAGTAATTTTGTGATTAAAGGGCAAAATGGTAATTTTGTGATTGAAAGGCAAGATGGTATTTTGGAAAATTTAAAAGAGGTAAAATGGTAATTTCATAATTAAGGATAAAATGGAAAATTTATAAGTGAAGGGGGTGCTATGGTAATTTTTGGGAGTTAAGGGGTAAAATGGTAATTTTGAAGGTAAAGGGGTAAAACGGTAAATTGTAAATCAAAGGGGTAAAAGTGAAAATTGGAAAGGAGTAAATTGGTAATTATAATAATTGAGAAGGGTGAAAATAATAATTTAAATAACTAAAGTATAATTTGATAATGGAGAAGGGTAAAATAGTAAATATGCTAAATGTGAGGGGAAACTTGGTAATTTAACCGACTAGAGGGTATTTTGGTAATTTTAATAATGGAGTAGGGTAGTTTGGTGATCATAATAATTAAGAAGGGCAATTTGGTAGTTTAAATAACCAAGGGGTAATTTGGTAAATTTGATAAAGCATAAGGGTGGTTTGGTAATTATGATCATATAAAAGGGTAATTTGGTAATTTAACCAACCAGGGGTAATTTGGTAATTTTGATAATGGAGAAGGATAGTTGGTCATTAATAATAGAGGACGGTAATTGGGTGATTAACTAAATAAAGGGATAATTTGGTAATTAGGATAATGAAGAAGGGTAATTTAGTAATTTGACCAACTCGAGGATAATTTCTTAATTATAGTAAAGGAAAAAGGGCAAATTAGTAATCTAACCAACTAAATGGGAAATGTGTTAAGTATGACAATTATAAAGGGATATTTAGTGGCCTAATATATATGTGGAAGATAGCTCGGTAACCTAAACCGAGTAAGGGTATAGCTAAGGCCGAACGTATGCCATGTGTCCTACATGCCTTGGATGTCTTATATAATTTATATGTCATGTTTTACATGCTATTATCTTAACTGTTTCATGTGTATAGCGTGGCTTGGAACTCAGATGTGTATATGTGTCCTCATTTAGTATGTGATAGTACGGATATGTTATAAGTTATGATGTGATGTGATTATGCCCTTTAGCCATGCATGTCAAATATGAAATCCTTTCGAATAAGATAGGTTTAATACACTAATCACTTAAAGAGAAAGATGTTGAGCCGGACCCAGACCGAACCACCGACAAATAATAGTGACAGGGTATGTTACCCTCGCGACCGGTCCACCGGCTATAATAGTGGCAGGGCATGTGCCCTCGTGACCGTTCCACCAGCTATAATAGTGGGGGATTCCGTGCTCAACAAACCAAATGTAAAAACGATAAGACATGGGGAAGATACTACTTATGTACAGTGAAACACCTTGTGAGTCGGGGCCAGACCGGTCCGCCGGCAAATAATAGTGGCAGGGTATGTTACCCTCACGACCGTTCCACCGTCAATAATAGTGGCAGGGCATGTACCCTCGTGATCGTTCCACCGGCTATAATAGTGAGGTTCTCGCACTCACAGGGACTTGTATAATCCAAGATGATTGATTAATGATGGACTAATGGCCTTAAGGCCCGAAAAGTATCGATTGATAATTATGACCCATTGATATTGGTTGACTTGTGAAGTATGAGAAAGTACGAAAGTGAATGTTAAGTATACACTACGAATACCTGATCAACTTGTTGGATGTGTGAATATATAAATCTGAATATCATGTTTATACCTAATGTTATGTACGAATATGGTAGTATTTTTGTGTTACATTGCGTGCCTGTTTTTAAAGGGTTACTCAGTACCGTAGTACTGAAGGGTTCCCTTCGTGGGCCCCCTGCCTATTCAATGGGCAGAACCCCTTGCAGGTCGCGTTTAGTGCTTTCAAGTGGGCCTCGGGAAAGAGTGTAAGGATCTATTCGGAAATTTTTAGGTTGACCTCTTTCTCTTTTAAATTCTTGTTTCAATGTATTGTGGATTTGTAACCACCAGTGGTGGATTATATTCTTAATAATGTTACTTGCGCTACTCTGATTTAAATACGCCTGATTTCTTGTAAATTGTATTTTAATCTTTTAGCCTTAGCACTTGGTACTGGAACGGTATGAGTGAACCGATCTGGTACTAAGTGTGGCGGTAATATCCCCAAAGTTCACGGTTTATTAATTTGCTTCCGCTAATATCCTTTTAATTAACGAAATTTTTCAGTAGTGAATTTTGGGGGTGTTACACTTCCCTTGCCTCCAATCCTCCTCCATCTACCTCCTTTTCTAGCCTAGAGTCCCTAAACCGAGCCACCCCTCCTCCCTTCTACCTCATTACCTTCTAACCCTTTTCTCCCCCTTATTCTGCACGTGGCTCACGGTGTTCATGCAGCGTGAGCTCTACCTTGATTTGGAGTTTATTTATCTAAGTTTTGAGGTATATTAATAGTTAATTAAAGTGTATTATTATTAAATAAATTTTCTATAAAGTTTTATCCTTTTAATTTCTTACTTCTAGCATAATAATTATTGATATTATTTTAGGTGTTGAGTTGCTAATTAAGCCTTAAATCCTTAATAGGATACCGGTAAGGTTTGATTTTTACGGGATTAAGGTAATCGTTAAACCTCCCTTAAATGCATGGAAAAAACGTATGCTAGCACATTAGGTATTTTAGTATGATTTTATGCATGTTTTGTGTGCCTAGTATGATATATATATATATATATATATATATATATATATATATGGTTGCTCATATTGATTGATAAAAACAAAAGTATGATAACTTTTGTACCATGTGTAGAGATGATACTTAAGGAATGAGTTTGATATTTGATGGAAATGTTAAATGCTTGTCTAGGATGTATTATGTTGCTAATATATGAATAATATTATTGTTTAAGGGTATTTTAGTAATATGCTTATGTAAGTTTGTGATCTAATATATGTAGTTGCTAATGAGTATTATGTTGACTAATGACAAGTTGGTGGAGTTAAATGATAAGAATGAAGTGCTAATATTGGTATTTTATGTAGTGGTGGTAAATTCATAAAAGTGGTGTAACAAAGGGGTAAAGTGATAATTTTATAAGTGAAAGGGTAATTTGGTAATTTTGAAAGAAAAGGGTATAATGGTGATTTTGTAAGCAAAAGGGTATTTTGGTAATTTCAAAAGAAAGGGGGTGAAATGATAATTTTATAAGTAAAAGGATAAAATTGTAAGTTGTAAGAGAAAAGGGGTATTATGGTAATTTTATGATTAAATGACAAAATGATAATTTTATAAGTAAGGGGGTATCATGCTAATTTTTGGAGAAAAGGGTGAAGTGGTAATTTTGGAGTCAAAGGGCAATATAGTAATTTTATAAGTGGTAAGAATGGTAATTTTGGAAGTAAGGGGTAAAATAGTAATTTTGGATGTAAAGGGTATTATGGTAATTTGCAAGCAAATGGGTAATATGGTAAATTTGGACATAAAGGGGGTAAGATGGCAATTTTTATAAATAAAAGGATATTATGGTAATTTGGAAGTAAGGGGTAGAAGAGTAATTTTTATAAATAAAAGGATATTATGGTAATTTGGAAGTAAGGGGTAGAAGGGCAATTTTGTAAATAAAAGGATATTATGGTAAAGTTGGAAGTAAGGGATAACTTGGTAATTATGATAACGACGAAAGATAATTTGGTAATTAAATTATGACTATAGAAGGGCAATTGGATAATTATAATACTAGAGAAGGGTAATTTGGTAAATTAACCAATTAAAGGGCATTATGGTAATTTTAATAATGGAGAAGGGTAAATTAGTTATAAATATGGAGAAGGGTAAATTGGTAATTATAATTATGAAGAAGAGTAAATTAATAATTGTAATTATGAAGAAGGGTAATTTGGGATTTATGATAATTGAAAAGGGTGAAATGGCAATTATAATAATTGAGAGGGGTAAAATGGTAATTATGATAAAGGAGAAGGGTAATTTGGTAATTTAACCAACTAAGGGATAATTCGGTAATTATAATGATGGAGAAGGGCAATTTGGTAATTTAATCGACTAAAGGGTGGGTTAGTAATTATTTAACCTACTAAAGGGGGAAATTGGTAATCGTAATAGTGAAGATGGGTAAGTTAGTAATTTATCCAATTCAAGGGCAAGTTGTTAATTGTAATAAAAGAAAAGGGCAAAATGGTAATCTAACCAACCAAATGGAAGATATGTTAAGTGTAGCAATTAGGAGGGGTGAATGGTGACCTAAAAAGCGTAGGGGATAACTTGGTAACCTAAACCAGATAAGGGATAATTTGGTAATTATGCAACCTAAAGGGTAATATGGTAATTTGTCAAGTAAGGAAGGGATGACTTAGCAATTATATAAGTAAGGGGTAAATAAGTAATTTGTACCTAACACGTTGTTGTGATTGTGGAATTTTATAATATGATTCAAATAATGTTGATTAGTAAGGTAAGAGTATTTGATAGAACAAATCTGAATTTGGAATTAGAATGGAATTATGATGGCCTTAATGATTTCACTGTATTATCTTGGATAACCGACTGAATAAGAAATGACAAATGATATCAGAACGATTGAAAGTGAATAAGTATCTGATTATTGTGTTTTTCGTGATCACTTTAATTAAGACACTAATACTTAAAGTGAAAGACCTCGAGATCGGGAATGGTGACTCTTTAGGGGTCGCTACCCTAAAGACGTGGTTTAGTCCACGATTATTCTGGTATTTGCCGGTGTGCCTTTGTGCCCTAGTCAGGCCCTATATCTTACTCTATCTAGCTCTACGGATCTAGTTAGGGGGTATGCATACTTATGGATTAGGTGTCCTTGTCGGTAGGATACTGAGTAGCTTTATGCACTAGTACGACCAGGGTACCTTTGCGTCCCTGGGTTCGTGGTTGAAGGGTACTGAGTAGCTTATATGCACCGGTACGACCGGTGTACCTTTGTGTCCCTGGTTCTTGATCTCCCGTCCGAGGCAAATAAATAGAACTATTGTGCTGATTAATGAGTCGGGCCCAGTTGACTTATGATATTGAGTATCGATCCACCGGATATAATAGTGGCCTAGCAGCGTGTTGCCCTGGCAAGTGATTATGAGTACCGGTCCACCGGATATAATAGTGGTCCAGGAGCGTTTTGCCCTGGATGATGATTATATATATTCCGGTCCACCGGCTAAAATAGTGGGGGTCCCGAACTCAATAACACAAGCATTGGATATGAATAAGTTATGGAAAAATACTAATCACTTATAGTGAAACACCATGTGAGTCGGGGCCAGACGGGTCCACCGGCGAATAATAGTGGCCAGGAGCGTTCTGCCCTGTATGTATTCCGATCCACCGGCTATAATAGTGGGGTTCCCGCACTCACTTGGATATAATCAAAGAGATGATTGAATAATGATGGACTAATGGCTTAAGGCCCAAAGGTATTGATTGTAACTTATAACTTGTTGATATGTGGTAGCCTTGTTATATATGTGATTGTTATGTATGCACCTCTTATTACATATGTATATAGCTTGCATTATGTGTTGCATTGCGGGCCTGTTTTTAAGTGTGGTATTAAAGGGTTACTCAGTACCATAGTACGGAAGGGTTCCCTTTATGGGGCCCCTGCCTATTCAATGGGCAGTGCCCCTTGCAGGTCTTTTCAGGTACTACTCAAGTGGGCAACGGGAAAGAGAGTAAGGAATTGTCCGGTACAGTTAGGGTTTTTTTCTCTTTCTCTTTAAATTTCTGGTTTTAATGTTAATGTTGTTAAAGTAACCATCATTGGTGGATTTTATTCTTGTAAATGATTGATGCGCTACTCGGATTTGAAAATGGATTGTAAATTGTGTTTTACACTTTTAGCCTTAGCACTTAGTGCTGGAACGGTATGAGTGAACCGGTCTGGTACTAAGTGTGGCGGTAATATCTCCAGAATTCACGATTTTATAATTTGCTTCCGCTAACTCTTTCTAATAAAACGAAATTTTTCAGTAGTGAATTTTGGGGGTATTACAGTAAGTGATTAGTGTCTTCCCATAATTTATTATTATCCCACGTTTGGTTTATTGAGCTTGGGATCCCTCACTATTATAGCCAGTGGACCGGAAACATATAGGGTAGAACGCACTTGACCACTATTATTCACCAGTGGACAGGTCTCTGGTGCATCTTATACTTGGCCACTATTATTGTCGGTGGATCAGTCTAGGTTCAGCTCAATAATATTTTAATGAACGTAATTAGTACTTTATTTGTGTCTTATTCAAAGGTCCATTTATTCAATTCAAGGGAAGGAGAAATGTCACAAATCTAGAAACACGAAGATATACCGGCCATAGGATCAAGCATTCCATATCAAGGATCATGGCATATACAAAACCTTAACACACACTTCAAACATATCTAACATACATTTCCATGCACACTTACTTAACAGGCACCCCTTGCATAATTATAATATAACACCATATCACCCTCTTTAGTTATCCATCCAACCCTAGGTCATGCCAAGTTCTCGTGATACTCGCTAACTTTTCAAATACTCTTATCTTATTATTTAATGATACTTGTGTCTTATTATGAAACTCATTCAATCCATTGACATGCTAAATACAAGTTATCGATTTACCCCTATCATCTTTACAAAATCACTAAAATACCCCTTGTCTGCAAAGTTACTAAGTCATCCTTTTTTATTTGCTAAATTACCATATTACCCTCCATGTTATATAATTACCAAATTACCCCTTACTTATGTTAAATTATCCTCTATACTTATTAATCACCAACTTTACCACTCATACTTGTTAAGTTACTAATTTATCCTTCTAGTGGGTTAAATTATCATATTACCCTTTATACTTATCTAAATTACCATATTGCCCATTAGGCTTATTAAGTTACCAAATTACCCTTCATACTTGTTACACTTGCCAGATTGCCCATTTGGTTAGTTAGATTGCCAAATTGCCCTTTATACTTATTAATTTACCAAGTTGCCCTTTCGGTTGATCATATTGTCAAATTGCCCTTCTTACTTATTGCAATTACCAAATTGCCCTCTTAGTTGGTTAAATTACCAAATGTCCTTCTTCATTATTATAATTACTAAAGACCCCTTTTAGTTGGTTAAATTACTAAATTGTCCTTTTTTATTATTATAATTATCAAATTACCCCTTTAATTGGTTAAATTACCATATTACCCTTCTTAATTATTATAATTACCAAATTGTCCTTCTTCATTATTATAATTACCAAATTACCATTTTAGTTGGATAAATTACCAAATTGTCCTTCTTCATCACTATAATTATTATTTTGCCCTTTAGTTGGTTAATTTACCAAATTGCTCTTCTTCATTATTATAATTACCAAATTGCCCATTTTAGTTGGTTAAATTACCAAAATATCCTTCTCCTTTATTAAATTACCATTTTACCATTTTACTTTATTAATTTACCAAAATATCCTTCCTTTACACCAAATTACTATTTTACCCCTTTTACTTTACATAAATACCAAAATACCCTCTCCATTATATTTAACTCACCAAAATACTTTCTCACACCCAAAAATTACCAAGTAATCCTCTTTCCATGTAAATTTACTAAAATGCCCTCCTTCCTTGTCCATTTACCATTTTACCCCTTTTACTCTTATAGTTTACCATTTGTCCTTTATTATACCACTTTTACTAAAATACTCTCACTGCATGAAATATTAATATTCATGCTCCATACCCATCATCCAACTCCACCAACTATTATTATTTATCATAATTCTCATTACCACCTACACTTATTTAGGCCACATCCTTATACAAGAAATATTATTAAAACACCCCTAGGGCCTATAATAATAATATTTATGCAACAAATGGCCACATTAGCATAACATATCATATATATGCACTTAACATTATTATTAACAACAAAGCTCATTCCTTAAGCATTATTTTTATACATGACACATAAATTAACATGCTTTCCTTTTTATCAATCAACACATGCCACTAAATACATTATACTTAACAACATATATCATGCATATAAACCTATTAAAAACCCTAATGTGCTAGCATGCGTATATCAATAAGTTTTAGTAAGATTTAACAATTACCTTATTTTCCATAACAATCAAAATTTACCAATACCCTCCGTTAAAGGCTTAAGATTTGATTAGCAAAATAAACACCTAAAAATTATACCAATACTTATTATATTAGAAGTAGAAAAACCAAAAGAATAAACCTTTATCAAAACTTAATTAAATACATATTATTATTAACCATTATTATACCTTAACAATTAACCCAAATAAGGTTCAAATCATTATAGAACTCACGCTACATAAGTAGCGTGAGCTTCATGTAGAATAGAAAGGGGGAGAAAGGATTGAAGAAGGGAGGGGGTGTTGGCTCGGTTAGGGTCTTGGGGGTTAGGAGGAGGGCTTGTGG
This sequence comes from Tamarix austromongolica, assembly GCA_039764185.1. Taxonomy (NCBI): domain Eukaryota; kingdom Viridiplantae; phylum Streptophyta; class Magnoliopsida; order Caryophyllales; family Tamaricaceae; genus Tamarix; species Tamarix austromongolica. The sequence continues at coordinate 150,491,211 of CM077809.1, forward strand.
TGGGAAGTTAGGGTGGAGTCTGGATGTAGGGGTGGAGTGGGGGTGTAGGTGGTGGTCGGGGGTAGATGATCGGTAGCTCAGGGAGGCAGAGGCGGTGGTTGCAGGGCTACGAAGTTGGGTGCAAGGGTGGCGGAGGAGAAGAAGGAAAGGAAAAGAAGAAGGAAAAGGAGGGGCTATAGGGTTGGGTTTCGGCCAAGAGAGGCAAGGGGATGGTAAGGGAGGTTCTTGGTGGTGAATTGGTGGCTTTGGAGCCGGCGGAAGAGGCAGAATTGTGGTGGACGATGGTAGTGTAGGGTAGAGATCGAGAAGGGGGAAAGAAAAGGAGGAAGAAGAAGAAGGGTGGATGCAGAGGGCTTGTGGGGGTGGCTTGGTTGTGCAGGAGGTAGTAGGGAATGGTAAGAGGTGGTGCAGGTGGTCAGATGGGCAGTGGCAACGGCGGTTAAGTGTCGCTGAGCAAAAATAGGGGAAGGAAATAAGAGGGGAAGAAGGGAGAATGGGGGGATTAGTAGAGGGAGAAGGAGGGCTCGAACAAGGCAAAAATGAAGCAGGAGAGAAGAAGAAAATAAAGGGGGAGAGGATGCAGGTATCGCTGGTTTGGTGGTGGCAAGGGGAGGTGTGCAGGTCAACAATGTAGGGTGGCGATTGCAGGGAGAAGGAAGGGAAGAAAAAGGGAAGGAAGGGCATGTAGTCCAGGGGTTTATATGGCTCGAAAATGGAAGGAAAGTGACGGGGGAGAGAGAGGTAGAGAGAGTAGGCTGTAGGGGGAGGCAGGTGGTGGCACCGGCGGTGTAGGAGGGGCAGCCATGGTGTGCAGGCGATTGACATCGAAGAAGAATAGAAGACAAAGAAGAAGGAAATAAAGAAAGAAGGCCGATTGGGCGAGGAGAAAGGAAGGGGAGTAGTCCAACCCGAGCACGAGGGAGAGGGGAAAAGAAAGGGAGGACTAGGCTAGCCCAGCTGGGGAAGGGAGAAAAGAAAGAAGAGGGTGGGCTGGGGTGAATGGCGCAGGGAAGGGAGAAGGAGAGGAGGAAGTGGGCCGAGCAGTGGCTCAGTGCAGGTGGGAAGGAATCGTAGGCCTGATGGCCAGAAGGAGAAAAAGAAGGAAATGAAGAAAAAGGAGGAATAAAAAGGAAAAGGAAAAAGGAAAAAATAAAATAGGGAGGAATAAAATAAAATAATTTTTTTTTGGAATAATGGAATTTAATATTTTTGATAGATAATTTAATTTAATGATTTAATTTATTATAATTTAATATATTGGTTTAAAAAGGTTAATTTTAGTAAAATATTGGTTTGAAAATTATCTAAATAAAATTAGTATGATAAATAACAAAATATTTGTTTGAATTTATTAAATATTCATAATCGTTTTTATATACTCAAAAATGCACAAAATATTTAAATTAAATAATTTAAAATTTTATTTATCCTAAATAAAGGTTATTTATTAAATTCTAGGTTTTAAAAATTTTAGGGTATTATAATAACTCTCCTCGTTAGATCCTTCATAAGAGAATCTACCAGATTTCTCTCTAATCTGAAAAACTCTAAGGAGATCATATCGTTCCTCAATAGTCCTTTTAAAAAATTGTGTCTCACACGAATGTGTCTCCCTTTATCATTATATACACTATTCTTGGCAACACAAATAGTTGCTTGTGAATCACAATGCGAGGAAACCGGCACATTAGGTTTCCTCGACAATGACACATCAACCAGTAGGTTCCTTAACCATTCTGCCTTTTGACCAACTAACTCAAGGGTAATAAACTCAGACTCCATTATAGACCGAGCAATACAAGTATGCTTAATAGACTTCCACGATACAACTGCTCCCCTAGTGTGAAAATATGTCCACTGGTGGAACTGACTTCACCTTTATTTGAAATCCAATTAGTATCAGTAGATCCTTCTAACACAACAGAAAATTTGTGAAAATACAAACACCAATCTTTAGTGTCCTTAAGGTATCTAAGTAGATGACAAAGTGCAGTCCAATAACTTCTATCCAGATTGTGAGTTTAGCAACTTAATCGGCTTATAATACACGCAATATCAGGTCTAGTATAGTTCATAAGGAACATCACACTACCTATAATTATAACATATTTTTTTTGTGAAATACTAGAATTTTGGTTCTTTTTCAAATGAATGCTAGGATCATAGGGATTTTTACAGGCAATTCATCATGACAGCTAATTTTTTTTAATATTTTATCAACATAATGTGACCAACTCAACAAAAAGTAATTCTTGATTTTTCTCATTTTAATACCAAGAATCACATAAATTTATCTTAAATCTTTCATTTCAAATAAGAAGACAAAAATAATTTGGTCACATCAACCACAGTTAGATTTGTGCCAAGAATCAACATGTCATCTGTGTACAAGCAGATCATCATACATTTATGTCCAATCATTTTAGAGCAAACAAAAGAATAAGATGCATTTACAACATAACCATTACTCACTAAGGTCCAGTCAAAATTTTCATACCATTGTTTAGGAGCTTGTTTAAAGTTATATAATGACTTTCTCAATCTACACACTTGTTCTCCTGACCCTCAATCACACAACCTTTTGGCTGCACTACATAAATTTCTTCTTTAAGGTCACCATTTAAAAATGCAGTTTTAACATCCATTAGATGGACTATAAATCTATGGATAGCAACTAAGGTAATGAAAGAATATATAGTGATAATATTAGTCATGGGAGAATAAGTATCAAAAAAGTCAACATCTTTGTTTTGTTTGTAGCCTATAACTACCAATCGAGCCTTAAACTTATCAATGGTTCTATTAATTCTTAATCAATTTCTAAAAATCCATTTGCATCTAATCGGTTTACATCCTCTAGGTTAATCTACTAAGTCTCATGTGTGATTTGCCTTAATAGAATCCAATTCATTATTCTTTCTAGAAACTAGCATATATTGATGCTATAGCCTCCTTATAGGTTTTAGGATCATCTTAAATCAAATAAGTAGGTATAAAGTCCAAATTAATCTTATCAAGATCATCATTTTCTATTAGGAAAGTGGCAACAAAGTTAGGCCCAAAGCTAGTTTCTATCCTTTATCTTTCACTTCTCCTAGGTTCATGCATATTATCATTCATAGCATCAGATGAAAGAGGCATAGACAAAGGGACAAAGGAAGCATAAGAGGAACTAGCTATATTACGTGCATTCTTTTTCATAGGAAACATATCCTCAAAAAATTCTACATTTCTAGATTTACATATTGAGTTATCACTTAAACACAATAATCTATATGCAACACTATTCTGAGCATAACCAATAAATGCATAGTCAAAAGTCTTTGTTCTCACACTAGTTCTCCTAAAAGCCGGTAAACCAATCTTAGCTAAATACCGCCATACTTTCAAAAAGTTTAGGTTAGGTGCAAAATAGTTCAATAGATCATAGGGTGTTTTATCTAACTTTTTGTGAGGAACATGGTTTAAAATATAACAAGAAGATAAAATAGCTTCTCCCCACTATTGTCAGACATACCCAAACTTAATAGCATTGTGTTCATCATTTCTTTTAATGTTCTATTTTTCCTTTCAGCTACGTCATTTTTCTATAGGGTATAAGGGGCACTGGTCTCATGAATAATACTATAACTATCATAAAATTCCTTTAGAAATCTAGTTCTATATTCACCACCCTGTCAGACCTAAGCCTTTTTATCTTACGGTTTAACTAGTTCTCCGCTTCTGATTTGTATTTGAGGAACATACCTTCGGTCCCCTTTTTAGACCTAAGGAGGTAAAATTTAGTATATATTGAGTAATCATCAATGAAGTTCACATAATACTGTTTACCTTCTATACTCTCATTGTTCTTAAAATCCACTAAGTTTGTATGAATTAATTCAAGCAATTTTGTTAATCTTGCCATGACTATTTTAAAAGGTTTCTTAACAAATTTAGCTTCTACACACACCAGACATTTTTCATACATATAAGTGTCATCACATTTATTAGGTTCATACTTTTTAATTTATTAATGGAAGCTACATTAACATGCCCTAGCCTACCATGCCACAGATTAACAGGCTTAGTGGTATAAGTAGAAGTAGATGTAATTTTTTTGATATGAATGGTGTTAATTGCAAAAGGTCCAAAAATATACATCCATCAATTAGGCTAAAAAGAATTAAATAACCACCAAATAATTGCTCAAAATTGAAGCTCAATAGTAACCTTATTTGCATTTAATAAAATGAATGCCAAACAATGCATACAAAAGTCTATACAAATATTAATTAGAGTACAATAAAATAAATTGAATATACAATTTAATTTAATAGGTTTATTATACATTATTTATATTCTTATACAACCTACTAGAAATGGTGGGCTATTAAACCACTAAAATGCAACCATTAGGAATAAAGACATATTAAACCTATTAAAACTCATTAATTATAATAGTTATAATTATAATCGTTACACTCCTTTAACATTCTAAACAAAGGAGTAAGGAAACCATTTGCTCTTTTCAAATCCAGTACTTCAAGTTGTAACGGATATTTAATATCCAACGAAGAAGTAATAGTTTATTTACAATTTAGTAGTTTGAATAGTAGACCTGGTTTACCTTAGAACATAAATTACTGTAAATTAAATATAATAAAAAAATTCAAGTGGTGTACAGTCAAATACCAGATCGGAAATCATTAGTAGCAATTTATCATAATAGATAATTATAGTAGAACAATAATACCAATCATCAATTTGAATGCAATGCGTAATCATAGTCAAGAGTCTCAAATATAATATGCATCCTTAGCAACTATCAATGGTAATTGGTGTCATTGAGTAGTTCGACCTTATACATATATGGAAAAATTTTTGTGGCAGCTGCAGCCATATCTTTTAGTACCGAAATTAACAAAATGAATATGATTCGACAGACATAAATATTGAGACTAATCCTGCAAAAATTAATGAGGCACAACAATTCTGGACTGGATAATTAGTAGATTGTTCAAAGACAATTAATAGGACCGAACAATAAACCACAACAATAAAAAATAATCAAATAACTAAAAATAATTCCCCCATCACAGCAGTAGATAACTGAAAGATAATTATCGTGTATACTAATGAATTTGCTTCATATTGTTGGAAAATATATGCGTAGTAATAGTAGTTAGGAGATAAATATATGAATGATATTAAGCTACGAGAAAAAACTTATCGAAAGACGTCATTTTGCTGCGAATGAAACGCTGTCTTGAAGTAAATTATGGCAGAACCTCCGGTATAATTCAATGACGCCGTTTTTTCCCCCAAGGTTAACACAACAATCCTCTGATCTTGTACACTCGAGATTGAATGGTATGGAAATCATAGAACAACATCCACCGATTCCTTTTGATTTGGTTCACCGACGACATAATAAAAACGTGCATTGATACGTTCAAAGTGAGAAATAGTCAATCGGAAAAAGTGTAATAAAAACATTCATTGATGCATTCAAAGTGGAAAATAGTCAATCAGAAATAGTACAATAAAAGCATTCATTGATGCATTCAAAGTAGGAAATAGTCAATAAAAAATAGTGCAATAGAAGCGTAACCATTAATGAAGACTGAGTAAAAATAGAAGGATTAAAATCATAATAAATTTTTAGTAAAAAAAAATGTTAGACTCGAACCTGCACCCACCTGAGCAATTAAGCCTGCCCCTGCCGGACAGAAGGAAGCAGTAGGCACACGTGTGTATTGTATTAGGTCTAGCTCATTACCACTATAAAATAGCCCATATCAAAAACTTAAATATCAAGGTGGGTAGAAGGGTATATAAATTAAAAAAAAAATCTTCCTTCCCACCTATATAGAATGAGGAAAAACTTATAATAAAAGGAAAAATACTAATTATTTTGTTATTGTCCATCATATGCGACTAAAGTAATCGGTAATGAAATAACCGGTCAAGAACGTGACTAAAAAAACAAATAAAGAAAGAAAGAAAAAGATGAAAGATGCGGTTCCATAAATAAATAAAATTCAAGATCACACCTCATGCCTCTACGTTATAGTAACAAAATCACATCATGTATCAAGTCTCATACTTTGCTACTACTGTCATATACTCTTGTATGTAAATTGTAATGCATGTGTCGCTCCGTCACCCTCCAATAAATTTGCCTGTGCAACTAATTAATATCTTAGTGAAAATGCCAAAAACACTCATATCTACCCCTTTTTTCCTTTCCACAATTCCCCTTTCACGGGGAATGGTAATTTTTTTTGTAGGTTAATAGTTCTATCAGACAATTTTTGTTCGAACTCAAGGAAAGAATTCCAAAATTGGGTTAGCTTTCTAGATTTTTATTGAAGATTTGTTTAGAGATGGTTTGAGGTTTTTATTTTCGAACCTGGACCAAATAATATATATATATATATATAATATAAATTAAAAATAGGATGAGAAATAGATTGGAGATTGCATCAAATTTTTTTTATTAGACATAATATAAATTAAAAAATATATATTTAAAAAAATTAAATGAGAAGTAGACCGGAGATCTATTGGAATCTTGGAAGAAATTAGAACAGAGAAGTAGAGAGATTAAAAGAATATTTTTTTTATTTCTGTGTCGAACTGAATGAATACATGGGTATTTATAGTAAGGCCCAACTAACTGCTAATAGTAAGACTTGACTTATTATTCTCTTATTTCAATACTCTCCCTTAAGTCAAGTACTTAAGAGACACAATACTAATTCTCTTCCTCAAGTCTTCAAACCTCTCAATTCTTAATGCTTTAGTAAAAATATCTGCAAGTTGCATTTCAGTCTTGCAATACATCACCTCAAGCTTTTGCTTGTTCACCAAATCTCTAAGAAAATGGAACCTCACTTCGATATGCTTGCTTTTTCCATGGCTCACTGGATTCTTGGACAAGCTGATTGCTGAAACATTGTCAATGTATAGCTTCACTGGTGTCTTCACTGCAATCTTCATCTCTTTCAAAAGTTCTTCAAGCCAAACACTTTGACATGCTGCATAAGAACCAGAAATATATTCCGCTTCACAACTGGATAATGCTATCACTGGTTGTTTTTTAGAGCACCATGAGATGGGAGCATTGTTCAGAAGGAAAAGATACCCAGAGGTACTCTTTCTCTCCACTAGATCACCACCATAATCTGAGTCTGCATAGCCTATCAGTTCAAGTTCTGACTTGGCTTTCCCTGTTGGAAATAGAACTCCATGATCTACAGTACCCTGTAAGTACCTCAGTACTCTCTTTGCAGTCATCAAGTGTGACTTCTTAGGATTACACATAAACCTACTTATGAGTCCAACCCCAAACAAAAGATCTGGTCTGCTATTGCATAGGAATCTCAATGACCCCACAATCTGTTTAAATACAGTTTCATCAACTGCCTCACCATTTTCATCCTTGTCCAGTTTTACATTCATCTCAACTGGACTTGTCACTGAATTACAAGAAACCATATTAAATCTCTTCAGTATGTCTCTGACATATTTTTTCTGATGCATAACTAGCCCCTCGGTAGTATAAGCAAACTCCATACCAAGAAAGTAACTTAACTTTCCTAGATCTGTCATCTCAAACTCAGCTTCCATTAGCTTCTTGAAATTATCAATTTCCCTCAGATTGGATCCAGTGACTAGCAGGTCATCAACATAAAGGCATATTATTAGCAATTCACCTTTTTCACACTCCTTGACATACACACCATGTTCAACTGTACATTTAGTAAAATTCAGCTGGAACAGAAATGAATCAATTTTCCTATTCCAGGCCCTAGGTGCTTGCTTTAACCCATACAATGCCTTTCTTAGTTTGTAGACTAGATGCTCCTTTCCCTTTACAATAAACCCAGGAGGTTGTTGAACATACACCTCTTCGTCTAGGGACCATGTAAGAAAGCTGATTTGACGTCTAGTTGAAATAGTTGCCAATTCCTTGCATAGGCAACTGCTACAACTAGTCTAATGGTCTCAGTCCAAGCCACTGGAGCAAACACTTCTAAGTAATCTAGTCCTTGCCGTTGTAGAAACCCTTTTGCAACTAATCTAGCTTTGTATTTAGATATAGATCCATCAGGGTTGAGTTTTTGCTTGAAGACCCATTTTACTCCAATTTGATGTTTGCCACTTGGGAGCTCAACCAAGCTCCAAGTTTTGTTCTTCTCAATAGACTTTATCTCTTCAGCTATAGCATCTTTCCATACTGAGAGTTTCAGGGCCTCAGACTCATCTATTGGTTCTGCTCCAGCCATCAATGCTAGGTATATCAAGTCACCTTCATCAGTTACTTGGTTATCTGGATGCACTTCATAATCACGAAGCCTTGAGGGCACAGATCTGACCCTCTGAGATCTATGAAGTGTGTCATCTTCATTGACTTCTTCAGCTCTAATTTCATTCATATCAACATTATCATTTATCACAGCATCATTTGTCAAGGAAGCATCAAGCCTTTTTAGACTTGTTCTCTTATCCTTCCAATCCCAATATTCAGACTCCAACACAATGACATCTCTGCTGATTAAAACTTTGTCCTTCGATGGATCATAAAGTTTATAGGCACCAGTAGGATGATAGCCAATAAACACCATTGGCTCACTTTTATCTTGAAGCTTTGTTCTCCTTTGATCAGGTACATGTTTGAAAGCTAACGAGCCGAATATCTTGAAGTGACTTACCGCTGGTTTTTTACCAGTCCAAGCTTCCAATGGTACCTTGCCTTCAAGTTTCTTAGTTGGACTTCTGTTCAGAATGTAAACTGAGGTAGATACTGCCTCTCCCCAGAACTTCTGTGGCAAAGCCTTTCCTTTGATCATGCTTCTTGCCATATTCATAATTGTCCTATTCCTTCTTTCTGCTAACCCATTGTGTTGAGGGGTATAGGGTGCTGTAACTTCATGCTTGATGCCATACTTCTCACAGTATGACTCAAACTCATTGGAGGTATACTCACCTCCTCCATCAGTTCTAAGTATTTTCAATTGTTTTCCACTTTCCCTCTTAACTGATGCTTTGAATTTCAGAAATGTGTTGAAGGCTTCACTTTTCAGTTTAATCACATATAGCCAAATCATTATACTGAATTCATCCACAAAGGTAATGAAATACCTATTCCCAGCTATAGAGGGTGTTTCAAAAGGACCACATATATCTGAGTGCACCACTTCTAAAATAGTACTAGACCTCATGCTCATTTCAGACTGAAAAGGGTTTTTAGGTTGCTTGCCAGTCAAGCAAATTTCACATAACTTGTCTGGTAAGGTTGTAACAGGGATACCAGCAACCATATGTTTCAGTCCTAATTGATGCAGGCTTTGAAAGTTCAAGTGACCATACCTTGAGTGCCATAACCAGCTCTTGTCTTCAAAATTCATAGCAACAAGGCATTGGACTTCAACTGCTTTGATGTTTACTTGAAAGGTCCTGTTTTTAGTTAACTTGCTCCTCAGAATTAGCTTCTTGTTAGCACCATATAGCTCGAAGAAATCATTCTTCATCACTACAGAGAAACCCTTCTGAATCAGTTGCCCAATGCTAAGTAAATTACACTTCATCTCTGGCACATATAGTACATTGGAGATCATTGCTTTTGTTCCATTCTGCCTGTGAATGATCACATTACCAACTCCCTCCACCTTCAATGCCCTGTCATCAGCAAACCTCACTTTGCTGGATTTTGAGGAGTCAAAGTCCACAAGCCATTCTTTGTGACTTGTCATATGATTTGAGCATCCTGAATCAAGATACCATGTTTCTGAATGTTGCTTTTCTGCAGACGTAGTAACCATTAGACTTAGAGGCTCAGAATCAGATTCTACTTGAGCATTGTAGGCTTCTTTTTCATGTTGCGTTTTTCGCTTTCCCTTCTCAACATGGCATTCATAAGAGTAATGCCCTAATTTGTGATAATTGAAGCATTCAATATGCCTCTTGTCATAGTTTTTCTGGAACTGATTTTGATACTTTCTTGGTCCTCCTCTTCTATCAGAAGATTCAGGCCTATCATTGTCATGTTTGCCTCTATCTTGGTTATGTGTCCATCCTTCCTTGCGATTACAATGTTTTCCCTTCCACCTTTTGCCTTTCTTCTTATCATCATCTCTAAAATGACTAGCTTTAAGGGCTTGCTCAGAATTCTTCACAGGGTTTCTAACCACAAGTCTCATTTCATGAGCTTCTAGTGAACTTTGAAGCTCTTCGATTTTCATTTTTGAAGTATCTTTAGATTCTTCTATTGCTACAACAATATGATCAAACTTTGGAGGCAAAGATAGCAAAATTTTCTCTACAATCATGGATTCTGACATTTTCTCACCACAACCCTTCATCTGGTTGGTAATTGTGAGAATCTTGGTGAAATATTCACCGACTTTGTCACCATCATCCATTTGTAACAATTCATATTGTTTTTTAAGGGATTGAAGTTTTACCTTCTTTATCTTGTCTCCACTAGAGTGACTTCGAACCAAGATATCCCAGGCTTCTTTAGCAGTGTTTGCATTCTGAATCTTTTCAAAATGTATGTCATCAACGCACTGATGAAGCAAGAACAGCGCCTTGTTATCCTTTTTCTTTGCCTCTCTGTGCTGGGTTATTTGCGCACCTGAAGCTCCTTCCTCCAGTCCCGGATAGCCATTCTCCACTATCTCATTCACTTTTTGGAAGTTGAAAAGGACTCGCATCTGAACATGCCATCTATCCCAGTTTTTCTCTGTGAGAATAGGAAGATTCATGGAGGGAAGATTGTTGCCATTTCCTGCCATCGTTGTTCAATGTTCCAAGAAGATTCGCAATCACTATGATTATCAAGAACCCATAACTTGAAGCAGAAATACAATTTCTGCAACCAGATCTCTCCAAGCAACTTCTCAATCGATCTCCCAATCTTGCACGCAATTGTGATTGCGAAGCGAATCAAACACGCAGTTTCACAAATTTTCTTCTTTCAATTCAGACACAACAACAATAGTTTGGACTGCTTCCAAACTCCGATGATAATCCACACGCAGTGAATCGATGAATCAAATTGCACGCAGCAAACGTGATTTCCTGACGCGACTCAATCGTCAATTACAGGTCCTAGATAGAACGAGCTCTGATATCAGTTTATTGGAATCTTGGAAGAAATTAGAACAGAGAAGTAGAGAGATTAAAAGAATATTTTTTATTTCTGTGTCGAACTGAATGAATACATGGGTATTTATAGTAAGGCCCAACTAACTGCTAATAGTAAGACTTGACTTATTATTCTCTTATTTCAATAAGATCTAGTCAACAAAATTTCAATAAGAAAAAATTGAAGATTAAGATAGATTTAGAAATTATTTTCTTATTAGATTTGGAAACGGAGATCTTATTCCCGATCCACCCTGTTATCATCCCTACCTTCCGGCTAGTGTTTTCATCTTTTTTCCTTTCCCCTCAGCCCTAACCATCACATCATCCTTTCTACTAAAAAGATATATTTAGACCCTATTCCCCGCCCCATATTTCTTCTTCGATGCACATTGGTCATTACCTATATGGGAATTGAATTAAATTTTCATTTATTTAGTATAAAATTATTTATTTAATGAGTCGGATCAAAATCGTTTGTTTCTAAGCAAGTTCTGAAAATTGGTGCTCAAGCTTCGTTTATTTATAAATAATTTAAGTCGAACCGACTCACGAATAAACTCTCGTAATTAAAATAAGTTGAATTATTTTTTTCCATCTCATAATAAGATCGATTCTTGACTCAATTTATATATACAAATATAGTTTATTGAATTCAAAATTATAAATAAAATATCTCTTATTTGCACCTCTTATTCTAATTTCCATCATGCTTGACCTGCTTACTTATAATACAATAATTATTTAAAATGAATGTATAATCACTACTTATATATAAAATGATGCTTATATATGAATTTCTGGCAAATATCAAAATGAGTTTTAATTTAGCTTTTAAGCCATCATCAATCAATCTTAAATTTGAACCTACATGCAAACAAATGGGCCAAAATTGAGTGTGACTTGTTTAACTAAATGAGTGAGTAAAGTTGAGTATTTATTGAGCCAAGTCAAGATGGCTTGCAATTTAGCTTGGCTTATTTAACAACCATAGTTACATGTTTACATGATTAACTACTATGGTGGTGCAATGACGATTAAGATGAAAGCTCATGATTGTCACGTGGGCTTTGAGTGGTAATCTAAAGTCAAATGAGGCAAATGAAAGTGACATTATAATACCTCTATTTTTACAATTTGAACATTTTATTTTGAAAAGATTTGTGAAAGCTAAAATAAGAAATTTAGAATGTTACCATCACATCTAATATAGAAAATGTACAATCAATAACTAACATATGTAAAATTCAATGTTAAAAAGTAACTTATATCTAGAGATTAGGTGTGTTTAGAACCTAATCCATGATTGATATAAGATTAAAAAAATAGAAGAATTCATATGATCAATAAGATCAACACACATGCACACACATGTGTATACACACAACAACAACAACATAAATAGAGTTAGGTTTGGGTACAAAAGAGATAAAAATATCTATTTTTGGATGCAAAATACACACTAACAAGGTTTAAATCGGATAATCCTATTTTATGCTCCACCCCAATAATTACTTACAAACCCAAGCCACGGGCATAAATATTTATGTCAAAATTTATACACAAATCATCTGAAAAAATATAGCATCAATATAATAAATGTATTAAGTAAATGTAACCTACTAAAAAGATAACATGCTCACATATAAAAATATGTAAGTACATTTTGAAAATAGAAGATCATGCCAACACAAAAGTGCAGATGATAACACGCAATATATGATACTATTAAATTATTATCGGTAGAAATCCCATAAAAGACTTACAAAGTTTATTAAGAATTTACACATGTAAGTTTAGCTATTTTTTTAACATTATTCAATGTTGTTACACTTATATAATTCTGGAAAAAAACATTTCATTTATTAGCTGATAAAGCAAAGCAATTTTGACTAAGAAGATATGCGATAAATTTGGATGGAATGAAATCACCAACTAATTGTAGCCGATGAGGATGGACTAAAACTACTAGCTAAAAAGCAAGGGTGGACTAAAAACACTAGCTAAAAAGTGAAGATGGACTTAAACCACCAACTAATTGTAGTTAATGTAATAAAGATAAACTAAATCTTATACTTTAACTATTAGTAAATTTTAAATATATTAATAAATCTCAACACCAAACAAGGTCATGTATCACTTTCAAAAATCATCATTATTCACATAAAATCCTATTCATAAAATTGAATCATAATAAGAAACACTTAGGTAAAAACGATAAATTATTAAATTCCATTAATCACCACTCACGGTGATTTCTAGTCACATTAATTACTATTTCTGATAAGACACTATTCATTATAAGGTGGACTTTATCAAAATATGTCAAAACATCTAAACTTTCTCCAAATACCAATTATATCCTTTTTACTCTAAAAAATTATAAATTTCAACTAAAATAGCAAACACTTAGTATTTGAGTGTTAGAAAAGAAAAAGGATATAATATTTTTGTAAATATTATGTATTTTTATGTTTTAAATTTAGAAACTATCTATAGTAGGTAGTAGAAACTAATTTTAGTTGGTAGAAAAAACTACTATAAGTATCTTAGGAAACTATAATATTTGATGGTAAACAAATGGTGGTATTTTTATAAATATTAGATATTTATGTTTCAGGTGAGAAACTATCTATAATAAGTGATGGAAACTACCTCTAGTGGATGGAAAAAACTACTATAAATTTATCATAAAATTACAATATTTGAATGCCAAAAAAATGGTGGTATTTTTGTAAAGACTAGATGTTTATATTTCAAGTCAGGACATTACCTATAGTAGGTAGTAGAAAATACTCACAACAAGTGACTCGAAAAACTAAGGTGGTTCTTACTTCTCCCCATATATATATAAAGTTTTAACTAGAAATACTAATGAATCTAATGGTACATCAAAATAATTTGAAATAATCAAGAACATCAAAATTTGGCTAAAGGTCAAATGCTTCCCTAAAAATGCCCAAAGTAACCAGCAAATTATAACTTCATCAAATCACACCAACACAGATTTCTATCTACTCTTAATTAGGTTGTGTTAACCTAGATTCCAAGATCCTATCCAAATGAAAAGAATCAACCACATTCAAGCCCTCAACCTCTTATTGGACACCTTTGACAAAAAGCAATAAAAAGTGTTAAAAAAACTTCAAAATACAAAATTAAACCAAAAAAAAAAAACAAGAACAAAAGGAAAGGATAAATCATAATTTTCTCAAGGTGTATATGATCTTGATATAGAGAATAGGAACACAATTTTTCTTCAAGATACTAATAGTCTTAACCCTTCTTTGCCTAATTAAAATAAAAAAGAGCTAAAACCTAAACATTAGAAGTTAAAATGATCAAAGAAAATGGAGGAGAAAGGGGATGAGAAATATGTTTTGGTAAGAAAATGAAGTGATTAAGGTTCAAATAAGGATCATAATGAAACATGATAAATGTTGGATATTTGGATTAGATATTTTGCTAAGTTTAGTAATATAAAAAGGAATTAACCAAATAAATAAATAAAGGGGACATGGTTGGTTACCACCCATAGGGTAACATAATCCCTTCGTCTTGATTTAAAAAAGGTAAATGGAGGGTTATAATTGATTCTCATAAATTTTAGATAATATTAGAAAAAAAAGAATAAGAAATGAGATTTGGTTATCAAATATGCCTAAAAATGACAAATCAAATATGAAAATACTAAAAATAATTCCCAAACATTATTAATTCATTTTTATCTCAATAATCCCAAAATATAAGTATTAACAAAGTTTCACAAAGTTTAGACATCTAAAATTGATATTTTAGGGCTTAAGCACAATTAAAGAGAAATGAAATTGTGAATAATAATTTTTCATTATAACCTCCATTTTGGATTTAGAAAATAAGTTAGAAGACTAAAAAACCCTAAGAAATTAAAATATAAATAAATTAAAAAGGTCTTAAAGAAGTCTAATAATCAAAGTGGCTTAAAAGGCTTACGAAATTCAAAACCGTAAGAAGGATTAAAAATTTTGGAACAAAAAGTTTTAAAAATGTAATGAGGGTTTAGAATCATTTAAATTATGTAATTGAACCTTGATTTAATCTAAAATTTCATAATTATAGTATTAAACAAGTTTTCAAAATATAAGTAGTACATGCATGGTGGTTGTTTGGAATTTTAATGTTAGTGTTGGACAATTAGTGTAAGTGATGGTGGTAATTTCCAATTGGGCATAAGGTCTCAATAACTATGATGGTTCTTGGTATATTGATTGCAATCAACGGTGATGGTTTTTGGTTATGGTGATTGTGGTCATTTGGTAATGGTTGTAGGTTTGGTTGCTATTTTGTAAATGTTTTGGTTGTGGTGGTGGTAGCAGTTTTGGTTGGGTAATGGTTGTTAGGCAACGGCGGTGCTTGGTTAAGATGGCTAGGGTTTTGGTTGTTATGTCATATATTGTGGTGTTTGGTAATAGAATTAGTTAAAGAAGAATGTTGAGATTGAAGATGAAGATGAAGACAAAAATGGAAAATAATTGAACTTTTAAGGGGAAATGAGAATAATAAAAAATTACACCATTTGTTTTAATGGTAATAGTAGGATATTTAGCACAAGAAATCTTAAATGAAAGGTATATGGATATAACAAGAAGGGAACTAAATATATGGTGTAATTTGGCTATAATACAAGTGTATTTGTTGTGATATCTCAAAAAGATGTTCTTATTCATTTAAATGCCAAAATTATCTCCAAGTACAATTACTACCTCAAAGAGAAACTAAGTGATTCATCTGAATTTACATGAATCCAAGTATTATGATGTGTGTAAGATTAACCCGAGTATCTGTAGATCTTGAGATAAATAACAAATTTCTTTCTAAGCCAAAATCTTTATGTAGTAAAGACATTGTCATAGTAGGATGATAGGTCACTAATAAACCTTTTGTGTACCGATCTTGAAAAACCTAGTGAATAATTTTCATTGATTAGTGTATCCGCTTTCAATTCCAGGATAAGGCATTCAGCTAACTTTCGGTGTTGGACAACTTTTTCTCCTACAAAATATAGTGAATGATAATAAGAATATAAATACAATGAAACATAGTTCGGCTCCAAATGGGTTCTAAATTGATCACATGACAAACCCAAATTTATTGACTAGTATTTGGAGATCAGAATCCTTAATAGTTTTCATTTGGCATGTATAACTCTTGCACTCTAGATGAACACATCTGTTCTTGAATCTTTAATTCTGTTGAGCTCTAGAATTTGCCAACTATCATCAACAAACAAGCTAGAGACTAGCAAGTATACCACAAATTGCATGATTGCAAGGGCATACTCATGACAAAGGAATTAGTGAATAAGATAATAGCCAAATATCGAAGAGCTTGCATTACAGATTACTAGAAATTTTTGGTAACAGATAAAATGAATAGAAGACTAGATTTACTCACTTGGTGCAAATCACTCAAAAAGGTAAAGTGAATTTCTATATCTCAAGATATCAATACTCCCCCCATGCCCTCCAAGAAGGTAGGAAAAAAAAAGGGAAGAATATTAATAAATGAATAATGGATAGTGCTAGTTGTTTGCTTGGTTCACTACTTCCCTTGTATTAGATTCTAATCTAGAAAAAGATAGACAATTAGCTATCCTCCATTAACTACATAGTGAGAGCTGACCTTTCTAATGAGAATGGAGATCCATCAATCATTTCATCAAACCCTCCCATCCATGCCATCAAGTAGGCCTGACCAAATACCCTTTACCGAAGGTAGCTGTGCAACAAAAGCATTCCATGGTGGATAACCAACTCCGCTCCCTCTTACACGACCATCCATACGCAAAGACAAATATCTGCAAAATGCCTCAAAAAATCTTTTACAATGTACATGATCTTTTTCCCTCAACTCCATTAAGAAAAGATCCTAATGATCTCATTTCATTCTTCCCTTTTCCTCAAGGATCAATTGAATATAAGAGGAAAATCGAATATGGTAAAAAGAACATTCAAACAAATTATATGGTCCTGCACAAGATAAAGGCTGGTGACATAAATCTTATGCAGGACTGTCCAATTTGTGTTTGCCAATTTTTTAAATTATTGAATGTTCTTTTTACCATACTCTTAGAGCTTAAGCTTTAAATGCTAGAAAGAGATATTTGCATAATACTTACACAGGGGCGTCGGAAGATACATTTGCCATTTTCTTCTGGTCATCTAGCCACCTATTTATGACAGAAAATCAACTCAGGATACAAGGGTGAGGAAGCATCTAATTCATGATTATGAGGCAAACCGTGCAAATCTTCACTTACCTGCTCCACTCAGAAACATATACAGGAGCCAGCTGCCAGAGTTTCCTTCTTTTGTTAGTTACATCTTTCATATCTTCACTATCATCAAATTCAAACCTAGGTGATTCTCCGTCAGTAACAAACGGCACCACAAGCACCCCTCTCTCCAATAGCTTCTCAGTAAAAGGTTCACTAAGCTTAAAGGCTTCCGTAATGAAGGAACCGGGGCCAGCCAGAATGACAAGACGAACAAATCCTCTCAACGAGCTGACGGGAATGATCCTCTTCTGATCAACACGAACCTTAAGTTCTGACAGGCTTTCTTCTCTAGCAAGTCTAGCTAATTGTGCATTTTTAGCATTATTCTCCCTACTATACAGGAATGCAAAAACTGAAACTGCCCCAATATCTATGCCCAGACCCTGTAATATGTCTACTACCTGTGCTGCTCTAGCAGGATTAGCAAGGGCACCGATCAACTGTGATAATGCAATTAATCCTCCAAGTGTGCCACTCGCAATGAAGGCAAGATAAAAGAACATCCGGACAGATCGGAAAGGAGCAAGAACTTCACCCCGGATCTTGGCGTCAGAACTGAAGAACATATAACGGCCATATGTTCAAGCCAGATAGTTATATATCAATATGGTACGGCGAAGAAAACAGGTTTGACAAAATGAAAAATGCACTACAGAATCTGTGGAAAGAGAATGCTCTCAAATGTTCATGGATGCCGCATGTTTAAATAGTTTTTAGCTCGGCTACTGAATCGATTCTAAGTACCACCTCATTGTCATACACAAATTCTTCGTAAATGAAGGACAAACAGAGAATGCCAGAAAATTCTGTAATCATTGAATATATCATTATTGTAAAGTGACTATTTAAATTATGCATATTTCATGCGACAGTACCCAGAATAGGGAATCGAGATTCAGTTTCAGAATTCAATTGCCCATAAGTGATAGAGACGGATGGTACCTGATATCTGGAGAAGGCGATGGTTTATTAGCAGCAAAACAAGTGACATTAATAAAGGTAGTAGAGAGGCCCTGCTTTGTATTACAGACTGAAAATACGGCCTTCCTGCAACAGAGGTTTTGCTGGGAAAATCTGAAAGTGGTTTCGTGCGAAAATTTAGCAAGTCTTAAAGTAGAAGCAACATGGAGCTGGAGTTGGCTCATTGAAGTCATGGCCATCGGCGAATCCTAACAATCAAGTTGGTAGAATGTTGATTCCGCCGTTATCTTCTTCCTCTCCGGCTAAGCCCAACCACTGATTTGGTGGTCGTACATTTTCCCCATTTTTGGGAATTAAAATTGGTGGATGCATTTTAATCTTTGGATAGTTGAATTTAGTGGTGCTTGGAATCGACACGACCCAATGATCCGATTGCAATGCTTAGCTTCCTATTTGCACATTTTTGGAGAAAGAGACCGTAGATTATTAATTATTTTATATATAATTAAGGGTTTGTTAGCTTTATGTTAATAATTTTAAGTATGTAGTTTAATATTAAATTTTCTATTCAAAGTTATTTTATAATAATTTATAATAAAATATAAGGATATTTTTAAAAAATTATACAAAATATAGTGTCATGTCATCCAAAATCATTAGGTAACAGCGCACACATTATCTTTTGAAATTAAATTATTATCTTCTATTGCAATTTTTTCCAAATAGACACAAAAAAGTATATTAAAATTTAGAAAAAAAATTGCCAAAACAACAAGGTTAAGCTTAGAAAATATCAAAATAGCATACCAAGTTATAAATTATCCAAAATAGCACGAACGTCTATATTTCTTATTTTTCCGTCGATATAAAAATATCAATAAACTATATTCTTAATATAATTTTATATAAACAAAAATATGCAACCCATATAACAACAAATGAAACAAAATTAATATGATTATATTTTTCTCAATTTATTATAATATTATATTAGCATTAATCATATTAGAACATAAAAATTTCTATTATTATTATTGTAACACTCCTATTATCAAAACATACAATACTTTGAAAACAATGCGGATGGTGAATATAAATGATAGTATTACTGTCGCATCTGGTGCTAGTAGACATTATTATTCCACTTGCACTAGATGCTAAGGCCAGAACTTAAAATTAATACCAAAACAAAATTTCACATATAATAGTACACCATAATAAAGTCAAATAATAATGCCGAAAGTAGTTAACGGCATATCAGTAAATTAAATAACTCTACTATATTTAAAACCCACTGAAATCGAAACACCGTCAAAAGATAAAACTCCGGAAGTCAAACTACTCTCTCAACTCATCCCGCAAGCATGTATCGATCATCAAGAATGGTCATAATTTATCTGCACAAGACTATATGCTCACTATGTACATCATGGACCATCGCAACCTCGTTTAAATACAACAACAAGTTAGTTAGGGGAATAACTAAGTAACCCATTATTTAGAAATAAAATATCGCAATTTATAGAATCGCTATAATACATCAAGTACAACCGCGTATGAGTCAAATGATAAGGCAAATATTAGTTCATCATTTATAAAAGCCTCTTAAATTAGTAATCACATAAACACACAATCTAATTTTATTTATTGAGTGGGAAAAACCCAAACAAGAGAGTCACTTGGCAAATACATCCGAAGACATCTAATAACAACCAAATCTAACCATAGGAGATCCACCTTCTAGGCAATCTCGGTGATCTTAACACCAATGGGTAAAATCCAACATCGGTTTTTCAATCTTTAAGTGTATATAGTCTCTAAGATGTTCGAAGATCCTAACAGAGTAGACATGAAGCCATGCTAGCTCTTGGCTAGGTAAATCAACCAAGTCACTACACATTACTACAATCCAAGGAAAAGTTATTACCAATCCCCAACTCCAGGAGGTCAACCCCCAAAGACCATGTCTCACTCTTATCTTCCACTTTAAATTTTAGTATCTTATTCAAAGTGACTATATAACACATCCAAAACACACAACCATATACATTCTTTAATTATCCACCTTTTTAAATTTGGGTACCTTCCATATTTGGTGCTTTCCAAAAATAGAAACTTCCATAAATAATATTTTCCATCATTAACACGTCCCATAAATAATACTTCTATAACTAACATTGTATTAAATAAGGCTTTTTACAATACCACTTCCCAATTTGAGCAATTTTCATAAAGAATTGATCACTTAGGTCAAAATCCAATCAACCATTATTGTGATTCAATGCCAATTAGGAAAACTACGATCATATATTCATAATAATATCATATGTCTGCATGTACCATAAATTTCCTACAATCACTAACAATATATAAAGTTACATAAGCACCCTACATACGTTTTGAGTACATTAGCAAAAGAAATTTATAAAAATATGTATGAATAAATTTATATTTATATCACATTGTTTGATAAAATTATGAACTAGGTTGGCAAAACACAAATGTTAAGGGTTACCTTATATATAAATTTTAAAGCACCTTAAATTATACATCACAAAAATAGTATGATATATATCAAAATATAGTTAGTAATTTACCTACAAGTAACTAGAAAAGTAAGTGGGTTACCTAAAATACAATCTAATCACTAAAGGCTTACTAGTCAACTAATTCTAAAATTAACAATAACATATTATTAATACTATGCGAAATATATTAAATAAATGTATTATAATTATCTTAGGCTCAACTTATCAAAATCCTTAAATTTAATAATCTTTGAGTCTATCACCTAATATTTATATATATCCCCTTAATTCTAGAATAATTAAGGGGCAAGGAATTACTCCAATAAATAAAGTGCTAAGGGATCATTTATCTAATTATTTACCTCCAAATAACACTTATGAATTTAAACTTGGTAAAAAAACTAAATATTTGCTACTTAGTCGTAACTAATGTTTGGAAACTAAAATTAATATGATAGCATCGTTGGAGGCTATTTTATTACATAAATCAATCAAATTAAAATTCTCAAAATCAAATCTAAAGGTCGGTACTTTATCTTCATAATTGCCTACTACTATAAGACATGATTAGTGAAATTGTTACTCTCTTTTATATATATAAATTTATCTATTTGTCTTTATATATGACTTCTACTATTTGCTACTCTAACTAATGGCATACATCATAGTTGTATGAATAGAAATTATAACTTATGGACCGAGGACTATGAATTAAAGATGCAAATATTGCTTAGGAAATACAGAAAAAGAGAGGTGTGGTGTACAACACCATCTAATTTCCCCCATCTTTTTTTATTCCCATAAACATCATGAAATTATTATTAATTACATCTATGAAAGGTGCCAAACCAACTACAAACTCAGTTCGCTGATGAGGGACAACATCATACACTCCTATACAGTAACTATACTGTAATTTTATATTAAAATAATAATAATAATAAATGAATAGTATCATAGAAGCAGATATGCTTTAAAATATATTTAAAATATACAACCATTTCATTAAATACTTATGAATATCGTGTGGTGTTATAGTTATTATATAGTAAACTTTCCTTCCTAATCCAAGTACGGCGGAGCTAGCTCTTATATTTTATTTTTCTTGAGATATATGGCTACTATGTTGATTGTGGAGATTTAGTAGGCTATTTATAATAGCCAAGGGTTGTAAGATTATGGTAAAATAGGCTTAGTAAAGGATAATTTCTAAAACTTGCTTATTTAGCATAAGCTAATTGGTTACAAAATATAATTTGAAATGCTCAAAGCTCTATTCATTGTTAAATTCCATTAACAACATAAATAATTTGATAACTACTTATTTTATCATATTTCTCTAGTTAGATTGCAATTCTCACATTGTTTATCACTTTCTTAATTTGTAAAGTGTAAGAGTTCTCTTGTAATCACATGCAACTAATTATTCATATAATTAAATAAATAAACATGTGTGTAGATCCTTATCTCATATCTCATATATTATTATTATTATTATTATTATTATTATTTACGGGTATTAATTATTACAAACATAACAATTATAATTATAATATATAATATTATAATAAAAATAGTAATATTTATATTTGTATTTCTACTAATAATAATGATTATGATATTTCTAAAAGTGATAACAACAACAACAACAACAATAATAACAACAATAACTATTATAATTAACATGATAATTATAATTATGATAACAATTATTAGTATATAATAATATTTATAATTGTATTTATAAAAATAATACGAATAATGATAATTTATTATTACTACTAATACTACTACATATTTTATGATAACAATTTATTATATCATTATATATATTATGATCAAAATTACTATGATAATCAAAACAATAATAATAAATCACAAATTTAATTCATTAATTATATTAAATTGATAAGAATCAATGTCAATACAAATTTTAAATTGAATTAACTTAGTCCAAACCCAATACGACCTAGAGTTTATAGACCCAAATCTACCTGACCCAAACCGAATCCGACCCGAGTTCTGTATGCTTGAATTGAACCTGAACCCGAAGAAACCTGATGGGTTAGACTCAGACCTGACCCGATATTCTTCTAATCTGAAGTAATCCAATCCAATACATACTCGAATTATAGTTACCGTAATTAGACCCAAACCTGAAAGACGCTCAAACTTGAACCCAACCAAATTATATAGTAATTTGATTTTAAAATAATCCATATGACCTGTTTGTCATCTCTACTCCTTCCTTCAACATTTCAATCTCCATTTTTCTACACATTCAACTCGGAATTTTGCATCTTCATCACCAAATCAAGGTAATATCTCTACTTTATGTCATATCTTGCTTTATATAAGTATTTAATTATTAGTTTTTATTATGTATTTTTTATTATGGTTTATGATATGATTTTTTTTGAATCAACCTATAATTTTATTTGAAAAAAAAAAATTAGTATGACAAGAATGTGTTTATGTATATATATTTTATGTGATTATTTGATTTTGCATGTGTTTTTGCAATTATTTATTATATAAAAAACAGTATAAAATTTTTCTTCATTGTTTGACCTAGTGTTAGTATGACTAGTTATTTATTATTTACGTTACATTGGCAAATAACTTGATCATTTGCTACATTATATTTCTATATTTTTTTATTTGATTTAGTATTTAGTTCAATAATTGTATTATTTTATACAAATAATAATAATAATAATAATAATAATAATAATAATAATAATAATAATAATAATAATAATAATAATAATAATAATAATAATAATAATAAGAAGAAGAAGAAGAAGAAGAAGAAGAAGAAGAAGAAGTTTGTGTTAAGATTATGAAATTATACAAATGTATTGATAAATATATGTATACTTTATTTAAATTCTAACTAAGAAGACTAAAGAAATTTGTAATTGACCTGTAAATAATGTAGGTTTGAGAATAATTTTAGGTTATACTTAATCTTTTTAGGAGCTTTCTATTTATTTTGTATTAGCATATAAGTGTTTTTTTTTTGTTCAAGTAACATTATAAAACATGTTGATAGTAGTTGTCTTCTTGATCTCTTTAAAAGTATTTGGAAATGTTATCCCTACTAACTATTTGTATTAAATTATAGGATTGATGGAACTACATTATTCTTGTTTTAGAATAGGAAACCAAAAGAAGTGGGTGTGTATTTGGTATATATAGGGCATCTAAATACAATTTTTTGTCTATCATCTTCTATTACATTTATTGGATTGATAAATATGATGTATTTGTTGATGGACACTACTAGTCTCACTTATGTTTTTGAAATGCTTGGTGTATATCGTTCAAAATATTTGAATAAAATATATGTCATGCTAATTGATAGTGATTACTTACTAAGACTTCTCTTTAGATTGATAATATTTCATAACAATGGAAATCGTTGCATGCAGTTGTCTATAGAGATTAGTACCAACAATTTCAATCAGGGTAGACGCTAGGAAGTTCTTTTCACCATTTACTCAGTCAACAATCTCAATTCACTTACAATGTGACAATAATGAGTATCTACCCTAAATGTGGACCTAGTAATTATGAATACTCTAATAAACACATTAAGGATAAAGAAGAAATGGGAGTAAATGTTGAAGAAGTAACATAACATGTACTTCTTTCTTTTCCTCTATGCAGTGCTATGAATGAGGCCGAGATGAGGGTTATATATGAAAGTGAAAATGTTGATGAGATTTTCTATGAGATAAATCAAGATAAAGATTTTGATTGTGATGATTACTTTCTAGATAAAGAGTTAGTAGAAATAGAGATGGAGACAGAAGACAAGTTATAATATAAAAATTATTCTCATTCTGACTTTATTTATCCAAAACTTGCTCAAAATGCTATAATTGGTATAGAGTTCATTAGGAAGTGCCCACTTTGAGTATCCAACAAGGTTTTGTTGTGGAGCAAGTTTTCCCCTCCAAATAAGGCTTAGTGTAGTACACACAAAAAAAAACTTATTAAATGTGCCTTTTAGGAAAAATGAACAAGAAGTTTCTTTGACCTTGCATATTGAAAAAACTTAAATGCGCAAAATTATTTTGATATGATGCACATTAAGAAGAATGCATCTGATTATATGATTGGTTCACTTTTAAATGTGTCAAAGAAGACCAAGGCAGACAATAATGCTAGGTTGGACATCATTGAGATGATTAAAAGAACATAATTATGTCTATAAAAAGTAAGGAATGAATTTTTTTTACCTCCTATATATTATAATCTTTCTAAAAATAGAATTTGCATTCTTATGAGTGTCTGAATAGAGTAAAGGTTATGAAAGGATCAAACATTAAGAACCTTGTTTCAATAAAATATTTGAACTTAGTGGACATGAAATCATATGATCATCATGTTCTCATTATAAATTTGTTTACGGTGTCTATAAGATCCATGTTACCTAGTGATTCTTGTAGTGACATCACTTGAATTTCTTTCTTTTTGAAGGAATTTTGTAATAATGTCATTGACTCTCAGATGTTGGACACATTGGAAGAAGATATTGTGATTATATTATGTTAGCTCGAGATGTACTTTCCTTCAAATTTCTTTTTGATCGTCATGCATTTAACTGCACACTTGAATAATGTTGATCAGCTCATCTACATTATAATTATCCATTTGAGAGGTTCATGAAGTTCTTAACAGTGATGTGAGGAATGCAAACATGCCATAATGATGTATTGATGGGGGCATCTAATGGAGGATGCTACTTAATTTTTTTATGAGTTCAACTGGACTCAACCATGACATTCAGATATATTGGATGAAGTACTATGTTACAACTCATATGTGATTGATGTAGTAGTAATTTATGTACAGAAGAGCAATATGATAAGAATACCATGCAAAATAGTGGTGTGAGTATAAAATCTAAAGCTTTACATGATAAAACTCTATTCTTACATCCATGACATACTATAAGGTGATTTGGCATATATGGCACTATTAGATTACACCCCCTTTAATGTTCCTTTATTTGGTTGTAAATGGGGTAACAATAAAAATGGCATTCATACTAAGGAAGCGGGGTTTGCAAGGATAGATCTTTCCAGACTTAATTATACAAAAGACCCATTTGTATTAGTCTTATAAGCCAAACTGGTGTTCTATATTACTGATCCAACTAATAAACAATGGTCTGTAGCCATATCATCAAAGAAATGGGGTGGTAACATATAAGGGGAGAATGTGTTGTATACAGACTACCTTCGTCGTCTAATATTGATGATGTTACTAATGGTGTTTAGTTGTTGGATGATCATAAAAGAAAAAAAAGGAATTTATGTACTTGATTCTGTCTTTGTACATAAGGAAGGCAGACACCACAATTAAAAGCAATGTAGATGAATAATGTATATAAATATAGTATAAAACATTTTAATATTTTAAATTTTTGGAAGCATACCATAATAGCTGAAATTGTATATTAAATTTGTGAATGATGTATATTTGTGATCAACACCTTGTTAAAATGCATTTATAATTATTATTTTGATGATTTAATTCATATATGACATTTGATGATCATGATAAATATGTCAATCCCATGATTCTATAAGAAAAATCTTTGTTATGTAGCTTGGTCTCTTCATTTCATATGGTAGAGCTCTTGTTAAACCCATGAAAAATGGAGAAAACAATTTGATAACAATAAAATTGATTTATAATCAATGCATTGTTATAAAATATATGTCTATTCACTATCTTGTTTAAAAAATCTATTTTTTGGTCTATTTTTATTATTCATATATGTAGTCAATGTAAATAATTTAAATATAAATTGATTTATATTTTGAGTTACTGGTTGATGTGTATACATGTTATACTATACCATATTATGTGGTTAGTTGATATAAATATATAGTGCAAAATGTATATTCTTATATAGGATACACAATAATTATGCTTGTGTACAATTGGAAATGTTTGTAGATTTATGTGTGTAGGGAATTGTGAATAGTGTAGAAAATAGGTGTAATCTAAATTAAAAAAATGACTATATATGGCAATTTTGAGGTCAAAACCATTGTTTATTCCTTCTTGGGGAATATATGAAACATTTTAGATGGTGGTTGTGAATAAAACCACCATCTATATTCACATATAGATGGTTGTTATAGTTTAAAATCTCGGTCTATTTCTCAATACATAATAAACAAGAGACTTTATATGGTGACTATTATAAAAATAAAAAATAAATAAATAAATAAACCATTGTCTATGTAAGACTATAGATGATAGTTAGCCACTGTCTATACCTCTTCTGTAACATGCCATTTATTATTATTATTATTATTATTATAGAAGATTTTTTTTTAACCATCATCAATAATTTTGAAGGTTGTAGCTTATACGACCTTTCTTTCTTGTATGACTCTTTTTGTAATTGTGGAGGGGGATTTTAGCTTTCAATTAGAGGGGAAGTGTGAATGATCAGAGGAGTGAAGAATGGGGTAGTGTCCAAGCTTTCTAACCTAGAGAGAAGCCAAGCAATAGTAGTAGAGGGAGTTGTAGTACATATAATACTTAACCTTAGTGATGTGAAGTTGTCTACCGAAGGTAGAAAAGAAAGGGAATGAAGTATTATTGCCTTTTTGGTTTGGGGTTAATCAAGGTGAATGTTATAAAAATAAAAAATAAATAAATAAATAAACCATTGTCTATGTAAGACTATAGATGATAGTTAGCCACTGTCTATACCTCTTCTGTAACATGCCATTTATTATTATTATTATTATTATTATAGAAGATTTTTTTTTAACCATCATCAATAATTTTGAAGGTTGTAGCTTATACGACCTTTCTTTCTTGTATGACTCTTTTTGTAATTGTGGAGGGGGATTTTAGCTTTCAATTAGAGGGGAAGTGTGAATGATCAGAGGAGTGAAGAATGGGGTAGTGTCCAAGCTTTCTAACCTAGAGAGAAGCCAAGCAATAGTAGTAGAGGGAGTTGTAGTACATATAATACTTAACCTTAGTGATGTGAAGTTGTCTACCGAAGGTAGAAAAGAAAGGGAATGAAGTATTATTGCCTTTTTGGTTTGGGGTTAATCAAGGTGAATGTTATAAAAATAAAAAATAAATAAATAAATAAACCATTGTCTATGTAAGACTATAGATGATAGTTAGCCACTGTCTATACCTCTTCTGTAACATGCCATTTATTATTATTATTATTATTATTATTATAGAAGATTTTTTTTTAACCATCATCAATAATTTTGAAGGTTGTAGCTTATACGACCTTTCTTTCTTGTATGACTCTTTTTGTAATTGTGGAGGGGGATTTTAGCTTTCAATTAGAGGGGAAGTGTGAATGATCAGAGGAGTGAAGAATGGGGTAGTGTCCAAGCTTTCTAACCTAGAGAGAAGCCAAGCAATAGTAGTAGAGGGAGTTGTAGTACATATAATACTTAACCTTAGTGATGTGAAGTTGTCTACCGAAGGTAGAAAAGAAAGGGAATGAAGTATTATTGCCTTTTTGGTTTGGGGTTAATCAAGGTGAATGAAATCATTCACCTCTGTTCATCTGGTTTGGAAACTTATTTACAAATATTCACCCGAGTTAATGGAAGTTAAAATTTCATCCCAATTCACCTAGAATCACCTAATTTTTATACACCCCATTTTGGGGGTAATTGGGGTAAAGGGTAAAACGTAATTGATATAGCCTTCATTTGGCCCAATCTAAACATAATTAAAATAAATTTCACCCAAGTGAGGTTAACATTATACAAATATCATTTTAAAGTGTTCTCCTCGATTTACCTTTATTCCCCTAACTTAGGTGAAATTTTAATATTTACCCCTACTCCGGTTCACTTCAATCCAAACAAACCAATAGAGTAGAAGGAGATAGTATGCCGGTGAGTAAGACTATTGACAAACTAAATAAACTCACTAGTTAACTCAGCTTAAGTCGTTAAGGGCTCGACTATGCTCGTCTGTTTAGGAAATTGAATCAAACATAAGCCTTATTTTTAGCCTTGTTTATTAAATAAGCCAAGATCAAACCAAAAGAGTTATAGCTCATTTGTTCACAAATCGTCTAAATTAAGCTCAATCTTGGCTCATCTCGACTTGTTGTTTATATGTTGAGCTTGTATATAATTTATTTGATAAATAAACCAAATAGTTAAATGAACCTTTAAACAAGCCAAATAATCAAACTAGTTGATTTGGTTTGTTTAACTTTCAAATGAGCCAACAAGTTAAACAAGTTGAGTGAGCCAATTTAGTTTGTTAAATTTTTTTTTGAAAAAAAATTAATGAACAAACCAAGATGAATTGTGGACTTTATAGAGACAAGCTTGTGCATGAACAAAAAAAACTAAATGAGCCTAACTCAAGTTAAAAGGTATTTTGTTTGATTTTGCTCACCAACAACCCTACCAATGAGGATGGGATTAAGTGAGGGAAAAGGAAAGGAATATGAGGTAAAAAGTGAAGGATAAATATTAGAATTATTGATTGAAAAAAGAGATTCAGATAGACCGAGATTAGGGATGGGTGCTTTTGACATAGCTACATTAATTTTCCACATGGCTTTAGATACTAGGGGACCCAGAGAAACCTTTAGCCTATCAACTTAGGAATCTATAACTTTCTTACAAGGTGAATCCTCTATAGGTCATGGAAAAGCATTCCTATTCTTCGAAGAAGGATCATCACTTCCTCTAGCAACCACAGGGATAACTCCTAGGGTAGAGCCAGCAGTTTTGTGGTATGTTTGTACCTATTAATTTTCAAACCATTATCTTTTTCTAGGTGTTAAGTCAAAGCAATTAATTAGCAACCATTATCAAACCCTTCATATAAGCTAGAAAAATGGTATGTTTGTACCTATTAATTTTCAAAAGTGAAAATGAAAATAATGTAACATGTGGGTGGAAAAAATAAAATAGATGAATAATTTATTTCATACATATAAAGCTATAATTAATTAATAATTTATTTTGTTAATACATCACATTGGTTAATTTATCAGGCAATTTCAACTTACTCATTTCAACTACATGGGCAAATTGATGGAGCCGTTTAGAAAATGGGCTAAGAGAAAATAATGCAAAATAAGAAAACGTGTCAACTATTATGGGAAAATCGGTTAATTGGTGTCACCAATTGATTAGTTATAAGCCTAACTAGCTAACTATCACCACACCAAAACCACCTACAACTTCTAGTAAACTAGTTGATTATAGGTTAAAACTAGTCAACTGGTAAACTGACAAACCTGTTTTGCCCCAAACTAGTTGCGTTATTCTACTAGGAAAAGCACAATACAAAGTTGTACATGCTTTCAAACTTAATCTAAATACATCCATAACTCATGAAACTTTACAGAAATTAAATATAACATTAATACTTCATAAATCAATGCCTAAACCACCAAATTGTACATTAATCATGCCACATTCAACTCATGATTTCTCATTCAAAACAACTAAATCTATCATGCTTCTAAGACCAAATTCATGCTTCAAGTGACTTAAAACATAATTTTAATGAAATTAATCATGGAATTATGCTAAAAAAAAATAACCAAACATATAGCATATCACACATCATTCTACATTTACAAGGTTTAGTCAAG